>OX465248.1:7496329-8096329 GCA_949987775.1 Aproaerema taeniolella
GACAGCTAGAAGTGTTTAATTTCGAATTTAGTTTTAGAATGCCAAAACTGTAGATTGAAAATTTCGCAAAAAGAGAATGAAGACGAGGCTCATGCCGCCTCGTTACACAGCCCACAAAACTGACCAACTTTCCCCAAGGAACATAGGTCGAAATATACAAATTATTTTCACCTCTCCATAAAAATTGTGCGATCAGCTGATTTGCCTTTGCATGGGAAGTCGGTTTTTTGACATTGGAAATGCCTTTTCGTTCGCTCCAGTATAGGCTTCGATTACACGAAAAAGAGCGATCCTCTTATATCTCGGAGAGATGTGTAGATATGATATTTAAAAAAGCTAAAAATACGCGTATTAATGGGAGCTATAAGGTGCAAAAAGAATTATTCGAGAAAGTCAAAAACGAGAACAGTTATGGCCGAAATAATGAATAAAAAATTCAATTTCTTCCAAATTTTTGATTTTGGCGCTCGATATTTTGGAAACGAAGAATGATATAAAAAATTTGAGAGAAATTCCTCTGGACAATTTAGTCATCTACAATTTGAGCCTAAAATAAAGACGCTCGGGTTAAGGGTTTGCTCTGTAGGTAGCCTAACCTTATTCAAAAAGTCAGAGCGACATTTTTTCGAATTCCGTAGATTAATTTCCAATGTGCTCGATAGTCATGTGAGGAACGAAATCTGTGTTTTTTTTAGAATTTCATACTTTGGGGAAATATGTTTTGTTTCATGGGCACAATCAACTAATTAAAGGTCACCCCAATTAGTAAAATGTTTATGTTGAAGGATACCATATTACCCCTCACCACCAAACATATTTGAGCACAGATTAGATAAAGAAAGAGAGAGAGATAACTTGGTTTTATCGCTTTGTTTTGCTTAAATATGTACTTAGATTGGGCAGTCAAATATGTTATCCTACAGAGGTTAGGTAATCATATGTCGTCAACATAAATGGAATTCGTTGACGAGGGTCCTCTGTAGGTGACCTGTTGCCAACGAGAGTGTGATGGAAATGACTTGCAAGGTTTATTTAAAGCTACATCAAGTTCTGTTCAGGATAGATGTCAAAACATGAAGAAAATGTTTTTTTTCAGTAACAGGATAACTAGACCTAGTAAGATCGATTGTTCTAATAATCTCTAGAAATTTTAAATACTAACTACCTACTACAAACACAAAAACTCAAAACACTTGCTTTTTACTCGCAACTTCGCTTAGGTTTTAACCTTGCTGGTAATTTAGTTACAGAACTTACGAAAGTCACGCCGCAGCCGTCGCACATCATAACTTAATCTCATTTTCACCAATCTAAACAATCCCTACTATAAATGCGAATGTATCTCTGTCTGTCTGTCTGGTACGCTTTCACGCCTAAATTACTGAACCGATTAGACCTTGGGAAAGGACATAGGCTAAATTTATCCCACAGCTGGGCACGATATAAGCTGTAGTCCACGCGGGCGGAAAGCTAGCGTTTTATAAGCCCTGAAACATTTCTAAAAGGACTCTTTGTTTTAAAGTCTCACATCATCCCTAGGAACTGATGATGTACTTAAGCAGCAGACCGAGTACGATAGTGACAGCGCCGCGACAACACCGCGGTCCCATCTCAAAATGTCAACATTGACAACGCCATAGGGCATGCAAGCCTTAGCGCGGGACCCTCGCGCAATCAAAGTGAAGTTTCAGCGTGAACAGAGTGCGAGTTTGTCGTTATCGTGCTAGAGCTGCAGGATATTACCTCAATGTACTTAGTAACATTAAATGAGGACTAACATACAAACCTTTTACTGATAGGTATAATTTTTAAGGGACAACATAGCATGATGAAATCTACCCTTAACTACGATTCCCGCTTAAGTCATGTTATGGTGGTTTTGATATTTATCACCATTGGCGCTACACAATGTATCACGTAACCACGCCTCGTGCGCAAACCCCCGGCGGCGGCACCGCGCCTCTGTAAGAGTGCGATTTACATTGCTGGTTTTCGTGTTTTACGCTGTTATTATGGTTTCCCATGGCAAAATTTATAGTATTCAAATAATTGAATTTTAATGTTGAAAATATTTGAAAAACAAAAACTGAGAATTTTCCGGAAGAACATTCCACTGGAAAATCATTCCGAATTATGGTCTTAATTCAGAGTTTCAGTTTTGCTATGCTGTCTATTACACCATGTGTGGAAGACAGTAAGTATAAACTTTTCTTTGAAAGAAGCCTCTGTAGAAAATTGTCATTAATGTCAAAATATAAATTTTTTGGCGATCTCATCGCACCTTGATCGCACCGCCACTGAGCGCACCGCACAATAGGACGATTTTAATTTTCATTGTACCCCTTGATGTTTTATGATTGTAGCTTAGTTTTTGTTGTGTTAGGTAGTGGATAAGTTATCAAGTTTTTTATATATTAAGCGGTTAAGGAACCAAATGGAGCAAATCATAGTACAAGAGTAAGTTACACAAATAGTGCATTTGTGATTCCCATACGATAAGTGACACTCTCTAAATAACATGCTTGTTTTCTTGAGATTAGCAGAAATACCCCTAGGCCAAGGCCAAAATGACCCTCTGGCCAATTTATCATAGTCTTGTTTCTTTTTTTTAGAAAGCCCAGATATAAGTAAATCGGCTATATCTGAACTTGCGGTGCTGTGTGTGGCTCAGGCCAGCAGACCCACGGAACTTAAACAATGAATTTAGGTATTCTATGTATGCCAATACATAATGCCTTCCTAGTGCCTATTGATGCCAAGAGAACCTTATCTAGTGCCATCATAGTTTAAGAAATATAGATCGTTGTTTGTGGGTTTGCTGGATGGATATCAGCCCAGCAGACCGACAAACAACGACCTATATTTCTTAAACTATGATGGCACTAGATATGGTTCTCTTGGCATCAATAGGCACTAGGAAGGCACTATGTATTGGCATACATAGAATACCGAAATTCATTGTTTAAGTTCCGTGGGTCTGCTGGCCTGAGCCACACGGTGCTGTTGGCTAGATTTGATTTTGATTGAACCGGAAGTGACACCCGTGCTCCAGCCATACGATAAGCCTTATGCTCACGGTGAAGACCTGAGCATCAAACGATTTGAGCTGATGCTGCAGAAATTTTACAACGGAGAAGATATTTCAAAAAATATTAACATTTCAAATGATACTATAACAGATTTTACAGAAGATATTGAAACCGTTTTTACAAACTAATGAGGCAGCAATGGTTAGTTACATCCTTCTAATAGGTATAATAATTGTAAAAGTTTTTAGTACTCCTTCACAAAAATCTACTAGACGGATTTTTATGAAACTTTGCAGTGATATAGCTTAGACATGACTTAATTCACCCGGGTGAAAAGAACGCTAGGTATTAGTATAATTAATGCACCCAGGTGCATATTAACGAACAAAAAGAGCGATTGACGAACAAAAATATACCAACAGTATCTCGATTCTATCATACTATATTAAAAACCAAAGTCCCCCGTCGCGTCTGTCTGTCTCAAAGCGATGAACTCAAGAACTGCTGAACGTATTTTCAAACCGTTTTCACCAAAGGACGATAATTTTACTAGCTTCCCAGGTGGAAAGCTAGTAAAATTACAAAATGAAGTCCTCCGCCGCGATGGTCTGAACGCGATAAACTCAAAAACTACTGAACGGATTTTAATACGACTTTCATTCAACAATGGACGGAGTGATTCAAGAGGAAGGGATTTAGGAAATCATCATTCCCTAAGTCCCCACGGGAACGAAGTCTGGGGCGGGAAGCTAGTGACAAATGAAGTAAAAGAGTAACTGTTATCTTTTATCAAAAGGGTATTGATTCAACTGTGAGTGATTGGTTTTATTACCTGATTAGATTAAAAGCTATAAAAAGGTAGCGACCAAAAAGCTCAGTCTAAATTAAAATAAAAGTACCCACGGTCAGGTGGTTTTTTCTCCATCATGAAAGCGTTTTTAGATTTGGTCAGGTATTTAACTTTTTTTGCCATAGTTCATGGCCAAGGTGAGGATAGTTCATAATCTTTACCAATATTGTAATTGTGAAGTCAGTTTATCCTTTATCCTCCTTTCTCTTCAAAACGAAGCATCATTAGAATGAAGTAATTTTCTTACAATATGTAGGTATTTGGATACACCTAGCTTTCCGTTTGCCTACATTTTTTTTTCATTTTTTTTTTCGTGTATGCAGGCAAAATCTATTTTTTGCCTACGTACACGGAAAGCTAGATGTATGAAATAGGATCTACATAAATAGTTTCGATATATGATTCTTGTTTGTGCGTAACACCATTTGATATAGGTACCTATTGTACAAATAAATAATTTCAATTGAATTAATACGTTCATAAGACACGCAGAAAGCCTTAAAAAAAGAAAAAATCGGAGTTGACGCGATTCGCCAACTTGATCGTTTTGCTAACCGGCGCGATTCGCCAATTGATCGTTTCGCAAACCGGCGCGATTCGCCAACTTGCTCTTTTTGCCAACTGCTCGATTTGCCTACTTTAGCCATTTGCCAACAGCGAGGTTTTATTTTAACGAATTAATGCACCCATCAGACGAAGGGTCCCGCTGGGTATACGGGCATCGAATGTTTAACATCTTTTGTCTTAAGTATATTAAAGTGTAACTAAAGGCCAATAAAAAATAAAATATTTATTAAATTACTAATATCTGTTTTCACTTGTGCAGTTAAATGTACAATGAACGTCTGAAGTAGGCGATTTGTAGGCAAAATCAAGTTTGTTGAATAGGGCCAGATAGAGAAAAAAGAGCAAGTTGGCGAATCGCGCCGGTTTGCAAAACGATCAATTGGCGAATCGCGCCGGTTAGCGAAACGATCAAGTTAGCAAATCGCTTCGACTCCAAAAAATCTTTGTATAAATTCGTATCTTTTAAGTGTATTACAGAAATATATATTACATAATAATTTCGTAACCAAATTCAACACTTTATTTATTTTATGTTTATTTTATGTACCACCTCAGTATCATTTATGTTTGGTTAATTATCTTCGTGTTTTTTTAGATATGGAACGAGCGCCGCCCCACAAGCTACATTGGACCAGTTTGGCTCCAAGATTTTCTGGTATCTTCCAAGATATGCTTAACCTGTCAATATTGACTATATCAGTGTGTTTGGTAATTGTAGTTGTATTTGCTCTGTTTGTTAAGATTTATTAAATTGTTTTAGATATTTAGCGCTAAACACCTTACCTACATGGGGTTCTAATGGCACAGAATTAGAACCCCATATAATGTGACAAAGAAAAACAAAGAATGTTTGAAATGTGTGTGATGGTAGCTAAATAAGGATTTCAAACCAATAAAAGTATGGATATATCGTTTGTTGTAACTTTATTAACATCAAATAAAAAAGATAATATGTACAATATTATGTTTGCAATAAAAACGCCAGCCGTGCTTTATTCATCTACTAAGTAAAATTCAACATCTCGTTATTCTCCCATTCGATACAATCATAATTCTTATTCTAGTAAGGCTACCCTTAAATCCTACCGCATCATTCGTATGGGCCATCATTTTTATTTATTACTTAGAATTATTGCTTAAATTGCACTAACGCACTATCATCACGCCAGTGATACCGCGCATCGATGATTGCTTTTGGAGGCTCCAGAAAAAATGGGTAGGTACTTGACTGGAATAATATTTGGTCTGAGCTTGACTGGTTTTTGAAATCATTTTCTATTTTTAATAAGGCGCGGATCCAGCCCTCAAAAAATATTGTGGTCACAGCCACCTGAAAATCGGCACGGATCGATATAGTGCTTTTTTATTTTATTAAGGCATTGTATATGATAATATCGGTCTATAAAACACAATACACCGTAAAAGGGTGACGTTACAAGTCTATTAAGGTTGTGGGCATGCCCATCGTGCCCGCAACGGTGGATCCGCGCTTGATTTTTAACCGACTTCAAAAAAGGAGGAGGTTTCTCAATTCGACCGTATATATTTTTTTTATGTATGTCCGCGGATAACTTCGTCGTTTATGAACCGATTTGATTATTCTTTTTTTGTTGGAAAGGGAGTATCCCAACGGTAGTCCCATGGTAAGAAAACCAGGATCTAATGGTGGAATCCTGAAGAAATTGAGGGAAACTCTCAAAAAATTTGTCTTTTTGGGATTGAAGTCGGTGACTCTTACGTTTTTGACGTGGAAAATTATAATATCAAAGTACTAGTTTGCTATACAGAATATTGAAATAAGTATGTGATTTGTATTAGAATTTAGGTATTAGAATAAGTATGTGTTAATATGCCAATTCATACCCATACAACACTGAAATGAAAACATGAATCCGTCGACTGTTACGTTCATATCATATACCTATCGAAAAGAACCCAATTCACAATGCAATGTGTGCGCAGATGACGTATCTGCCTTCCTTTATACATTGTTGTAGCGAATTAAAATAATAAACATTTGCTTATAAAATATATTTCGTTCACATAAAGACAACGGTTATAATTTAGAACACTAGTTTATATAATTGAAACCACAGTTTTTACATAGTTCGGGTGATTTTTAAGGTGCAATGGAAAAGTAAATCAAATGATTGTTTTTTGTCACGGCTAGACCTTGTCTCACTTGTAATAGACTTATTGACTTGAGTGAAATTACACAAGAGATAGCTACCTATTATCAAGTCAAGGTTATTACCTCGTCAATGCTTATTGAGATGCCCCCAGTGCAGAGTAACCTTTATCACGATCGAGTCTGATCGACCTTACTTAGAAATGAAATAATAATTAACTGTTGAGTCAGTTTTACTAGGTCTTAATTTTTTTTCTATCTTCAAGTCAAGCTGCATTTTTAGCCGAATTTAAAAAAAAGGAGGTTCTCAATTTGACTAGGTTTTTGTATGTGTGTGTTTCTTACGCGATAACTCTGGCAATTGTCGCCCGATTTTCAAGATTATTTTCTTGTTCGAAATAGTATACTCTTGAGATTGTCTCATATAAATAGGCATTTATATTATCGTAAGCTATCTCGTTTTGTGGGGAGAGCTAGCAATCTCGTTTTTACCTACGCAAACAAGTGGCGGTGACGTCACATGCCTGTAAGTGCATCTCTTTTTCGTTGTTTGACAGTTTCCCCTCTATTAAAATTTAATAGCTTGTAATTTTTTTATTTCTCAATAGTTTTCAAAAACTATTTCGGTTTTGGGTTTTGGATTCAGTTCCTTTTTAAGATAAACAATAAAAAAAAATTAGTCAACATCCCTGTTCCAGCAACAGTTCGAAATGTCACTCATTTATTTAGATGATGTTCTGGTTTGTAGTATTTTTTTGTTTTGGTTAATTTTTTTAAAAGAATTTTGAAAATCAGTCCATAACTGGCGGAGAAATCGGTGAACATACTAAAACAAAAAAAAAAGAACATTTAGAATGTGAGAATGAAATCAAAAAATGGCGCCATTTCTTGGCATTACAAAAAAGATAGACAGCATTTAATGTTTGTGAATACAGTTAGGCCGTAGTTTTTTCTTTCAATTCGAAACGGTCGATAAGACAACTCGACCAAAGCTGTTGGTTGCGGTCAATAACTGTAGCAAAACAGACCTATACTTCAGTAAGTTATCATTTTGAACGATTGATCTCTAATTCGTTTTTATATGGACATTATTATTCTGTGTTTTTAGGTTATTAGCTTTTAGGTAATTGAATTTTGGCCGAATAATGGACGAAGCGTCTTCTAGCGGCTCCGTTGATGTTTTTTTTTTTAGTTTATAGTTTCTTCTTTAATAAAAAACTTAAATTTGTATACTGAGTTTTTATTTGATACACTGTCACACTTTTGCATGTGACTGTACTAAGAACTAAAACAATTATACCTGTCGAACTGGATATGAAATCGCGTACCTGTCGAAACGACACCACCGGCCGAACCTTACCTGTCGAACGGGTCCCGACCCCACAAAAAGCCGCCACCAGAATAATTAAAATTATTGTTGTCAAGTTTTCCTAATCCTAAGATAAAGAAATAGGATTTTGCAATCCTATTTCTTTATCTCGGAAATGGCCCCGTAACATGGCCACGCGGTGTACGTTTACGTACCCCATAAAACAGATGTCATGTTATGCAATTTTGAAATGAGAAGATTTTGAAAAGAAAAAAAAATATTTGAAATAATGGGCAAATAAACCATTTTTAATATTCCAAAATTCAACTTCAGTGGCTATTCTGTGATCCAGTAATTTTTTTTTTAATTATATGATGCATAAAAAGTAAGCGAAAAGTGAATGAAATACTGATAAAAATGTATGACGCAATAAAGAGTAGCTGATTGGATAATTCAGTGACCCTTTTGACACGTCGTGAGAGTATTACCTTTTTCATAAATCTTCATACTGGCTTTAGGTATAGAATGACAGCAAAGAGTTTTTCATCATCAGCCTGTATCAGTCCACTGCTGGACATAGGCCTCTCCTATGGCACGCCACTGAGCTCGGTCTTCAGCTCTCCTCCTCCAATCACTGCCCGCTACTTTACGAATATCGTCACCCCACCTAGTAACAGGGCGCCCTATGCTACGTTTGCCGATTCGTGGTCTCCATTCTAGAACTTTTCTGCCTTTTCTGGACTAGTCTCACTGTGAGTGGCCACGTCTCGGCTCCGTATGTCTAGTCCACCAATTTAAAGAGTTTTTATGCCTGACAAAATAATAATTTCTGACGAAAATCTTGATTTTCAGTGAAATAAAATATAAAAGTAAATTATTTATTTTACTTTTTCAATAAAACAAATCTGATTTTTAACAAATAATTGAATTATTTAATAATTTCTGCGGCATTTTATTTACTTAGCCTTTGCCTCATAATTGTGGAAAAATACTTTGCTCGCAATTGTTTTGCCTACCCTTTGAAATTATTTGTTCAACAAAATCATTTTTGTGTTATAAAAATGTTAATTCCTTTATGTTTTGTGTTCAATCGTAAAATAAGTGCACATTGTTCGATTGTAACACGTTTTCAGTGAATGTTGTTTGGAAATATTATCTTTTAAGAACTTCGGATATACCTATACGATGTAAGTTTTTGATAACATTTTTTTTAGTTTCGTTTCCTCGGCTACTGCATTGTTAAACGTTGAACAATATACGTGACTTATGTAATGTATAACTAGAGCCCTATAAAACACTCGCTTCGCTCGTGTTTCAAATGGGCTCACTTTACACATTACCTACGACACTAGTATCGTTATTATTAACGATACTAGTGTCGTAGGTAATGTGTAAAGTGTTTTAGTTATCTAAAACCGAACACAAAGCGCCATTGATAAAGTGTTATTTGCTGCTTGATATCGTGATTTTAAACAGTTATTATAAAATCAAATACTTTAATACTTAATACTTTGTCTCTGAAGACAAAGTCTAAGTTTGTTAAAACTTACAGCTCGAATAACATTTGAAATAAATAAAAGCAAAATATTTAGACCACAAATAATGACTTAGATTAATGTATAGGTACCTTATGATATGCTAATGATATGATAAAAAATCTACGCTGGGTCCAGCCAGCCACCAGAATGTTACAAATAAATAAATATCAGTGCTTTACTCAACTTTGGTTCAAAATGAACTTTTAGAACTTTTAAAGGACAGAAGTTTAATTTTTTTCTTTAGATAGATAGATAATATGTTTATTCTATGAGCAGCAACTTTGACATAAACATAAAACAAACAACTTCACACAATACACAAGTATAAACACAGAAAAAAACAGCTATGACGATCAGGTAATTATAATTAAATATAATTTTAGTCTAATTTGGAGAGGAAGTACATAATAACATTTAGTTTTTCACAGCAAATAACTTCTTATAACAACACCGTAAAATTCAGTTTTCGGTATCAGAAACTTGACCCTACTTTGTATAATATTCACTAACATGCGATTCAGTAGTAACCTTACTTCTATTACTACCAGTATTTTTTTAAGGTGTATACTGAATATATTTTGAATATATTATATTGTCAGATCTATCAGGAAGCGTGTTTCTGAATTAGTAATTGATGGCATTATTGACTTTAGGTATACACCTATACATACTTTTAAGCAATTTGCTGATTATCGCAAAATGTACGCACGTAGTTAAATCTACGTCCATACACAATACGTGTTTATTATATCAGTTATTTATAGTTTCATAAATAACCAATACAGTATAAAGAAAAAATTTAACGCTAATCCATATTTCATCTCCATTGTTCGTTCTTAGGTCTTTTTTGTTTTTCTTACCTTGTTTTTGTTACCTTTAAACTAAAGCGAGGGTTGGTGTTGTACATATTTTGCGTCATTTATGTACTCGTTAACTTTTTAATGACGCAAAATACAATATTTTTTGGGTAAAGTTAACGAGTAACTGACGCAAAATACAGCGCAAGCGGCGCTCTGATACATTTTCTTACAAATCTCAGTTTCAAGTTCACATTTTTTTATCTCACAGAGAGGAAAAAAACGCAAAGTGCGCAGTCTGTGTTTTTAGTATTTAGAATAAAAACAAAGCATCAATTAATAAAACAATTGAATATGAAATATTAATGCGTTAACTTTGTCTAACAGCAGCATACACTCACTTAATAAGTTTGCATTCTAAAACTTAAGACGACATATGTAGTTGTCCATCTCCATATGTCCATGTCACAATCACTTATTTCATTCAGGTAGAAGACCTGGAGAATCCTGCACAAATCTTATTCATTATAACCCTCAAACTTTTAAGCCTTCGCGCGCCAAATGGCGTACGAGATTACTGTCTCGGCGTAAAAAATCGTTCGACGGGTTAACTAGTTCTAATTTGTTTTGAAATTTTTTATGGTCTATTACTCTAATCATGACGTCTCTATCCAATCCATTTATAAAAAATAAGTCACTAAATTGACCAAATTAATGCACATTTCACATTTTACGAAATTTGCTTAAGTAGTAGCGCACGATTTTAACAGTAGCAAACTTATTCGGCGAGTGTACGCCATTGTACTTGTACTTAATCGATATTCGAATTATTCAATTACGAGATTCATCCAAAGAGTAATTAATTAGGTTTTTACCTAAAATTAAATTATAAAGCATTTTCGAGCTTTAGGAAGGGAGAGACGAAATGTACAGAGTTACTCTACAAAGTTAACTAACTGGAAGATTTTAACTAATGAATTCAGTCGTCCATTAAAACTAAATGTATAGATACCTTCCTATTAATTTTATATATTCGTTCATTTTTCTAGCGTCTACCTTACGATCAAGTGCACTTAAAGATTCTCACATTATTTGCTTAAAAAGGCTTAAATCATTTTTTTACAAGCTTTTATTTGACTTCCCCTGTTAGTTAGTTAGTAAGTATGTGTGGGACAAATCTAGCAACTGAATATAAGACCAGTTCTCCTCAACCGATTGAGCTGAATTTGACAATGCAATGTTATGGTACCATTGAGCTGGTCTGATGATGGAGTCTGGAGGTGGCCATAGGAACTCCTAAACGAAACGGCGGAATCGCATCGAGTTTGGGTTCGTTGGATTTATCTTTTGGAGCACTTAAGTTCTAGATGATGTCCAGGGTCCTAATGATGGAGTCGGGAGGTGGCCATAGGAACTCCTAAACGAAACGGCGGAAACTCGTCGAGTTTGGGTTCATTGGATTTGTCTTTTTGAGCACTTAAGTGCTAGATGATTTTCAGGGTCCTGATGATGGAGTCTGGAGGTGGGCATAGGAACTCCTTAACGAAACGGCAGAATCGCATCGAGTTTGGGTTCGTTGTATTTGTCTTTTCGAGCACTTTAGTGCTAAATGATGACCAGTGTCCTGATGATGGAGTCAGGAGGTGCCCATAGGAACTCTTAAACGACACAGCGGAAACTCATCAAGTTTGGGTTCGTTGGATTTGTTTTTCCGAGCACTTTGGTGCTAAATAATGACCATATTCCTGATGATGGAGTCTGGAGGTGGGCATAGGAACTCCTAAACGAAACGGCGGAAACTCATCGAGTTTGGGTTCGTTGGATTTGCTTTTTCGAGCACTTTAGTTGCTCTGAGTAGAATAAAATCTTTAGAAGGACTCCTAATCGAGGAATTAGATAGTTCTAAATTAACCGAAAAAATACCGAGCAATAATTATGCATTGCAAGAAATGCAGAGTTTGAGAAACAACTAAAAAGTGTAAAAAAAAATATAATAAAAAAAAAATTAAAATAAGCTTTTATTCTAAAATGCAGTTTTACTAAAATGAAAAAAAAATGTATGCAAGGGTCATGCTGATAAATGTTATTTGAGGGTATACATATACTTCCATTTTTATTCAGCATAAGGGTATACGTATACTTCCATGTTTATTCTTATTCAGCAAAAAAATCACAACTACCGGATTTGAAGCTTACTAACCCCATACTTTCAGGCGACAAAGTTACTGCATTAATCAGGTATTTTTAGTGCGAAATCATTCTTACAGTACAGAAATCATGCACGTGTTTACATGATGAGGGGCATTCTGTACATTCGTGACTAGACTTATGCACATTTTTGGCAACACATCATCCACATCGATGACAATGATTCCGTTAGTATCGAAATACAAAAGAAACAACCAAATGACTTTAGAACATACAGAGAGCGTTGGTGTAATGAACGATCCAGTTAGTATATCTCTCTCTAGATCTATACAGATGAATGTGACTTTTAGTGACAAGGTCGTAGACTTACAGAATTGATGCCGTCCTGATGTGCTGTATGGCAATTGTTATCACATAGCTAGGTATCCATGAAGAAGGTGGTTTTAGAATGAAAGTTTCAAGTTAAAGGAGAGCTAAAAGGTTTCTTGCTCTAAAATTGGATTTCAAAGGAATTTTCAATGTGGTCTTTTTATTGTAAGTAAGGCGTATTATTGACATCAAAGGAACTGCGCTGGAGCAGATTTCATATATGCATTTTAGTTAATTTTTGAATGATACTTATGACAGGAAGATGTCTGTTACTTACAGCTCCCTACTAATGGTATAAGCCAATATTAACTTTAAACACTAGGTAGGTACGGGTTTCTTTGCCAGATTTATATCTGCTCCAATTGACGCAGTCGATATCGCGGCCATGCTAACATACTTCTTGCAATCGACAAACGCGAATGTACTTGTGAAAGGACTTTAAAATGTAAGAGCGCAAATCAATCAGTCTGTATATTTTTGTATCTAGATAGTTTAAACTTGAAAGAACCCGCGTGTCGTTCACGAAACAGCCGTTTATTATCCACATATTTACATAAAAAGTGAGACAAAAACTGAACACTTTATTACGATCGTATGATTTCTGTACTTAACGTAATTGTTGGTTCATTTTTGTAATTATTTTCAATAATCCTTCCTTACCTAGTAGACTAGTCAGTAAAAAAATTATTTTGGATTAATTCTTACAGTCTCGATTTCTTTTTGTAAACAATCTTTTGATGGTTTTAGACACCCTTATAAAAATGGTGGCTCACCCCTCCAGAAGAATTATGAAATAGGGGAGGAAATAAACTTAACGGGTTTGCTCGAACACAAAAAATCCTACAGTAGGGATTAGTGTACACATTCAATTATTAAGAGATCACTATCCTCTAAATAAACTTTCTCCAGTTTTTTATAAGAGTTTCCAGTCATAAAATAAATTTTAGCGTATTTGTAAAAAAAAACTACTTACAAAATCATACAAATAGTGAAAACTTGGGAATACAAAAACAAAGTAGTTTAGAATGTATCTGTAAGTTTTCACCAAGGTGACTTAACCAGAACTAATTAATTAACGAATATGTTCGTCTCTTTTATTGTTTTTGTACCGAGAGCAAAATTGTACATAGAATATCTTATTTTACCTATAAATTTCTACATGTGAACAGATAAAGATTAAATTATCTCTAAGTTTTGCTAAAAGGAATAAAATGATTTACATAAAAATTAAAAGCGCGTGACCTTGAATGCGCAACTCGCTCCTGGTCCGCCGGTTCGGTGTGCGAATAGGATAGAAATATATCAGCACGTGCACGCGGGCCGGCGCGGCGGCGGCGGCCTTTTAACTAAGTGCGTTTCTCCACCGGGACCAGTTGTCAAATAATAATGTGTTCTATACTAAATTTTAAGGCATAAATTCAGCAATTCTGATATTCAGTCTTAGAATTACAGCATCAAAACTTTCGATACTGCGACCTGAAAACAGTGGGAAGCTGGAGAAAATCTCGTCACCGGCGCCATCTGTATCTCAAAAACTACTAGCAGTACGAAAATGATTTATAGTTCAATTTTTCGAGCAAAATTTCAGCAATCAATACCTCAAAAATTGATTCCATATGTTTGACCGAACGAGAGATATTTGCCGCTAAGTACTGGTAAGCTGGAGAAACGTTTCCCCAGCTTACCAGTACTGGCCACTCTATATCTCGGAAACTACGATAGGTACCAGTGAGTATTATGGCTCAAAATTTCACTCCTTGTCCTAAACTAGTGCTGTAAATATTTCATAGCCTCAGCTTCAGTACTTTTGAAGATAAAGACAGTTTTTAATGGTAAGCTGGAGAGACGTTTCCCAAGCGGGCCAGTACTGGAGATCGAAAAGTATTATGCCTAGCCATATGATTTTAATATCAGATTATAGCTAGTAATTACAGCACTTGGCTGTGAAAAAATTTGGATTCCAGGTCTTTTGGTTCATGCGCCAAGATGAAAAAACCTTTTTCCCGCCAAAAATGAATAACGGTCACTGAATGTGCCTGTTGGGCGACGTTGCCAGTTTGTGCGATGGGAAACGCGCGTTAGGTGACATGCCAAAATGAATCTTCTGCGCTTAGATTTAAAATACATTTTAAGTAGTTTGTTTACGTCATAGAAGTTAATGTAGTCTGAGAGTCGGGCATAAAAAATATATTTTGAAATTTTATGAATATACTTCTCAATAAAAAGTAATAATGGTGTATGTTATGTGAAAGCAAGCAATAAGCGCTTATTAGAGCTAATATAGTTCATTTGTTTTTGTAGTTACCTACCTACTTCTTCTTTTCAATTCGATGACTTCATCGGTCCTTAAAATAATGTAAACAAACAGGCTGTCAAAATACAAACCAATTGTGAAATTATTGGTCATGTAATTATAATTGTTGCGGTTTTCTGTCTCTCTCTATTTATGTGTGAACAATACAATGTTTATCTATTTTGCCTTTATAAAGCCAAAGCCGGGTTTCGCGTTTCAAAACCCCTAGGTAACATTATTTGCTAACCGAATAGAGCCAATAGGGACGCCCCTATTCGGTTAACAAACAATTTTAGGTGTTTTCGTCTTTGCAAGCACATAAAGTCGGGTCCGCTGCGCCATGTTTTCGTGTTAGAAGACTAACCGAACATTATTTACTAACCGAATAGGGGCGGGCATTGTGGTGTTTACGAACACGAAAACACGGCGCTGCGGACCCGACTTTACAACGCCTAAAATTGTTTGTTAACCGAATAGGGGCGTCCCTATTGGCTCTATTCGGTTAGCAAATAATGTTACCTAGGGGTTTCGAAACGCGAAACCCGGCTTTGGCTTTATAAAGGCAAAATAGATAAACATTGTATTGTTCACTCATAAATAGAGAGAGACAGAAAACCGCAACAATTATAATTACATGACCAATAATTTCACAATTGGTTTGTATTTTGACAGCCTGTTTGTTTACATTATTTAAGGACCGATGAAGTCATCGAATTGAAAAGAAGTAGGTAGGTAACTACAAAAACAAATGAACTATATTAGCTCTAATAAGCGCTTATTGCTTGCTTTCACATAACATACACCATTATTACTTTTTATTGAGAAGTATATTCATAAAATTTCAAAATATATTTTTTATGCCCGACTCTCAGACTACATTAACTTCTATGACGTAAACAAACTACTTAAAATGTATTTTAAATCTAAGCGCAGAAGATTCATTTTGGCATGTCACCTAACGCGCATTGCCCATCGCACAAACTGGCAACGTCGCCCAACAGGCACATTCAGTGACCGTTATTTATTTTTGGTGGGAAAAAGTTTTTTTCAACTTGACGCATGAACCAAAAGACCTGGAACCCTAATTTTTTTACAGCCAAGTGCTGTAATTACTAGCTATAATCTGATATTAAAATCATATGGCTAGGCATAATACTTTTCGATCTCCAGTACTGGCCCGCTTGGGAAACGTCTCTCCAGCTTACCATTAAAAACTGCCTTTATTTTCAAAAGTACTGAAGCTGAGGCTATGAAATATTTACAGCACTAGTTTAGGACAAGAAGTGAAATTTTGAGCCATAATACTCACTGGTACCTATCGTAGTTTCCGAGATATAGAGTGGCCAGTACTGGTAAACTGGGGAAACGTTTCTCCAGCTTACCAGTACTTAGCGGCAAATATCTCTCGTTCGGTCAAACATATGGAATCAATTTTTGAGGTATTGATTGCTGAAATTTTGCTCGAAAAATTGAACTATAAATCATTTTCGTACTGCTAGCAGTTTTTGAGATACAGATGGCGCCGGTGACGAGATTTTCTCCAGCTTCCCACTGTTTTCAGGTCGCAGCATCGAAAGTTTTGATGCTGTAATTCTAAGACTGAATATCAGAATTGCTGAATTTATGCCTTAAAATTTAATATAGAACACATCATTATTTGACAACTGGTCCCGGTGGAGAAACGCACTTCTTTCAACTATTTACTTTCTTCGCTCATTTCAGCGTGACCACTTTTAGTAGATTTCTACTTTTTTGGTAGATTTGGGGTAAAGTAAATGACAATTTAGTAGTCTAAAATCGTTTAGTAGATTTTAGTAGAAAATTGAAATTAAAGAACATTCGGAAAAATGGTCATCAAAATGCAAGTATCCAGGCCAAAAAAAAAAATCTGCGAATCTGGCAACACTAAAAGGCAAGCAGTATTTACCAGGGAATTTCCCGTAACTTAGAAAAGTTTTATATCGGTCTCTTTTCTGTATACGATGTTATGATATCGCTAGCTCTGTCATTTGATTTAGTAAGGCTATTAGTTTAGTTAATTTCTTAGTCGGAATTCATTTTGGTTATTAAGATTCATAGTATAAATCATGAAAAGAAAGTACGAACAGCAATATCGTAAACAAAATTAACACAAAAGAAAATTAAACACAAAATAATCACAAAATTTTGTTTTATTTTACTTTAAAATGCTTTTTAATACTTTAATTATTTTTGGTAGAATTTCAGTAGAATTTAAAACTGGGCCTAGTAGATTTTGGTAAATTTAATTTAGCCAGTTTACCTCCAACAAACTCCGCAGCTAAACAGCACTCACTCCGGGTCTACCACCAGGTGCAAATGTGGTTAGGAAATACACTCAATCCAACCGAGTATGGTTGGCAATTAAATGGCAACATTCTGACACCAGTCACATGTTCAATGAAACCAGCACCCGACAATGTATTAAAAATGATTTTCTGTCGATGCAAGACAAATTGTGGTGTCCAATGTGGCTGTCGAAAATCTGGTCTGAACTGTTCAGATGTCTGTGAAAACTGCAAAGGGCAATCTTGCACGAACGCTCAAATAATATTCAATGACTCAGACGACGACGATGAAATTTTCGATAATAATGAATGCAGCGACGCCGATGATGTAATAACTAATACTCCATCTGTTGTAGAACAATCTAAAAGAATTAAATTTTGATGATCAGATATAAAAAATGTTGATTGTTCTATGTTAACTTTGATTTAATTATAAAAAATGTAGCTAGTAAACTTCCTGGCAGCGCCACCAAACCTGGTCAAAATCTCGTAAACTAGGATAAGACAAATTTTTCCAAACCTACGACTAAATTCGACAAATTTTCGTCATTTTCTGTGCTAAATTTTATTCAAATCGCTTTTGTGGCACTGCGGGGTAGTATCACACCATGAAATTGCTCCAATCTATAGTTTCCGATCCGAATAAATACTTCTGTGATCTGTCACACGATCCACTCCATGTCATCAAATACCATATTAATAAATATTTTAATACCTATGAAATTATTTTAATTTTTTGTTTTATGTTAAATCATGCAATGTTGAGAATTTTTTGTTACTTTCTTACGTGTCTGAAAATAGACACGTTTATAGAGATAGGAACGTGCCGAGATGGAAATACTTTTCTAGTTAGAGGTTATTTAATTTAGTTTATTGTCTATAGTTATATATATAATAAACTGGATAACCTATTTACCTTTAACTTACCTATCTAAACTTATTAAACGTACCTACTTATTTTGCTATCTACGCGC
Organism: Aproaerema taeniolella; assembly: GCA_949987775.1. Taxonomy (NCBI): domain Eukaryota; kingdom Metazoa; phylum Arthropoda; class Insecta; order Lepidoptera; family Gelechiidae; genus Aproaerema; species Aproaerema taeniolella. The sequence continues at coordinate 7,514,638 of OX465248.1, forward strand.
TGCCGCTTAACGCTGATAGCGCTCTGCCCGCGCTACCGCCACGCTGTTGCCCCCCGCCCACCACCTACTACTGTATCACTATTGTTTTTATTTTATTACAGGATTTCCTCTTAATATCCATCGGAGATTTTTTTATACTCGATTCGTAAATTGCCAATTTATGATATTTTAAATTAATGTTGACTGTAGAATTAATGCGTCGGCGTGAAAAATAATCAAACGTTAATTTTAAAAAAAGTGCTGAAGTCACCCAGGTGAAAATGTATGGTCTTGTGTATTACAATTTTACAATACTAAAATACAAAAATCACCATTATTGAATTTTGTATGTGAGTACAGGAATTTTTTATATTCGTTTTCTTAATAAAAAAAAAACCTCTTCTTATTTAGGGGTGATTTCTTAAAACCAGCTTTTATTAATAATGAGTAGTCATGGGATAAAAAGTCTCCTGTGTAGAAATTATTTTTCTAAAGATAAAACTTTATGAGTCGTATAATGGCATTAAAAAAAAATCTTTAATTATTTTTGAGGGAAAACAAGGAATTCTTACTTAAAATAATATATTCTAAAAATTTCAAAACTTTCTCCGCTGTAGGTTTTATTGTGAAAATTCCATTCAACTGAAAATTCCCAGCCTCGACTATAGTTGCCGGAATATGCGCGCGTGGGCACCCAAATAGTGATACGTATATGATATACGTTCCAAACCCAAGCAATAGAGATGTTGACAGTGTTTGATTTTATGAATTATTGTATGTGAAACAAAAAATAATGCTAGAAATATATTAATATCCGAAAACAGTATTAACATTGGTTTATAAATGAACAAGTTATTAGCATTTATATTATCGTAAGGACTAGCTATCTCGTTATGTGGGGAGAGCTAGCTATCTCGTTTTTACCTACGCAAACAAATGGCGGTGACGTCACATGTCGGTACGTGCATCTCTTTTTCGTTGTTTGACAGTTTCCCCCTCTATTGAAATTTAATAGCTTGTAACTTTTTTATTTCTCAATATTTTTTAAAAATTGTTTCGGTTTTGGGTTTTGGATTCAGTTCTTTTTTAAGATAAACAATAAAAAAAATTAGTCAACATCCCTATAGTCAGAGCTGTATGTATATGTATAGACAAAGGTACCTCAAAATCCAATCATAAAGCAAATTAGAGAGTACTTAAGAGTTGGAAGAATTTAAACGAATCACTGAGAAATTGAGTCTTATAAAACATCTAACACGTAAAGTAACATTAATAATATATAAGTGGATATACTTTGTATATGCGTGGCTTAACACTAAACATCAAAATAAGCATAAAGAACACAAAATATCTAAAATAAATACTATTAACTTAAATCCCAAAATAAAATTTGATTTGTAATATAATCTTACTATATATTGTAAAAATTGAAATGCACTCACTTTTTTCCTTTTGACAAGGTTGAATTCCTTCATTTAATAAATTGTATGCAAATTATTTGCATCATATTTTAATGGTGTAGTTTTGAAGGGGGTTAAAATCTTTGCTAGCCATGTGTGTTGCGTTATACGCCAACTGATAGCCCCACAATCGCATTGCTTCTTTGCACGCCATCTGAAAAAAAAAGTTGTGAACAACACTTAAGTAAACATTTGGTGCGTTAGCAAGGAAACATCAAATTTATCCTTGTGATTGGCGAAATACACAAGTGCCTCAGAGGTCTTGCTAACTCTGATGTCGGAATTTTAAACTGCCAAAATGGTTTTTGCCTTCGTTTAATGACAGTAGCCAATCGACATCGACAACAGCCGGGATCAACAGCTTAACGAGCCCTCCGAAGCACGGAAACTCTTCTTATTCAACCTATGGCCACCCAATGCTGAGTGTCAGTTGTTCTCCACTCTCTTCGATCTTGAGTCTTTCGCATCCAGTTCTTCCCTGCAATCCTGGTAAGATCGTCAGCCTGGCAAGCACGGAAACGCTCGGGATAAATTGCTACTTGGCCAGCCATCGCTTCAGATCAGCGAGCGCCTTTGGCCTTCGAGCTCTTTCAAGCTCTTATGATGATGTAGGTAGGTAAATATACCCCTTAAAAGGATTAATTTACTATACATAGCATTGATCAAAAACACTAATAACAAAGTAGGTACCTGTATATTGTCAACATAATCGAAGTCGAGGACGTTCTTCCATTTAAAAGGCACATCTTTGGAAACCCTGAAGGTGGTTCTGAAATCACCCGAATTTTTTTTAGTGTGCGTGTGAAGGAACTCATCAATGGAAGGCATAGGATACAGCCTTAGGAACTTGTACAACTCGTAGGTAGTGCTCGTTGGATCCAGAGCCAGTTCTTCGAAGCGGAGCACCCTGAAACGAAATTTTTTTTGTGATCATTGTCATGGTTCTCAATCAGACAGCAGAAATTCCGAAAATAGAATGATGATTCTTTTGTCTAGAAATATTTTTTGGGAAAGACAGATTTGCGACGCAAATGGGACTTAAACCCACGACCCCAGGATTAGATCTCCTGGTGTTTTAACCAAGTCAGCTATTGTGCCTCAAAGTCAAGCGGCGAAATTTCTCATTCCATGCTATTAAGTATAAACTAGCACAATTTGGTGTACATTTACGTTTTTTCTCCTAGCACATACATCTTCTTTCCCACAGTTTACTTTAAATTAGACTAAAATTACCCAATCAACTCTTTTATTGTTATTTTAAACTAACGCTTTTTTAAGGGTACGCTTGAATTGATCCCGGATTTAGCAGGTCAGCATAGTTAACATACAGGTGTGACATAATTTTGTCATATGAAGATTCCGCCCTCTCATTTTATCGCATTCAGTACGAAACAGGGAGAACGACATCGACATGATGAAAATATACCTATTACGTAGTAGTAAAACGACTGTCAAGTGCCATCTGGTTCTGCTAACAGAGGAACCTTAACCATGTCTGCTAAGGTTCCTCTGTTGGAGATTCGAAAACTCTGATCAGAAGAAGAAGAAGCGTGTTAATACAAATTATATTTGGTTACGACTTAAAAAAATGTTTTTATAAATTCTATTAAGACCATTTGATATTTAAAAAATATGTGACTGTGAAAATAGAAAGGTACAACTTGGGGTTTAGGTTCAGAATTATTGTGATGAGTTTTGGAAATCGCACTTATAAAACGCACACAACCCCGAAAGTTGAACCTTTAGGTACTAAACACAGTAAGATTTCGACTGTCTACATGCCAATAGTCGCAAAATGTCAACAAAATTATTTTAAATTATTAAATAGAAACGAATGTTTAAAATATAGGTATCGTGTGCCTTGATAATGATGTGATGACTTGATGGACGTCAAGGTTTTGTTGATCACGAAATATTTATGAAGTTATTTTGTTCGCGTATTCATTAATGTTAACAAGTTAAAAGGTCTTTCAGTATCTGTGATTTATCAATATGTAAAATTAGGAAGCTCTCATGAAGTCACGTGACTTTTAAGAAAGTGTTCTAAAGGGTTATGTATTAACACAGAACAGCCGATAACAAAGAAGCGGCTACAAATTCGTGTGTTTTTGAATACTGTTTTAAGAAATATTCGGTAAATAGCTAGTGGTGTTAAAAGCATGAAAACTGGCACGATTGATCTATGGACCATATGAATCAATTTGACCTGTAGTACATCGTGTGTGCCTGTGCAAATTAATAGTCTTTCTGAGCCAAATCTAAAATTATATCTAATCATTAGATTTCAGTCACTTATTTTGATTAATATTAAATTTGGGCACCTCCAGATACGAAAGGGTTGAATCTTTTTTTATTAAAAAAAAGCACTTACTCAAATGATACATAATATTTTCATATCTCACCTCATGAAACCATTGCAAAATATTTACGTTAAGGTTTTTTTTAAAATTCAAACCATTTGCAGCTACTTTTAGCCTACCACTAGCACTAAAATAGTACAAGACGCAAACGAAGTTACACGTTTATAATTACACTGATACGTACATCATATTTTCATAAACGTCGTCGTGACGTCGATTCCCGGTCGGGACAAACATCTAGTCGGGGGTCGGATTATGAGAATTTATTTGTGTAATTTGTGTGATTTTTGTTTTATTTGTAATAATAATGGATCTTTGTTATCTCTGACATTAATAAATAATAATAATAATAAAAATAAACATAAACAAGTGTGAACACAACAGATTTTAACCATTTTATCAGTATTTTAATTCTATTTATACTTGTGAATTAAAAAACTGGTATAATCCTGAATATTTTTTATACGATTTAAAGCATGCCGCCATGACATTACGATGACACTTTACGGGATGCCAGTAGAAATAAATGGTTTGAAAAAAAAATTACGTTTTCTTTTGATTATTTAGGAAAAAATGACGAAGTTATTATGATTACAATTAATTTACAACTAAATGAACTGAAATTCATTTCAAATGCAACGTATTTCTTCGTTATTAACTTCATTGTCAAAGCCAGACTTTTTTGATTAATGAAGTTTTTTAAATTGTCAAGAAAAAAGAAAGCGACCTTCCCCCTCGCTGTTTAACTTATTTTTTCTATGTCTATGCCCTCGCTTATCGGTGTCCCTTTCGGCTCGAATAGAGGCTGTCGGAGAAGCAGTCGAAAATGTCCTTATTGCTATGGATTTAAGTTTCATATTTCTTAATACGATTTTTCTAAGTAATCAGTCCTTTAAAAGAGAAAATACTAAGTCCATTGTAAAATGTACTGAAAAACACCTATAGCTTTTTATTTTTACAGAGGTTTTTGTTGTTGGTTTCATATTTACTGGCAAAATTTCAAGATTTTATGTAGCCTAAATGTTGACCGGGGATATGAGGTACCACCATTCAAAATTTCATTTAAATCGGTCCAACAGTTTCGGAGTTAGCCCGTACATACAGACAAACCGACAAACAGACAGAGCAACAAGAAATTTAAAAAAATCGGGATTTGTTTTAATTCTATTCTTACATCCAAGTTACATCCCCCTGACTCGGTTTTAAGCATTTTTTTTTTATGTACAGAAATTCGACCTCTAGAGTTTTATTATATGTATATATAAACACTAAATGTGGAGCAATACAATCTTTTATGAAATTCATTACTTTTACTGAAAGACCATCAAGGTCCGCGTCTTTTTTATGTTTAACATTTTAAAAATTTTAAGAATGTCAACAATTCTAATGTGTGAGAAACGGAAATGAATCTTACTTTACATTTTGCTTTAGTAACGAGGCCTATATTTGTTGTTGTGTACACACATTTTCGAAGTCCGCTACCTCAATGGTGAATGGTATTTAGATTTACATTCGGTTTTAGTCGGCGCTTTTCAGCGCAAAGGGAACAAATATTGCTGACACTATTTTAAAAGTGGTAGATCTGTACAAATCTACATGTGCATTGCAAAAACCTAATGTTAACTTACGTGATCCTGTCAGGATAATGCTGCAACAGTCGAGCAGCAGCTACGTAATCACTGATCATATCTGCGCAGAACAGCTGTGGTTTCCAGCAGTCTGGAGAAGCCTTACAGAAGTTTCTGTGCATTCGCGACTGCATAACTCCGCGCGGGTCTCGGATTAACAGCACTACTTTTAAATTGAACCTGTAAAAAAGGAAATTAGAAGTCAGAGGGATGCTGATAAAATCAGTGATACCTGAGCTTACCGATGCTCTCCGCAGCATTATTAGTTCCTTCTTGGTCACACATAGAGAGTTGTCAATGTAAAAAAACTACTCAAAAGTTTTTTATAAATATATGCTTTTTTAACATTCTTACTTCCTAGAACGAATCGTTAAAGTGAAGTAATTAATAGGTATTTAAATGTCAAGATAGAGGCCGGAACTCCCTTTAAGATAAAAAAAAAAACTTGAGTTTTTGTTGGGATATCATACCAAACTAAGTAGGTTTGAAGCAAAGAATCGTAAATATCTTCACCACCGACCGGACCACCACTGAATGAAGAGTACCATTACATCAACAAGAGACAAAAAGATACAACTTCTACCTTATGCATTAATATCCACATCATTCTAACATTATAGCGTTGAAACATTCACATGCTTGACTGCCAGCGGCAAACGTATAAATTCACATTATCTTAACGTGCGTGCTAGTGATCGTTCCAGATTTTTATTCAAGCGAACAGTAGAGTATTTCTTTACAGTGGACCATAGACGGCCGGTTTGTTCAAGTGGTAGTAGCGCTGGCTCTTGATCAACGGGTCCTGGGTTCGATTCCCAGTCGGGGCAAATATTTGTGTAAAAGCAGATGTTTGTTTTCGGGTCATGGGTGTTTGTGTTTGCCTTTATGTGTGTTCAGAGGGACCCACACACGTAGCGTTTATCTATTATTTTTTATTTAAATTCTGACCTATCTTAATCCTATACTATTAAATGAGCAACATTTGTATATTTCGATGAAAGTTTTATTTACCTTACAGAGGCGAAGAAAATTCGATCTAGCAAGGTCTACATTTACACTATTAACGTTATAAAGAGAAAAGATTTGTATTTTTGTATGTTTGTTACGAATAAACTCAAAGACTAATGGACCGATTACAAAAATTCTTTCACCAATAGATAGCTCTCTTATCAGCGGGTGAAATCGGGTACATAATTTTCCCGAATTCCCACGGGAACAAAGTCCCGGGCGAAAAGCTATAACCCGAAAGAAAGGGGTCGCCCAGGTTATAAATAATTTTAGTACGTATGTAATAGTACATTATTACTTTAGGGGTGAAAGTAACTTATTTAAGTCCCGAGACGGGGTTTGTCGACCGAGCGTAGAGAGGGAGCTAATAGTTCGAGGGACTAAATAAGTCTTTCACCTGAGGTAAACACTGTGCTTTTCATTAAGAATACAAAGAAAGTAAAAATAAAAACATGAATAAGCTGAACTCATTGCTGCTATGCGAAAGTTACAAAACTCTACAACTCGAAAAAACAAATGAAGATCGTAATGCTACTTTCCCGCCTATCATGTTTTTTTTTCTGTGGCTGGCCAGCTATTCAGCCATTATGTTTCATTTTCATCATTGAAAAAAATGCTAAATATTTTGCCAAAATCTATGTTATTTTAAAGAAATAGCTAAAAGTAAATTATTATAAAGTCATTAAAAAAGTATTCTTTAATGCATACTTAATTTTTGTTATTTCAAATTTACATCGCGCTGTAATAGAGTGGCTGTACAGGAAGTTGGAACATGTTTTTTTAATACTCAATTTGACAGCTGTCAGTTGAAAGCGATTCTCCCTAGGCTTGAAAAGTATTATTTTCAAGCCGCTCCGTAGGCAACTTCCGACCTACTTTCAGAGTATGAGTAATGAAAAGTATCTTTTAAATTTTATACGTATGTCAAGTATATTTAATGTGTGTATGTGTTACGATGAATACAATCATCTTCCGTATCTGATTTTCATACATATTAAAAGAGGAAATGTGGTATCTAATTAATAAGCTTCCTGCAAATTAAAACGATTATAAGATTTATGAGTCAACAATCAACATCACACTAACTTAGGTACAACAGTTATACTTATACAATTTCTGTTTCGGACTACGATCCCGTGGTAATTTTGAAAAAAGGTCATCAAAAACCGTGAAGTTTCATCAAAATTAGTTTTTAGTGGTAAACGTCGAATACCTAGTTTGGCAGTTCTTTCGTGGAAGAGTAACTAGCATTCATCCATCCTTAAAAAATTTCGCATTTTATTAAATGAAAGCTTTCAGTGGGGACGGGAAACGGGAGTTTTCCACCGTGTGGTGATTGGTTGAGAATAACACCACACCATCGCTTTCCGTGGGTATCGTAAGAGGCGACTAAGGAAACAAAAATGAGACTTGCCTCCCAGTAATCCATCTTAGGCAACGACACCTAAGTTTGTTTTTAATCTGAAGTGGCGTCTTATGGTCTCATGCGGTGTGGTAGGCTCTGTAGAGGGCCGTCTGGTTAGGAGGGTCCTACCAAAGTCCGCCGCCAAACAGCTTGCTGTGTTCCGCCGGTGCGAGGGAGTACCAGTGTCTTAATTGGCGTTTTTTGGGTCAACTCGCTCCATCGTCGACCTCATCTATGACCTTGGTCAAAGTTAGGGTCAGAGTTAACCCATCTCATAAAAAAATTGACTATGTTCGATAACGCTACGAAAGTTGCAGTCCTGAATAATGTCCAGGTTAAATTAAGTTTCTACGTGTTGCTGTCGGCATTGCGAAAGATTTCTTTGCACATTGCGTTCTGGCGTAGAGTGCAGGGGCAAAAATTTTTAATCGATCGCCTCGGATCGAGCAATATCTTTTATTCATTTACGCAGGTTTTATCAATTTTTGAATAGGTTTACTATTGGATTCCTAGGGGTCTTTTTATTCAACTTATTCACTTCAACATTCATTTTTGTACATACAACAGCACGTCAGGTTATATATTTGCACTACGAAAGCGACCGCTATTGCAAGCGAGATAAGGGCGACTTCAAGGTCAACATGTATAGCCTGATGTGCTGCCGTCTGTACTTGAATAAGTAAAAAAAATAAAAGAATCATAGAAAAACGGAAACGCTCGTAATAAATTACCACTTAAGTTAGTGTACGTTGCTTAATCTCACAGAACGATTGAGATCAGCAGGCGCCACTGGGTTGCAAGCGCTGAAATCAAAGAAATCGCTCGACACGAGGCAAATGTCAAAAAAAGTGCCTTCTAAACCTGCGGATTGCGTGCGCAGCGCAAGCGCGACCGCGCGTCTACTGATGATACGAAGGCACGGACGAAGGTCTCTAGTTTCCTGGTTGACCTATACTTACAAAGGAGTTCTCTAGCCTTTGTTATTCATGTTATCATTTTTTGGGCATATTTTTTGTTGTAACAATGCACACTCAAAAACTTTCAGTATTAGATTTTCTTCTTGTAGTGGGTCCTTTAGTACCAAAATACATTAGCTTTTTACAAAAACATTTGCCATAACCAAAAATCCAAACCGGCAACCACAAAGGACAAGTAGATTTTTTTTAAATATTCAAATTGAATTAATTTAGTTATTTTGATATTAATTTAGGTAAAGGAATTTGAATATTTTTCTTTGAGGGCTGGCAAATCTACCATTAATTTTTGTTTTTATTTCTAAAATTGCGACCACCTTTGAAACTCAAATCATCCCAAAAAACTGCTTCTATAATACTATAATTATGCTTAAAGTAAGTAACACATTTCTGAGATTGAGCTGTCAAAGATGGTGCGAAGAATAGGCAGATTTGACAATACAATTTAAAAAAAAAGTTATGAAATGACTGTAATTGATATCAAGTGTTAAGGAATACAATAATCATATTTTTTTAAATTCAAATTTGTTCATTTTGACAAGTTTTGACAGGGTTTTAATCGTTATAGCTACATTTTGTACAAAAAACATTGCGGAGGTTATTTTGGTGTCGGGAAACCAAAACAACTAAAATGTGTAATTTAAGTTGCAAATCTACCCATTATAAATGCCACTGGCATAAATTTGATAGTCTGTATCTCTAAAATGTGACACTAATACGAAATTTTAGTTTGTACAGTCTTTTTTTTATAAAAAAATTACCTATCGATACATGATTTATTGATAGCCATGAATAAGATAAAATTATAATTATGGACCATAATTATGCCAAAACTTTCAAACCCCTTTATACTTCTTATAGCTGAGTTTCAGAATAAAAGTTGTTTAAACAAGTGCAGGCTATTAAGACAAAATGAAAATGTGAAGACCACATGCATGGAGATGGCTTAGCATGCCCTCCAAAGCACAGAAACGATTGTGATAAATTATTACTTTGGTCAGTCATAGGTTTGGCGATCTGTGATTTCTGTCTTTAGGGTAATAGGAAAAAGGCATGAGTTAACAAAATTTGTCTCAATACAACAGTATCTGATAAAAATCTGAATGTTAAACATTTCCTATCACCAAAAAGCTATTAAATAAATATTGTTACTTACTCGTTATCTCTCAATAATTCCTCGATGAGAGGTAATCGAAATCTTACAACTTTCATACTTTGGAAAGGGAACAGCTTACAAAATCTTGACGTGAAGTCGGCTTCAAAACACAATTTCTTCATATATTTACAGTGGTCCCAAAGTCTTGTGTTATGGGTGAATTGGAACAACTGGCTTTTCCCATGTTCGAAATATTCCTTCATGTTCTCATAATCACATTTTAGCATGTTTTTAATAACGCTCATTGCATTTTCTGCTTGTGGAGGCCCTCTGATTTGAATGATTGTAAAGTTTAGAAAGGGCTCGTAGTGATAATAATTCCCTGGCATTGCATTCAATACCTCACCTAAAAAAGTGCTTCCAGACCGCCATGTAGAAACAATGAGAGTTCTAATTGGTTGCCCTCCTTCCTCTATCACCAAATCTTCTAGTTTCTTCACACCTGAGTAACTGAAGTTGTATCGTAGTAACTCTGATCTTATTTTTACACGACTTTGCTCTAAAATCTTATCGATATTTGGCGATCCATCGTAGAAATTAGTTGGAATAGGTTGGTGGTAAATGTCATCTTCTCCGTAGTCCATTTTCAGGAAATTTCTGATATTTTTACGATTTTCTGCGGAGGGACGGTAACTTGTGTTATCTGTATATCGACTTCCAGCAAGTATTAGAAGAACGGTGAGACCAAAGGCAAAACATATCGAGTAAAAGTTGATTCGCCGAAACATCACGGGATCAACAGTGGGTTAGAGGAAGGGAGGTTTATCACTTTTGGTGGGCGTGGTAGTGTGAAGCAGTTGAAATCACAACTCCTAAAGTGGTAGACAACTGTTTATTACTTACACTACACAACGTACACCAATTACTTAGGCTAGGACATAAATTATCACTGAGCAATTTACAACCAAAGGCGTCGCCAGCCTTGGCCCTTGGCCTAATATTATGGAGGATTAAAAAAATATGAATTGTAGGTAAAGTCAAGAGCGTGAAGTTTTCCACTTGGAGCGCGAGTCTTTGCCTCTAAGGAGAATTGGCGATTGTAATAAGAACGGTTCCAACTTTTGTTGCTTTGCTGTTGGATACATTTTTCGAATCTCCCTGCCGCCCCCCCCCCCCCCCCTTGGTGACGGCCTTGGAAGAAGACACATGTGTTGCGCGAGTTAAGCAGTCGTAATGAATAATTATATTGACACAGGTGTTTATTTAACAATAGGTAGTTAAGCCTTGAGATACGTATTTATAAGTTATTTTAATACAAATATCCTGTACAAAACACAGAGATTCTTCAAAAGGACAATTAAGCATACTTTACAAATATTGTATTCGTAATAATTCAGTTTCCTTTATAGTGATGCCACTCTCGAGATGGGCTACGATATTCAAATCCTGCACGACAGCAGCTAAATTAGACGATAGTATAAAAACCGGCCAAGTGCGAGTCGGACTCGCGCACCGAGGGTTCCGTACAAACCTGCAAGGTTTACAAAGTTCGTTCATTACGACAATCGAGTCATAACTATGGTATTTTTATTGCAAAATGAAATTCATAACATTACAATGGGGAAAGATGGAGGAGCATAAATTTAAGACAAAGATCTCTTTATCGTTTAAGTAATCCTTTATTTTATATTAACACATATCATTTATCTATAATATAACTGAAACACTTATACTAGCCTTGCAGCAGACTTGCGAAAGTTCTTTTATTAAAGTTATTTATTTACTAAGTTTTTTAGTCACTATTTAGAAATCTGGTTCAAAAATATTAATTAAGTATTAAATTTGAACCAGACCTGTAAATGGTGACTGAAAAAGTTATGAATAGTACCACATTGAACATTGAAGTTCGAAAAAACGTTATCAATAGTTGTACAACTTCGTGTAGTGCTACTGTTTATTAACGGAAACATGTTTATGGATGAAAAATATGTGGAAATTCCATTTTGGGGATTCATTCTAAAATCTATATTGAAGTCTCCCACAACAATCAGACGAGAAGATGAAGTGTACATATTGAGGTTGCTGCCGAATATTGTTGTATTTATACATTCTATTGCAACATTAATTTGACATTGTGGTGACTTCATCTTATATAGGTATATACAGTTATCACTCTGATATTAAACATTTCAAAATGCAAGCATTCACAATGGCCGTTTGCAGCGCCTGGGTTATTTAAATAATATCTTTTACATGATCCATCTGTCACGGCATCCTTAAGATTGCGACGTACATACGCGATAGATCCCCAACCTGGATTTGCATTAGATACAGCTGGACCATCTACTCTGCACACCTCATAAAAACCATCAAGTTCAAAAGTGTCTCTACGACATCCCCAGGTTTCAACAAACAATGCTGCATGGGAGGAATGAATAATAGGATCTATGATGACGTCTGAAAAATGTTTGCGCAATGATTGCACGTTATGAAATACAATTTGAACTGCATTATCTTCAGGTGTTTGCAAAAATTTAAAATATGGTACCAATTTGTTTTGTTCTAGTCTTTTCATTTCTATACTTACAGCACTCGATTCTGATATTTCAGAGGGAGGTTTAAATGTACCTGAATTCACGACTAAAAACAGTCCAAACGATGACATTGCTCTAGAACAAGCTACATACAGCATCGATCTTTTTACATTTTTAGAAATATGGACCACAACTTTTTCTAAGGTGGCACCTTGCGACTTGTGAATTGTAATACCTTCTGCTGGTACTATTGGAAACTGAGTACGCTGCACTACAAGATTTGAAGATTTCCACCTTTTCACAGTATAAGTGACGGCATCTAATGGCGTCCAATTCGAATTGAGATATTGACGATGTTTTCGAGAAGTTACTTGACATTTACTTCTTGTAGCTATTCCCGTACTTTTATCGAACAGAACCCAAATACGTAAAGGCCGCTTTTCACTTGTCTTCTTGTGTCGACCGTAATCTATAGCCTTCAATATTCCGGTAGTACCATTCACAAGGCCATCTGTAGTATCAATATTCACAGTTACCATATAACGTGCACCTACTCGTAAAAACAAATTCTTAGGAAGACCGTAGGTCTGCATTGTAGGTAGAGTATTTACAGATTGCAAGGCTTTTCTAGCAGCTTGCGGATTTGGTGCTCCAGAAACCACATCAAGTGCTTTAACCGAGTACCCTTCAGTGTTCATTCGAGACAATACTTGATTATTGTATTTGTCGACTTCATTGTTGGTCGCAAATAAGTGTATCGCTCCATGTGCCTCAATAGGTAAAGTATTAATACTGTAACATCTAGAATTAATTAACTCTATATCCATAGAAGTCATCCGACCGACAGCCATATTGTTTAAGGCTATTGCGAATGCCAGATCATCTCTTTGCCGCATTATTTCAGTCATCATAAAGAGACGGAATGGTTCCCACAACGGAGCACCAGCAAGGGGTGCCAATGGATTTCGACTACTGTTTGGCTGAAAAACCCAGTTGTCTCCTACCGGTGGTAACTGATTGAAGTCCCCGACGCTTATAATAGACATACCAGCAAATGGTGTATCTGTGTGAAATATTTGCTGCAATCTCCTATTAATTTGGTTCAGAGTTCTACTACCTAACATAGATATTTCATCCAAAATAATTAATCTTACTTTTGCAAGTTTGCATGCTAAGGTGTTCGCGATGCTTGCTGATAATACGGGCATTGTTTGACCACATTGGGATACTGGAAGTCCAAACGTACTGTGAACAGTTTGACCACCGATTCCAAAAGCAGCTTTTCCCGTGTATGCACAAAGTAAAATTCTAGCATCATCAGGATTTATACCCGGAACTCTATTGAACATAAGCATTAAATATTGATACAAACCCTTAATTAACAAACTTTTGCCCACGCCGGCTCCACCACTAACAAAATAATAAAAAGGTGGTGGTGATTCTTGAGTGAAAATATGTCCTACATGTAAAACAAAATGTCTTTGATCACAATTAAATATTCTAACTAAACGCAATACATCATCTTCACACAAAACTGCTGGTTGGGCAATCGCTCCTCCTACTAAATCTGATTGATTTCCATGTAACTGTAGACAATGATCTGGATCACCTTCTTGTGTCTCTAATTCATAATCATCTAAAGGACGAGCTTTTTCTTTCACTGCACTATCCTCATCCTCTTCATCTTTATCTACATTACGAATTGCATCCAACAATGCCTCAAACTCATCTGGCCCCCCCAAGCGATTAAATTGAAGACTTTCTGAACGGATTTCATCACTAAGTTCAATAAATTTCTGTTCGAGGTTTATAACGTCATTGACTAATTCACTAATTTCATCCCTCCAGTTTGTGTATAACATTAGCTGCTCCCTGTAGAAATTGTCGGGATCTTGAGCTCTATTATATCTTCGGAAACGTATGACCCTGGGTTTCCTTCTTTTTCGCACGTATCCATCGTTATTTAACAACTCAATCCAATTTCCTATACACTCATGGTCAGTGTTTTCACCTTCATGTGTACGTGAGATTTTAGTTGAAAAAGTATAATACGCAGCAAAATAAGCTAAACTCATTGTATCAAACGTTTGATCACGTGGCCGATTTTTATAATGATCCAGTAAATTTTTTTTAAATATGTCTGTGGACGATGGATCCAAGGACTGCAAATCTATGAAAGATTTCAAAATACCCACTCGTTCATTGGGGTGTCCTGTGTTTATGTAAACATCGCTCTCAGAGGCTTGTGACATCGGAAGTCCCGCCAGACAGTAAATTGCCTCTTGGGCTGAAATTTCCGAAGAATTTAAAAATACTTTTGATATTGCGCGTAGAGAGTCTCTTATGCTACTGTTGCCATTTTTGGCCTCTTCGACCGCCGCTCTTAGTAAATTTGACATGCCTCGATCAGCTTTGTTAATATAATCGACAATATAAACGGAACAGGCAAATGGATCTAGTATAAATTGGCAATCCATATTAGCTCGCTGTAATTCCAATACCTTTTTACAAAATGGATTAACCATGACGTCTTTTGGTCGTCTCTGTAGATATATTTTGGGCCGTAAGTGTTGATCTAACTGCCCATATGTATTTTTCGATATTTAATTCTGTCGATGCTAAGTACTCATCAAATGTTAAATGTGGCGGAATATTCACCAAGTCGTCCTTTAACTTTTTAGATACTTCTTTCATTCTTTTAGGCTTGGATTATCTTCTTCCAGAGGTGTCAGAAGACGTGTCTTATCCATTGGAAAAAAAGGTATTCCAAACCTACAAGGACGACTTGGCTTGGGATGACATGAATGTGTGTGTTTGTGAGTTTGTATCTTAACTAAGTCTTCATCTAAATCTTCACTATTGCAGGATATGATTTGGTCAACAAACATTATAACCTTTTCAGTTGATGATTGATCTCCAGGAATGAAGAAGGCGCATCTTCTATCCACAACATCATATGGGCATGAGGAGAACCTCTGTTTTGGAATTCTATTCGATGGTATTGATGGTTTATTTTAAGTTTACCAAAAGGCCCAACGGGAGACAGCCATGTTTTTTTTAGTTCTTTATAACGTGTTTCAAAAAAAGTAGCGCATATAAATGGGTCGGACTGAATGAGTCGCACTTTTTCTGCGTATGGAATATTTTGTGATTCCTCAAGCGACACTTCCTCTTTGTCAACTGTGCTTTTAAGCTGTTTTATTAAATGAGGCCATTGCGTTTCAGCTGCTGATATCGTCATAAACAATGTTGGGACACCGAACTGCCGAATCATTGCTAACAATTTTTTCTTTTCTTCTTCCCAGTGTGCTGGGGAATTTCTCACACTACTAAGAATTCTATATCCATCGTCATGCTGAATGAGGTTCTGTAAGTAGTCGTCATTAAGAAGGTTGTTTACTAAAATAGGAGCGCCGTTGACGGTTTTCTTTCGAAGACAAGTAGCTATGTGTCCACCTATTTGGGTCATCTGTTGTTTCTTTAATAAAGTAAACAAATAATCTGGCCGCATAGCCCTTCTATCATGCCGAGTTATTTCGGATTTCATTATGTCAGAAGAACTTAGTTTTATTTTAAACTGCCTTTTAATTCCACCGTGAATCTTAATGAAAGCTAATTCTTCAAGAAAGTCGTCATACAGTAGTGATAGCGGGTACTTACCCTCACCGGGTGCCATTGTTATGACGACATCCTGCTCATTATCAAGTAAAGTTTCAGCATTACCGGGATTTACTGGTTCATCTATTAACTCACCAAGTTCACATGTGCATTCATTGTTATCTATACGATCATTATCACCATCAACTTCGTCGTCGTATGCCCAGTTATCATCATATGTAATATTTAATTCTTTAAATAATTCTGTTTGGACTAAATATTTTGCTGCTTCTCTCACTATTGCAGGACGAATACGCTCCTGACGACCGTGTTTGTAGCACATTTTTCGCTTCAAAACAAGTGTTATGATATGACTATCAGATGCATGCCGTGGTAACGCTGAGACCATAGTGTTAACATCGACTGGAACGTTGACTACATTCCCTACCAATCCATGTTGATAACCGAGACCTTGACCTCGCCTGACTATTTTAAGGAATATATGTCGTGGTGATACAATACGTTCCTCAAGTGGAGTAAGTTGTTGCAGAACATCTGGAATTACAGGATAAGTTAAACCATTGTACATGGCAAGCCTTGGTATTTTGCCTTCTTTTAGATATTTTTGACACGTGTAACAAAATGAACCACAGCCACCAGATGTATTGATTTGAAATAAATCATTTAGGTTTTGATTTGAAAATGTTTTTGGCAACTGATCTTTTCTCATGACTCTAAGCGAATTTTTGTGCCACAAACGACCGCAACAGGAACAGATATTCGTGTGACCATCTGCGATATTATCAAAAAATTTTTGACGTACGGCCATCCAATCACGTAGATAAGTATTTTTTCTAAAATTACGCGTCTCTTTCTCACGTTCAACATAATCTGAATCCTGCCTATTTAATTGATGTTCAATTGTGTTATGACTTTGCTCTTCATCTCTGTATACAGGATCCTCTCGTAACACACGATGAGCAGTCGTGTCACGAGCTTGTTCATTTTCTCTGTATACAGGGTCCTCTCGTAACACACGATGAGCAGTCGTGTTACGAGCTTGTTCATTTTGTCTGTATACAGGGTCCTCTCGTAACACACGATGAGCAGTCGTGTTACGAACTTGTTCATTTTCTTTGTATACAGGGTTCTCTCGTAACACACGATGAGCAGCCGTGTTACGAGCTTGTTCATTTTCTCTGTATACAGGGTCCTCGCGTAACACACCATGAGCTAGCATGTTACGAGCACGTACATTATCACGTTTCCGTGTAGATTCCTGTGACCTTTGTAATCTCTTTGACAGTCTGTTTCTTATTCTCTCCTTAATTTTAACGTCTTCTTTATTTCTCGATTCACGTTTTTTCTCTTTATTATATTTTTTAAGGTCTTCTGACGATTTTCGTTTCCGAGGAATAGATAGAATTTTTTGAGAAAGTGTATCACCAGACTTATCAGCTACTAAAGACGCAGAGTGTTTAGGAGTATACGTCATGGATATTGGCGTAGGTGACTTAGGTGTATAGGTCATGGAGTATACTGAGGTATCAGGGATTACGAGTTCGGTATTGACCTGAAGATGCTGACCTTGAGATTCCTCGAGGTCCGTCGCCGTACGATATGCCACAGCTGGCCTATTAATTTTAGGATGAGTTTGCTTGTATTTCTGTTTAGCGACCACCTTTATTACGTCTTTATTACGTCTTGGACGACCACCTTTATTACGTCTTGGACGACCAACCTTTGAATCTTGCGTTTTATTTACCAAACTTTCCTGCGTATTATCGTATGTATTATTTAGTAATTCTTCGGACCCGATTGGCGAACAAAAATCATAATGACCCGATGATAAATTACCCGAAAAAAGTAAACGCTTTATTGCATATCCTTCTCTGCCAAACACACCCCTCAGAATACCCATATTACGTTCATACACTTCGAACCTCGCTGGATACAAAAATCCTGCTGCCTTCACCTCAGCAGTACCGCCATAACTGGAGGATTGGAGCATCGTAGCTTTGTACTCTTGTCGTGAAGAGAAAGGATCTCCCCGGGCATTGCTTGTATACAAATTAAACTCGTTCCAGTTGTCATAAATATAATTAACTATTGTAGTTCTTAGTAATTGTGTTTGATCAAAATTAGTGGAATTGTAAATAGAAAACGCTATTGCATGAAATAAACAACTTCCATCGGGAGGCATAGGTATTATACTATGTAAAATAGTATTTTCGTTGACGATTAACGCAACTGTAGCCATAATTATATCTTTACAAAGTTTTGCAATTGGAAAACCAAGCAGAAACAAACAAAATCGACGAGAAATTGTCGCAAATTTTACTTATTTCGGAACGCGTGCGAACAGCATTCGGGCGCTCGTGCGAATGGCGCACGGCTGCCGCTCGCTGTGTGACGATACCCCTTCTCTTGGCCAGTCGCCTGCCCCCGCGCCCGCGGGCCAGTGCGAGCGCGTTCATGCCCCGCCCCGCGCCCCGCGTGCCTCCCGTGCCACCAGCGTCCCATCAAACTTCGCCAGTAGAAACAATACAAGCAAGCTGTCTGATAATAACCAACAATAAGAAATATAATAATGTCATTGAATTTAATTATAAGTATAACACTTTAAGCAGTTAGGACGCATTTAGATTATACAGCTACATTCACCAAAACATCGGGATTGAATGACGATGAGTGAGGTCGTCTTTGCCGTTTGAAAAATTTTGCCCTCCCCATACATAGTAAAGTATAATAACTCGCGGTCATTGCTGTAACTACAATTATGTTTACAATCACAATTTTTTTGGTGGTATAACTACTTAAAATTTTAAGCTTTTCGGAATTTTTCTGTTACCTGTGCTGTAAGCTATTGCTTCTTACCAAATTTCGAGATTCTATGTCAACGGGAAGTGGTCTTTAGGTTTTAATTCCCTTGCGTGTAGTTGCGAGTTTCAAAATATGCGGTATCAATGGTTGTACTTTTGCGTTTTGCGTTTTTGCGTTGACTTAGAATTTTTTTTTTTCACGGGTTAAAGGCAATTAGATCTAAGTATTTGATATGAATTTCGACTTGATAGCTCTACGCGTTCATGAGGAAAAAAGTAATAAGTTTATATTTATTAAAAAATATATATTTTGTAATGTAACTAAAAATTTAAGGTTTTCGGAATTTTTCCTTTATGTGTGCTATAAAACGTTGCTTCATGCCAAATTTCAAGATTCTAGGTCGACTGGAAGTACCCTTTAGGTTTTGATTCCCTTGCGAGTACTTGCGAGTTTCAAAATATGCAGCTTAAATTGCTGTTTCTTTTGATTGCGTTGACATAGAAGTTTGATTTTGTTACAGCTTAAAGGTATTATAGACCTGAGTATTTGGTATGAATTTCAATTTAATACCTCTACGCGTTTATGAGGAAATGGGTAGTAAGTTTAAAATTATTAAAAAAAAATATATTATGTGATGTAACTAAAAATTTATGGTTTTCGTAATTTTTCCTTTATCTATGCTATAAGACGTTGCTTCGTACCAAATTTCAAGATTCTGAGTTCACGGGAAGCACCCTGTAGGTTTTGATTCCCTTGCAAGTGTCGAAAATTTGCGGCATAAACGGCTGTATCTTTTGATTGCGTTGGCTTAGAAGTTTGATTTTTTCACAGCTTCAAGGGACAGTAGACCTGAGTAATTGATATAAATTTCAGCTTCATACCTCCACGCGTTCCTGAGAAAAAGGGTCTTGACAGACGGACGGACGGACGGACAGACGGACAACAAAGTGATCCTATAAGGGTTCCGTTTTTTCCTTTTGAGGTACGGAACCCTAAAAACCATTGTAACTAGTTTTAAGAGACATTTTGTTAGAGTAGGTCGTAGCATGTACCTAGACGTTTAATTAAATCTTAATTTTAAAATTTAAGTTTTTTTGAAAACTACTTCTCCAGTCGCGAAAAGTTAGAGTCGAGAGTCACGGGCAGTCCCTCCCAACTGCATACAAAGATCGTTTGTTTGAAACCGCATACGTATTCGTGCCAACCTATGTTTTTAATGGCAACACCACGAGAAAATATTATTTTTAATGGCAACACCACGAGAAAATATTATTTTTAATGGCAGCACCAATGTTATATCTGTTAATCTGTGGTCCAAAATGTCTACCCAATCCATGGATCTAATACATAAGGATAGAAATCTTCGAGCTCAAACGAGGCAGAACGTCTCATTCTAGTAGGGTGACAATGCAATTACTCGTATTATAATTTTTTTTTTGGGAGGGCAAAGTATACGTAACAGACAAATACAGGCTTCCATTTAAGGATAGAAGTTTTCCTGTAATTTTATTTTTATATAACAAACCATCAGCAACATTTACGTTACTACATTTTTGTTATGAAACACCAAATTGTATGATAATATACAAGGACACAGAGTAGTGGACATCGGGAATGTGAAGTTAGGTTGCGAAAAAATAAAACAAAAACTCACCTTTCGTCTCATCTTATAATCAAATCATTAAAACATGCTTTTAACTTAATTTCAAAACTTTTCCCATGAAAACATTTTCCCCAAGCAATCCATATTGGATTTTTGTAAAATTGGAGTTTTTTTGCTTAGAATTTGTTTTTTCCTATTTTATCTAACGGACCTTAGGGAGAGCCCGTTTAGTTCCATAGGGAAATCAGTATCTATAAGTTAATTTTGATCTTATGTTAATTTTTATTAGAGATTATTAAATAATAAATTTTGTCAATTCCCCCTTTCACAGAATAGAATAGAATAGAAAAATCTTTATTTTAAAGGACATACAGGATGCCACTTAAAACAAGTCAAGATTACATGAAATACATACAAACAAACATTAAAGGATTTAAATACATACATACGCATTCGTTCTATTGACCCTACTGACTCTACGCCTATTCGCAAAGGTGCAGTCTTCCCCAGAGAAAAACAGGCAAGAAACTCTGAGGGTGCTCTTTTTAAATCGCATTAAAAAAAATCTTATTTTCTAATTTTAACTAATTCTGAAATAACTCTAAGAGCTGAGCAGTCATTCCCATGGCTCCATGTCAGTTAGGTCATCAGAAATTTTGTAATAGCCCTTTTTGTAAAGTTTTTGTTTAATTACTGTCTTAAATTTCTCTAAAGGTAAACTTTGAATACCGTGACGCAACTTTGAAATTTCACTCTCAACGCGCCCAAAGAAGTTTCATTTCAAAAACTCCAAGTGTGAAAAGGATGATGATGCTAACTGTATTTGGATGGGGGCAGTTTGGAATGAGAGCGGAATAAATTAACCCTGGATAGTGAGTGGGACCTGTGAGCGAAGGGTCGTGGGTTCGATGCCAGGTTGAGGCCTGTATCACTATACATTCGTCTTTTAATTCGTATTTAATAGTTATCACTTGCTCAGCGGTGAAGGGAAACATCGTGAGGAAACCCGTACCTCTAAAGGTTATTTCCGAAAGACGCATGGTCCACCAACCCGCATTTTAGGCCAGTGTGGTGGACTATGGCCTGAATCCCCCTTCACTGTTCGAGGGAGGCTCGTGCCACTTGGTGGGGACTTTGCATTTAAAACTAAAACTGTTAAGTAGTATTTTATAGGTCTACAAAGATCTTGTGGCCGACGGGTGACAGTTGTAGCTAGAAGAACTTGCATTGTAAATAAAGGCGTCACCATGGAAACCGCGGGCCAAAATATCTTTGTAGACCTGTAACGTGTATTTATGGTGTGTTGGTGTGCGAATACAAAAAAATACAATTTAGCAATAGTAAATAGTTTTTACCGATGGAGGAATAGTAGGAATTGCGTTCACTTTAAGTAACTGGCGGGAATTTCCAGCATAAAAGCAAGTTGGCACAAAGTGCCGGCTGCATACAACGGAATTTTTTGTTATCTTTTGTCTAATTTCAACGCTGTTGAGCCATTTTTGTCTTTGTTCTGAATCTTTAGGCACTCTGCAATAAAATAGCACAGCATTGTTGAGAACCTTTCTCCGCCAAACACAAGAAATCATGGACAACATAGTAATAGATTTATAAGAAATTATTTTAGCTTACTTGTGAAAAGATATGTTACAGCCACCATACGATTCACTTGAACATCTTTTTACAATTTTGTCAGTATTTTAATTTAAAAAACTGGTATAATCCTTAACGTTACGAATTATTTTTATACGATTTAAAGCATGGCACCATGACATTACGATGACACTTTACGGGATGCCAGTAGAAATAAATGGTTTGAAAAAAATTTACGTTTTCTTTTGGTAATTTAGGAAAAGATGACGAAGTTATTATGATTACAATTAATTTACATCAATTTGAACTGAAATTCATTTCAAATGCAACGTATTTCTTCGTTATTAACTTCATTGTCAAAGCCAGACTTTTTCGATTAACGAAGTTTTTTTAAATTGGCAAGAAAAAAGAAAGAGACAATCCGCCTCGCTTATCGGTGTCCCTTTCGGCTTCAATAGAGGCTGTCGGAGAAGCAGTCGAAAACTTACCTTATTGCTATGGGTTTAAGTTTCATATTACTTAATACGATTTTTCTAAGTAATCGGTCCTTTAAAAGAGAAAGTACTAAGTCCATGACTCAATCACGTACCTACACACCTGGATGACCGAGCTTGCTATTATAAAGTTATTATTTTCTAAAAATTAAACCTAGCTAGGTAGATCAATTTATCGCCCCCGAAACCCCCACATACCAAATTTTACGAGTACATAATACTTCAATGATTTTACGGAAATCGTTGAAGCTGTTTCCGAGATAAACGCTAAAAAAAAACAACGTGTTGCACTCCGGGAGTGCCGGCAGAAGTGCAAACTTGAACATTAACGTTGTGCATTAATATGGAAATAAAACAAAATACACAAAAAGAGTCCGTTATTCTCTCAGGATTCGAACCCTCGACCTGTTGCTTACAACTTTTCCACTCCATCAAACTGTCTACTTTCAATTCAGTAAAATAGTGCGAATACTTAATCGTTGAAATCGTTGACATTTGTCACAGAGATAATTTTACCATAGGGCTGCTATCCGTCCAGGTTTCCACCCATATACTTCAAAGTACATAACGCTGCTAAAGAAGTTTTCACTTCAAAAAAGGTGGCAACCCTATCCTACGCATTTTCGATCAGGGTCACGTGACATCTGACGATCTGACGCGAGTTCATCGCGAGTTTAATATTTTTTCCCCATACTAAAGAGTGCTCAACGCCGCTAAAGAAGTTTTCACTTTAAAAATGAGTGCTGTGCAGAAAAGACACCGCATTTGTGAAATTTGTGGTTTATGAGAAAGACACAAAGTTGAAAAACTGTTCTTTGCCAGATTTCCCCTAAACGAAGTTCGGTAAGTAACCATAACCTGTAACTAACCCTGTCTTGAGTTGATGGCAACAAAGGCATTATTGATGTGTAAAAGGTGCCTGGGTGACACCAAGCACCTTTTACCTGGTAGTCTCTGTTAACAGAAAAGCCAGGAAACCTGAGCCGACGGCCAATTTTCAGCTACCAGGTTCTGAAGGTACTTCCAAAAATTACTCAATTGCCTTGACGTCTGGGTGCTACAAAGAATATTGTTACAGTTCTCTGAACAGCATATAAAAAAATCAGGGCTCAGATTGTAGGTACAATCGCATAATTTACTTGCGAACTGTAAACCGTCTAGTAGAAATTACAGCCAACGGAGAGTATCTGGCGGTGTTGATCAATAATTTTTACATTTTATTTATTATATTCTATAAGACATCAGTACCCAGACTTCAAGACAAGTGAGTAGTTTTTGGAAGTACCTTCAGAACCTGGTAGCTGGAAATTGGCCGTCGGCCCAGGTTAGCTGGTATACATACGTTACTAGTACGTACTACATATAGCACTACTATTTCCCACACATTCAGTTTATGAGAAAATAAGTAATGTCTGGCGGCCCTGGGATCTCAGTCTATATAGAATTAAACTGTGGAGCAGTGCACGTAAAATCGGTCAATCCAAATTACAAATAACCCTAAATAAGCAGATATCTAAACGCTCCACAGGACGAGCTAACTACATTGTACTACTAGTCCCGATTTTACTATTCAAAATGAATGTAACTTAAGAGGGGACACGACTATTTCACAATATACCGTCACTAGTTCAAAGCATAGAATCTTACAATAATTTTAATCTTAATATAGCTTAACGCATTTTAAATAACTACGTGTGCCAAAAGGATTGTAATTATCATTGTTGTATTGGTAGCACTGATAAAGTGGACAGGACGAATCAACTTCTTGTAGTTGCACAGATTACTCATGGTTGTATTCTTTTGTAAGGTCTTGTTGAAATAAAGTGAGTATCTTTGCAAAGAAACCCAAAAACATCATGAAGAATATTTAATTTTCCAATCCCAAAGTAAAAGTATATTGAAGATACTCAGGTAACATAAATAGCCTGTCTTGTCTGTGTCCGTGACTAGCCTCATTTAATCGTCAATAAGAAACATCGGTAAATAGCTTCAAGTATAGTCTCAAGCTATACGGTATACATAACCGTAAGTCTAGCCTCAAGTCGTACGGTATACATAACCATAAGTCTAACCTCAAGTCATACGGTATATATAACCATAAGTCTAACCTCAAGTCATACGGTGTACACCATGAGTCTAACCTCAAGTCATACGGTATACATAACCGTAAGTCTAACGTCAATTCATACGGTATATATAACCTCAAATCATACGGCATGCATAACCTCTAGTGGTACAGCACACATATCCTCAAGTCATATGGCATACATAGCCTCAAGTCTTACGGCATACATAGCCTCAAGTAATACGGCATAAATAGCGTCAAATCATATGGCATACATAGCCTCAAGTCAAATGGCATACATAGCCTCAAGTCATAGGGCATACATAGCCTCAAAACATACGGCATAAATAGCCTCAAATCATACAGCATACATAGCCTCAAGTCATATGGCATACATAGCCTCAAGTCACACGGCATACATAGCCTCAAGTTATACGGTATACATAACCTCAAATCATACGGCATAAATAGCCTCAAAACATACGGCATACATAGCCTTGAATCATGCGGTATAAATAACCGCAAAACATACGGCATACATAGCCTCAAAACATACGGCATACATAGCCTCAAATTATACGGTATACATAGCCGAAAAACATACGGCATATACATAGCCTCAAATCATACGGTATACATAACCGCAAAACATACGGCATACATAGCCTTGAAGTTGAATCATTCGGTATACATAACCGAAAATCATATGGCATCTTCTTCAAACTGTAACTACCCAATGCAGAGTATAGGCCTCCTTCATTGCACTCCATATTTCAACATGTAACCACCCGATGCTGAGTATGGGTCTTCTCCATTGCATTTCATATTACTCGGTCTTGAGTCTCGCACATCGTACGGCGTACATAGCCACAAAAAGAAAAAATAAGCCGTTACTAGGGTGTGTCTATACTCATAACTAATAACCAATATTTAAATATTTCAACAGAAGATTCAACGCAGTTTCATACTGTCCCTTATTTGAATAGATTACTAAATTCCGGTAAAATGACAGAATTGGAGATTCGCTAGAAGTGTAGCCTCAACCAAATATTCCGAGCACAGTTTTCATGATCATATCACTATCTGGGAGTGCCCAGATCGAATGATAAAATCAGTCGAAACAGCAAATAAGTTAAAGTTCCAAAACTTTATACTCCACATTTACACATATGAACCAAAATTTGCTTTAGATAGACCATACACCAGTCGAAACACTGCCAAAGAGTAGCCTTGACCAAATGTCTGCGACGGGAGACCAGTTTACGGGATTCGATAGGAATGCTACGAGTATCAGGGAGTGCCCTAATCAAGCATTCCCATAATACCCACTTTCAAAAAAAATATCACATGTGGGAATGTAAGAGGATACAATTTCACTTCTTCTACATTTTAGATCGACATTTTACTCAACAAACCGTACGATTAGTGGTGGAAAAAAAATCTTTTCTGGTGGAAATCTAACTATAATACCATACGTCTATAGCAAAGATATTGTAGCTATACGAACACAATGGTTCCACCAGTAGCTTTTACGTAAAAATATACATTTAAAAAATTCTTCCTTTCGCAATCACGTTACTAAATAATCCACTACTCGCTGAGAAGTTACTTTTTATAATCCAGTTCTCAATAAAGTGAATCAGAAAACTATTAAATATGTAAATTATGACTGTGGATCTTTTTCATTTGGGGAAAATTCAATTGCAGGTAAATGACCTGAAGCCATTCGAAACAAAAAATTTCTTTCGATAAGGGAAAATATGTAAATATGTAGTCTGAACAGTCAACTATTAAAGTAAAAAAATATGACATACCCTCGTAAAATCCAAGGCGATGTATGGGCGTAATTAGCACATCCCACTTCTGAAATGTGATGAAATCAGCAAAACCCATCATAACTCGTAAAAACTTGGTTTATTTCTTCAATCAGTCCACTAGTTACAGCACAGTTTTACTTTAATACTACAGAATAATCTTATTACGAACAACTGATCGACCCGACAGCTCGCGAATAACTGCCGTTCGGCTCCGGACGGCCGCCATGTCTCCCTCTCCCTTTATTTCCCTCTATTTCAAAATGATGCACCTCAACGTGACTGTTCGAGTTTCTACCGCCAAATTCACAAAAATATATCAAATAAAGTCTTGAAAATTATGAATCACGACACTACTAGCCGCTTAAATTCTGACTTAAGTTCCAGAACAGTTCTTATAGCTTAAAAAATGTCTACTTTTCGTGAATACCCAGCAAACTTCTCCATAAGAGTCAGTTACGATTGCTTTTACCACAGTTAGCTGCACTTGAGGGTAATTTCGTACTTTAAGAGCAATAAAGTAGATATAACAGCTATCGTAATTTCTGTTAAGTTGCTACATTCTTCATAACAGAAACAACACCCTACTTTATACAGCAGCTGAATAACTGTGAAGATGTGGTCTGTAATACAGCTAAAAGAGAACAGAACCTCAATTATCCAGTATCATGCTTGATAATGGAATTGTATACCAGTGTTATACAAAAGGTTACACAAACTCTTGAATAACAAGTCTGTTTATGATGATTATTCAGCTTTTAGAAATAAAATCGGCACTATACAAAACTAACTATACAAAACTGCTCACGATTATAGCAAAAAAAATGTTTATACAGCACTTTGCAATACACACAGCTTTTATACACAAGTAATAAAGCTTAACCTCGTATAAGATTAAATTGTTGACCAGTTATCTGACTTATGTGCTGCCTGGGCTAGATTGCCTGTTTCAATTAAATTGAAGTCCCTTGTTCTCTTGGATCTCTTGAGTTTGTAGATTCAAATCGGGACAAAGCATAGGTAGAAACGAAAACGTATAAATACTAGCTTTTCGCCAGGGATTTCGTTCCTGTGGGATTTTTTAGTAAATTTTCTAATGTTTGTAATAGTTATTCGGGACGGAGACAAATACAACAAATCAAAATCCATGAAAGTTGGTCCAATAAGTGTTCGAACAAACCCAACTTTGTTTTTGGCCGTGAATCGCGCCAAGAGAGCACTGAGCACTATGGAAACAAACTAACTAAACCAAAATGCTGAATTTATTTTGATTAGTTTTGAGACATTTACCTAGTAACGAATTTAAATTTACATTAAAGTTTTGTTACTCCAATCGAAAACAACAAATGACTTTACATTAGCTAGCGAAAAAGGGAGTTAGTTGTTCCCCTTGTGAAATTGAAAGAAAGAACTCCATTGATCGCACAAATTGTACCTATCAAGAGGCGAAACATTTTTTTCATATTTCGAGACGTTGTTCCATGGGGAAATTAATGTTCAATTTCGTGGACTGATTTATACATCCTTAATTTGCGCTTAAAAATTTTAAGTTACCGCCTATACAGGGTGTAAAAGACACCTTAGCAAAAACTGAAAACCTGGACTCAGACCATCATTCTGAATGATTTTCCAGTGGAATTTTTCTCCGGAAAATGTTGATTTTTTATTCATGTTTTTTATATTTTCTGCTTACGCTTTTTATTATTTAGGTAATCGAATACACTCCATTTTGCAATAAAATATCACAAATACGTAAAACACGAAAACCAGCAAGGTACATCAAACTCCAATAGCCGCGCGGCGCGGGGGGATCGCGCGCGGGGCGCGGTTTCGCAATAGGTACGTTGCGTAGCGCCAAAGTATGTGTAAAATCGGTCCCTCGGGACGGGAATAATAGCGGACTGTAAATTTAAACTGGTTTTAATATGTATTACAAAGATTAAGAAAATTAAAATAAAATACAATATTGCCCGTGCGAAGGCACGTTGAGAAGTCAAAAAGGTGCGCCGGTCAGCCGCGCATGTCAGCGCGTAGTTCGGTGCGCAATGTTTCCAAATAGTAGGTAAATAATGAAAACTCTTTAGCGTGACGTTTCCGGGAAAAAATATTGCTTCTAGTTATGGGTAGATTCCACCATTTAAGTATTTGCTAAGCTGTCATTTACACCCTGTATGCCAGTATTTGTTGAGCAAAGAGAAAATAAAAAAACTAGCGTTTTTATTATTGAGTATGTTTAAAACTAACACCGCACACGTCCATTTTTAATAGGTTTACCTTGTATTAATTGATTGTACCCAATATGTTAACTGGAGATATTCCACACAAATAAGGGATAAGCGGACGTTTTTTTTAAATTACTAAGTAAATATAGGCAATCATTCTTAATGACAGGATGTTAATTTGTAACTTTTTATCATTTTTTATTTGTTTGCACTGGATTTGTTTATAACAAGAGCTCTAGAGCTCTACCTTCTACCTATAGAAATGTTTATTTATGTAAGGTGAATTAAATAAGTTAGCAAAAGTTAAAGATGTGAATCAGTCCACGAAACTGAACAACTTTACCCAAGGAACATAGGTCGAAATATGAAACAGTACATTGTTACTTTAGGGGTGAAAGCAACTTATTTAAGTCCCGAGACCGAGGGTTTGGCGACCGAGCGTAGCGAGGAAGCTAACAGTTCGAGGGACTAAATAAGTCTTTCACCCGAGGTAAACACTGTGCTTTTCAATAAGAATACAAAGAAAGTAAAAATAAAAAAAGAATAAGCTGAACTCATTGCTGCTATGCGTAAGTTACGAAACTCTACAACTTTCATCATTGAAAAAAAATGGTATACCTACCTACTTAAATATTTTTCCAAAATATGTATGTTTTTTAAAGAAATGGCTAAAAGTTATAGTCATTAAGAAAAGTATTCTTTAATGAATACTTAACTTTTGTTATTTCAATTTTACATCGCGCTGTAATAGAGTGGCTGTATAGAAAGTTGGAACATGTTTTTTATAATACTTAATTTGACAGCTGTCAGTTGAAAGCGATTCTCCCTAGGCTTGAAAAGTATTACTTTGAAGCCGCTCAGTAGGCAACTTGAGACCTAGTTTCTGAGCATGAGTAATGAAAACGATATAACCTGGTAGTCCACGCGAGCGGAAAGCTAGTGTTTTATAAGCCCTGAAACTAGGGCATGCACCCGGTTCCGGGTATACCCACCTGGGTATTTCAAGTACTCCGTAGAACCGGTTCCGAAAGAAGGAAACCCGGTTCCCCCGGTTCTGTTAAAAATAATAAAGTATTTGTAATTTAACTTATGTTGCATTCTTAAGACTAGCTCAAGCCGTAACTCAGTGGCAACATTACATCGTGTAGGTTCTTCTCCAGAAATAGCGCATTTTAGTGCATGTTCGGTAAAAGACACGGTTAGGCAGAATGAGCTCGTGCCGTTCCTGAGCACGCTCCCCGAAGTACATCTTGTAAAAATATACGAGCTAGGCTTCGAAGTTTATTTTTTAGAAGCGTTTTGTCACCAATGAGCCTCCTGGTCTTGCGGTCCACAGATTCCACTAGCCACTCCTAGTTGATCAGACATGAAGTATCGCTTGACTTAACTAAGGATGCCTAGCTTTTTAGCCGCAGTTTGTGCTTTGGATTTGATAGAGGTGTTGAATCAAGGTTGGCAGATAACTTCATGCCGAGAAGTTCGAGCTCCACAGTGACAGGTACAGATGTACTCAGTAAAGTAGGAGTCAGATCGAAAGGACATGTACATTTGGACTCCTTTTGTATGGAGAACAAACGCGCTTGTTGGTTGCTACCAGGTTAGTGTCACCCAATTTTTTAATTTTATTTTATTTTATTATAAAATGGGTTAACTCTTGACCTCAATCTTAACAATAAGGTCAAAGATAAGGTCGACGATGGAGCGAGTTAACCCAGAAAATGCCTATAAAGGCACTGATACTCCCACGCACCGACGGAACACAGCAAGCTGTTTGGCGTCGGACTTCGGTAGGAGGGTGGTCGCGAACCAGACGGCCCTTTGCAGAGCCTACCACACCGCATGAGACCATAGGACGACACCTTAGATTCAGAAAAAAATTAAGTGTCGTTGCCTGGGATGGATTACTAGGAGGCAGGTCTCATTTGTGTTTCCTTAGTCGCCTCTTACGACACCCACGGAAAGAGATGGGGTGGTGTTATTCTCAACCGATCACGGAGAGAAACCACCCTATTGGAAGACGAGACTTAAGGTTGAGTTAACTCGCCCTACCATTCCTTCCTTCTGATCGAATATCATCTCCATCGGCTCTTGCATTAGACATATATCTCTCCGTGTCCATGACTGTACTGTCATCTACGTACGCAACAACTCCAGTCAGAAGCATGTCGTTAATGTGCAGCAGGAAAAAAATCGCAGCAAAAACGGATCCCTTAGAAGGTCCGGCTTCGATAGCCATGAGTTCAGGGGAGCAGCCATCTATGACCACATGAAACCACCTTGCACTTGAAAAGTCAGCTATCCAGCTACAAAAGTTGGCAAGGATGCCATATGCAGTATGCTCGCGTGCCAAACTCTGTAATTTGTCAGGCATTTGCCTTCGAGATGTCAAGTGAAACGGCGAGAGCTTTGCCATGTTTCTCGATGGCTTCGCCCTAGCAGTGCGTAACATGAAAATATAAATTTGGTAATCGGAACCGGGTTGCCCGGTTCCAGCTACTTTCAGAACCGGGTACCAAAAAACCTGGAACCGGCACGGTTCTGCATGCCCTACCTGAAACATTTCTAAAAGGACTCTTTGTTTTAAAGTCTCACATCATCCCTAGGAACTAATGATATACTTAAGCAGTAGGCCGAGTTCGATAGTGACAGCGCCGTGATAACACCGCGGTCCTATAAAATGTGTCGACATTTGATTGACAACGCTGTGTTGTCAATGTTGATTGACAACACCATAGGGCGAGCAAGCCTTTGCGCGGGACCCTCGCGCAATCAAAGTGAAGTTTCAGCGTGAGCCGAGTACGAGTTTGTCGTTATCGTGCTAGAGCTGAAGGATATTACCTCAATGTACTAAGTAATATTAAATGAGGACAAACATACAAACCTTTTATTGATAGGTACAGTTTTTTAAGGGACAACATAGCAAATACTTAAATGATGAAATCTACCATTAACTATGATTAGTTACAGGTAATTATTTTTTTCCGGAAAAGTCATGTTTAAGTGGTTTTATTTATTTATTTATTATGAGATGGGTAAACTCTTGACCCCAATCGTGGTTTTGATATTTACTACCATTGGCGCTACGCAATGCATTGCGTAACCACGCCTCGTGCGCAAACCCCCGGTGGCGGCACCGCGCCTCTGTCAGAGTGCGATTTACATTGCTGGTTTTCGTGTTTTACGCTGTTATTGTGGTTTTAAAGTTGAAAATATTTAAAAAACAAAAAATAAAACTGAGAATTTTCCCGAAGAACATTCCACTGGAAAATCATTCCGAATTATGGTATTAATTCAGAGTTTCACTTTTGCTATGCTGTCTATTACACCATGTATGGAAGACAGTATAAACTTCTCTATGAAAGAAGCCTCTGTAGACAATTGTCAATTGACAATTGTCATTAATGTCAAAATCTTAATTTTTTGGCACAGACTAGGTAGATGATACTGATTTTTTGGCCATCTCATCTCACCGCCACTGAGCGCACCGCACAATAGGACGATTTTAATTTTCATAGTACCCCTTGATGTTTTATGATTGTAGCTTAGTATTTGTTGTGTTAGGTAGTGGATAAGTTATCAAGTATTTTTATATATTAAGCGGTAAAGTAACCAAATGGAGCAAATCATAGTACAAGAGTAAGTTACACAAATAGTGCATTTGTGATTCCCATACGATAAGTGTCACTCTCTAAAGAACATGCTTGTTTTCTTGACATTAGCAGAAATACCCCTAGGCCAAGGCCAAAATGACCTTCTGGCCAATTTGATCATAGTCTTGTTTCTTTTTTATTAGAAAGCCCAGATATAAGTAAATCGGCTACATCTGAACTTGCGGTGCTCTTGGCTCAAAATGTTTCATTGCGCCAATATATTTTGTAAAACCTTTTCATTAGAAAAGGCATTTTAATTTTGTCAAGGATATAGGCAAAAGATTAACGGACAGAGGGGGTGATTCGCGCGCCGGGTTTTTTAAATTTATTATAACATCGGTTAACTCTTGACCTCAATCTTGACCATAAGGTCAAAGCTGAGGTCGACGATGGAGCGAGTTAACCCAGAAAATGCCTATAAAGGCACTGGTACTCCCACGTACCGACGGAACACAACAAGCTAAACAGCTTGCCAAACGGCGTCGGACTTCGGTAGGAACCAGCCGGCCCTTTACAGAGCCTACCACACCTCAGATTCAGAAAAAAATGAGTGTAGTTGCCTGGGGTGGATTACTAGGGAGGCAGGTCTCATTTGTGTTTCCTTAGTCGCCTCTTACGACACCCACGGAGAGAGATGGGGTGGTGTTATTCTCAACCAATCAGTACACGGTGAATCGCGCCGGGCTTTTCAGGAGACGTATTTTTGAAACAATAGAATTCCAATTCGCATACGAATTGACAAGATTCGTCCAAAGACTCTCCATCGCGATTGTAGACGGTAACGCTGCGAGCGTGATTGGGAGGCGAGACTCGGGCCGGATTTTGACATGAACTTTTTGTTTTATATTTTATTTTATTAGTTTTAAGTTTTGACATACACCTAATTTTGTTATTAATTTTATTAAATAATTTTAAGTTCTTTCATCAGAATAAAGTTTTTATAGTTATTGTATTTTTCTCATTTACAGGGAAAATGACTACCCTACGCGTACTTACGTACTACTAGGGTTGAATATCCTGGGGGTTTTCGTTTGTATTATAACTGTTTTCATTCTCATACTCTGGGCAGAAAGTAAGTTATAAACTTGTTCTTCCAATCTAGGCTATTCTGTCACCAATTATTTATTTGCCAATAAGTACTCAGGACCACTCCCATTGATGTCGAGCATTAAATTAAATACTTTGGCCCCACTAAAACCTATTGAAAATTTTAAAATATTGTAACAAAAATGCCATTAAACACGAATGATAACTTAAAGGATTTACTGTGTTATGTGTTTTTATAGATTTGATTTTGATTGAACCGGAAGTGACACCCGTGCTCCAGCCATACGATAAGCCTTATGCTCACGGTGAAGACCTGAGCATCAAACGATTTGAGCTGATGCTGCAGAAATTTTACAACGGAGAAGATATTTCAAAAAATATTAACATTTCAAATGATACTATAACAGATTTTACAGAAGATATTGCACCAGTTTTTACAAACTAATGAGGCAGCAATGGTTAGTTACATCCTTCTAATAGGTATAATAATTGTAAAAGTTTGTAAAGAAGGCTGGCTGGATGTTTGGTACTCCTTCACAAAAAATCTACTAGACGGATTTTTATGAAACTTTGCAGTGATATAGCTTAGACATGAGAATAACCCTGTAGTCGACTTAATTCACGCGGATGAAAAGAACGCTAGGTATTAGTATAATTAATGCACCCAGGTGTTATTTACTGTGTCTTTTAGAGCGATTGACGAACAAAAATATACCAAAAGTATCTCGACTCTATCACGTCGCGTCTGTCTGTCTCAAAGCGATGAACTCAAGAACTGCTGAACGTATTTTCAAACCGTTTTCACCAATGGACGATAATTTTACTAGCTTCCCAGGTGGGAAGCTAGTAAAATTATAAAATGAAGTCCTCCGCCGCGATGGTCTGAACGCGATAAACTCAAAAACTACTGAACGGATTTTCATACGACTTTCTTTCACCAATGGTCGGAGGGATTCAAGAGGAAGTGATGTAGGAAATAATCATTCCCTAAATCCCCACAGGAACGAAGTCTGGGGCGGGAAGCTAGTGACAAATGAAGTAAAGGTGTA
Organism: Aproaerema taeniolella; assembly: GCA_949987775.1. NCBI lineage: Eukaryota > Metazoa > Arthropoda > Insecta > Lepidoptera > Gelechiidae > Aproaerema > Aproaerema taeniolella. The sequence goes on from OX465248.1 coordinate 7,549,036, forward strand.
TAACTGTTATGTTTTATCAAAAGGGTATTGATTCAACTGTGAGTGATTGCTTTTATTACCTGATTAGATTAAAAGCTATAAAAAGGCAGCGACCAAAAAGCTCAGTCTAAATTAAAATAAAAGTACCTACCTACGGTCAAGTGGTTTTTTCTCCATCATGAAAGCGTTTTTAGATTTGGTCAGGTATTTAACTTGTTTTGCCACAGTTCATGGCCAAGGTGAGGATAGTTCATAATCTTTAGCAATATTGTAATTGTGAAGTCTGTTTATCCTTTATCCTCCCATGAAGTAATTTTCTACAATATGTAGGTATTTGGATACACCTAGCTTTCCGTTTGCCTACATATTTTTTTCAAATATCATTTTTTTGCCTACGTACACGGAAAGCTAGGTGTATGAAATAGGACCTACATAAATAGTTAGTTTCGATATATGATTCTTGTTTATGCGTAACACCATTTGATATACGTATTGTACAAATAAATAATTTCAATTGAATTAATACATTCATAAGACACAGAAAGCCTTAAAAAAGAGAAAAAAATCGGAGTCGACGCGATTCGCCAGCTTGATCGTTTTGCTAACCGGCGCGATTCGCCAATTGATCGTTTCGCAAACCGGCGCTATTCGCCAACTTGCTCTTTTTGCCAACCGCTCAATTTGCCTACTTTAGCCATTTGCCAACAGCGAGGTTTTATTTTAACGAATTAATGCACCCATCAGACGAAGGGTCCCGCTGGGTAGGTATACGGGCATCGAATGTTTAACATCTTTTGTCTTAAGTATATTAAAGTGTAACTAAAGGCCAATAAAAAATAAAATATTTATTAAATTACTAATTTCTGTTTTCATGAACGTCTGAAGTAGGCGATTTGCGCTAGTAGGCAAAATCAAGTTTGTTGATAGCGCCAGATAGCGAAAAGAGCAAGTTGGCGAATCGCGCCGGTTTGCAAAAAAATCTTTGCATAAATTCGTATCTTTTAAGTTTATTACAGAAATATTTATTACATAATAATTTCGTAACCAAATTCAACACTATTTATCTTATGTTATCTAGTTATGTACATCCTAAGTATCATTTATGTTTGGTTAATTATCTTCGTGTTTTTTTAGATATGGAACGAGCGCCGCCCCACAAGCTACATTGGACCAGTTCGGCTCCAAGATTTTCTGGTATCTTCCAAGATATGCTTAACATCTGTGTTTGGTAATTGTAGTTGTATTTGCTCTGTTTGTCAAGATTTATTAAATTGTTTTAGATATTTAGCGCTAAGCACCTTACCTACATGGGGTTCTAATGGCACATAATTAGAACCCCATGTAATGTGACAAATAAAAACAAAGAATGTTTGAAATGTGTGTGATGGTAGCTTAATAAGGATTTCAAACCAATAAAAGTATGGATATATCGTTTGTTGTAACTTTATTAACTTCAAATAAAAAAGATAATATGTACAATATTATGTTTGCAATAAAAACGCCGGCCGTGCTTTATTCATCTACTAAGTAAAATTCAACATCTCGTTATCCTCCCATTCGATACAATCATAATTCTTATTCTAGTAAGGCTACCCTTAAATTCTAACGCATCATTCGTATGGGCCATCATTTTTATTTATTACTTAGTATTATTGCTTAAATTGCACTAACGCACTATCATCACGCCAGTGATACCGCGCATCGATGATTGCTTTTGGAGGCTCCAGAAAAAATGGGTAGGTACTTGACTGGAATAATATTTGGTCTGAGCTTGACTGGTTTTTGAAATCATTTTCTATTTTTAATCAGGCGCGGATCCAGCCCTCAAAAAATATTGTGGTCACAGCCACCTGAAAATCGGCACGGATCGATATAGTGCTTTTTTATTTTATTAAGGCATTGTATATGATAATATCGGTCTATCAAACACAATACACCGTAAAAGTGTGACGTTACAAGTCTATTTAGGTTGTGGGCATGCCCATTATGCCCACAACGGTGGATCCGCGCTTGATTTTAATATCAAAGCACTAGTTTGCTATACAGAATATTGTAATAAGTATTTATTTTGTATCAGAATTTAGGTACTCAAGATGCCAATTCATGCCAATACAAAACTGAAATGAAAACATGAATCCGTCGACTAAAAACAATGACTGTTACGTTCATATCATATACCTATCGAAAAGAACCATTCACAATGCAATGTGTGCGCAGATGACATATCTGCCTTCCTTTATACATTGTTGTATCGAATTAAAATCATTGATTAAAATAAAATAGAATAAACTGCGTATTAGAAGTGAATCATCGTAAGTATTTAATTTACTTTTCATAATTAAAAGCATAAACATTTGCTTATAAAATATAGAAAACATTGATATTTCGTTCACTTAGAGACAACGGTTATAAATTAGAATACTAGTTATAAAACCACAGTTTTTACATAGTTCGGGTGATTTTTAAGGTGTAATGGAAAAGTAAATCAAATGATTGTTTTTTGTCGCGGCTAGACCTTGTCTCACTTGTAATAGACTTATTGACTTGAGTGAAATTACACAAGAGATAGCTACCTGTTATCAAGTCAAGGTTATTACATCGTCAATGCTTATTGAGATGCCCCCAGTGCAGAGTAACCTTTATCACGATCGAGTCTGATCGACCTTACTTAGAAATGAAATAATAATTAACTGTTGAGTCAGTCTTACAAGGTCTTTTTTTTTCTATCTCAAGTCAAGCTGCATTTTTAGACGAATATAAAAAAAGGTGGTTTTCAATTCGACTGGTTTTTTTCTTTCGTTCGAAATGGTATACTCCTGAGGTGGGTTCATATAAATTTAAAAAAATAGTTTCAGCCCTTTTTAAAAAATCAACAAAAACACATCATGCTTAGCTGACGTTTTGGTTTGTGGTTACCTGCTGATAGGCATTGTTGGGATTGAAGTCGGCTGACTCTTACGTTATTGATGTGGACACTAGACTATTATAAAACTATGATTTCATTTTTATTATTGAAACAGGTTGAAGGGAGGAAGGTATAAAAACCTTAAAAATAAGTAAGGTCCTATCTTTTTCACACGATACATTCATAAAAGCCAAAGTTAATACGATTCAAACAATTCTAACGCCTCCAAAAACTATCATCTTTGCGAATTTCCCCTGTATTTCGAAGAACATAATTTTGAATCTATTATAATTATGCAATATTTATGTAAAACGTCTGAATTGTATAACGACACGAACTTAATACATCAAAATTCTAAATTAAATACCTATGAAAAAGCTGAATAAAAACCTTTTTCGAATTTAAGTCTCCTTTACCTATTTTTTGAGATAGAACATCTTCAGCATTGTCACTCGTTGATTCGTTATATGACTAAAATTAAAAAGTACTATTCGGTAAATAAATAATAGGTCTTTACCTATGAAATTGCCGATTTTTTCTCAATCTTTATTTTGTTCATAATTTATTTGATTGAACAGCTATTACTAAAATTGTTTTTATTTAAAACCTTGGCCATATAACGGAGATATTGATTCAAATTAATACATATTTACTTTAGATTTATTTGCTGAAAAAGAAGCTCAAATATAGCTCGTTTCATCCATTGCCCGTTTCATTGCTTATTTTTGCTGTAGGTACTGCTGTTACAGTAACAACTTTCAATAAAGTAAGTATTATAAAAATTAACTTAATGTTGTCCGAACCTTCCCACAAAATTTTGCTAAATTTGGATTACGCATTCCCGAGAAAAATCCAAAAACGTTAGTATGGAAAATTCAGTTTTCCAAAAATATTGTATGAAAAACGGCAATTTCATAGGTAAAGACCTATTACAAATAACATAACCTTATCCATAGGTGTACAAAACACTAGAAACATTTAGAATGTTAGAATGAAATCAACAAATGGCGCCATTTCTTGACATTACAAAAAGATAGACAGCATTTAATGTCAACAAATTTCCTGTTAGGTACGGAGGGCCGCACATCAAGTTACCTCACTTGTGCACTCTGTGCTGTTGTGATAAGAGCGGTTTTGCAATGAAAATATGGTAACCTGATGCGCTGGCCTCTGTACATTCAGGTGTGACATGTATGTGAACAATTTATGTGAATACAGTTAGGCCGTAGTTTTTTCTTTCAATTCGAAACGGTCGTTAAGACAACTCGCTCGACCAAAGCTTTTGGTTGCGGTCAATAACTGTAGCAAAACAGACCTACACTCCGCTAAGTTATAATTTTGAACGATTGATCTTTTATTCGTTTTTATGTGAAAATTATTATTCTGTGTTTTTAGGTTAATATATTACACATGCAAGAGACGACTCTATATAAATTGAATTTTGGCCGAGTCACAAAAAGCCGCCACCAGAAATAATTAAAATTATTGTTATCAAGTTTTCCTAGTCTAAGATATACAGGGCTTTAGATATCTCTCTTTCAACCTCTCGGGTGGTTAATCAGTCCATGAAACTGAACAACTTCCCCAAGGAACATAGGTCAAAATAAAAAAAAAAAATTATGATCTCCCATACAAAATATATGCTGATGAAGTTTGTATGGGAACTCAAAAATTTTACCTAAAGCCCTGTAGAAATAGGATTAAACCGAACACACAGCGCCATCGACAAAGTGTTATTAGCTGCTTGATATCGTGATTTTATACAGTATTATTATAAAATCAAATACTTTAATAATACTTTGTCTCTGAAGACAAAATCTAAGTTTGTTGAAACTTACAGCCTCGAATAACATTTAAAATAAATAAAAGCAAAATATTTAGACCACAAATAATCACTTACATTAATGTATACCTTATGATATGCTAATGATATGATAAAAAATCTACACTGGGTCCAGCCAGCCACCAGAATGTTACAAATAAATAAATATTAGTGGCCATGTTGTACCGAAAACTAGGACTTTAGTTCAGTGCGTCTAATTTATTTTAAATGACAGAAGTTTTAAATTTTTATTTAGCTATGAGGAGCAGGTAGTTTATATTAAATATTCCGTTTTGGTCTAATTTGGAGAGGAAGTAATAACATTTAGTTTTTTCATTGCAAAAAACGCCTTATTACAACTGCGTAAAATTCAGTTTTCGGTATCAGAAACATGACACATTCTTTGTATAATATTCACTAACATGCAATTCAGTAGTAACCTTACTTCTATCACTACCAGTATTTCTTTAAGGCGTAAATAACTGAATATATTCTGAATATATTATATTGTCAGATCTATCAGGAAGCATGTTTCTTAATTAGTAATTGATGGCATTATTGACTTTAAGTATATACCTATACGTACTTTTAAGCAATTTGCTGATTATCGCAAAATGTACGCACGTTAAATCTACGCCCATACACAATACGTGCTTATTATATCATTTAGTTATATTATAGTTTCATAAATAACCATTACAGTATAAAGAAAAATTTTAACGCTAATCCCTATTTCATCTCAATTGTTCGTTCTTAGTTCTTTATTAAATAGATACTAACCCACGTTAAATAATTCAAGCGTACAGTTTTGGAAAACTTTGTTTATATTTTGTAAAGATCACACACGACCAACTATTGTTACCTGTCAACTAAAGCTAAGGTAGGCGTTGTATTTTGCGTCAGTTACTCGTCAACTTTTCCTGAAAAAGTCGACGAGTAACTGACGCAAAATAAAACGCAAGCGGCGCTCTGATACATTTTCTTACTAACTTCAGTTTCAAGTCCACATTCTTTTTTATCTCATAGAGAGTACAAAAATGCAAGGTGCGCAGTCTGCGTTTTTAGTACTTAGAACAAAAATAAAGCTTCAAATGACAAAATAATCGATACAAAATATTAATACGTTTACTTTTTCTAACAGCAGCATACACTCACTTAATAAGTTTGCATTCTAAAACTTAAGATGACATCTACATCATCTGCATATGTCCATGTCCAAATCCCTTATTTCATTCAGGTAGAAGACCTGGAGAATCCTGCACAAATCTTATTATAACCCTCAAACTTTAATCTAGTTCCAATTTCAGTTTTGGTAACATTTATGGTTTATTACTGTAATTATGACGTATCTATCCAGTTATACAAATGAGTCACTAAATTGACTAACATTAATGAAAGTGCTCATTTCACATTTTACGAAATTTGCTAAAGTAATAGCGCACGATTTTAACAGTAGCAAACTTATTCGGCGAGTGTACGCAATTTTACCTAATCTATATTCGAATTTTAGTTACGAGATTCATTCGAGTAATTAATTAGGTGTACAACTAAATTATAAAGCTTTAGGAAGGGAGAGACGAAATGAAGAATACATAGTTACTCTAAAACTAAATCTTCCATTAAAACCTACCTATTAATTTTATATATTCGTTCATTTTTCTAGCGCCTACCTTACAATCAAGTGCACTTAATGATTCTCACTACATTTATTAGTTCCATTTGTTAGAATTATTATTTGCCTAAAAAGGCTTAAACCCTTTTTTATATCGCGGTGTTTCGAATAAATCAGTATGTAGTCTAGCTTTTAAAGCAAGCAATACGTATTATTTTTATTATACTTAATGAAATATTTATAGTTCAGGTTGTTCCAGATTTTTGTCGGTGCATTAGTTTTCTAAGTTAAATAATTTAAGTATTTAAAACTTGCTTTAATCGAAACACCGCTACATTTGTTCAGACGTATACGCTCGTATGCGTTTTTAAATAAACGTGATATGATATCTGAGCACAATAATGACTTTAGAATTTTATATGTAATTTTCGCAAAGCTTTTTACGCCAATCATATCGAGTATTAAACTAACAAACAAACGGCTAGTTTTAATTTTGTTATATATTGTTAGGACCACTACCAGTATTGTATATCCAAGTTTGCTGCTTCGAAAGACCTTGTAATAGTCCTAACAAAATATATTAAAATCAGAATTAGCCGTTAGTATGTTGATTTAGAGATTTCTCGTGTTAAATAAGTATGTCTGGCGTATTTAAACTGAACGGGTAAGCAAATGACTAGTCAATGTTTCGAAACTCCAAAACCATTTTAGGTAAGTATTTTGGGATTATAATATAAGCTTAATATTTTATTGTTTTATATTTTAAATTGGTTAAATAGAAACTCTTCCGAGTTTTAATTCACTTACATTGACGTTGTGGGGGTTAAATAACATTCAGGATCGTATTATATCTCATGGACGGAGACTATAATCACCTTCCTAATCAACTTTCATTCCATACTGTGCAGTGTACAAATATAGGTATATTTTTTGTAACCCACGATAGCGCGAGGCCTGTGCTTATGGTTAGATATTTAGCCAATAGACATAATAATATGTATGTTGCTATGTTTGCGTGACAATCTGAGCACACTGCAATACCACAACCACAAGCAAAGTTCGCGCGATCTCGTGCACTGCTAGGATTATAGTATACAGTTTAGTTAGTATATTATTTTTAATTTAATTCAATTTAAAACGTGGTGTTCGTTTTGGTGTTTCGAGTTACGTATTATTATTTGTCAATATTATATTTAAAGTTTTGTTTCATATCAATGGTATGCAATAGCGATGATATGAAATTCGTAGCAATAGCTACGAATATTATATATATATATAATATTATTATAATATTATATATATATATATATAATATTATAATGCACCTTCACTATGAAAATACTCAACAGGTAAGGCAATAAAATAACTAACTCTACATTTGATGGTCGCGCTACGATATATTTTATACATAATTTATTTTATTTTTTTCCATAGTGATCACAAAACAATAATAAGGCCTTTCCTTACAACTTCTAATAAAAGCTGAATTAGTACACTACAAATCGACAACCCGTGGGTAGACTTTAAGTCATATGATTTTATTTTAGAAATATTTAAACATATCTGAATATTTCTAAAATAAATTTGGAAGCATTAACAATTCGTCAATTCCGTGAGTGCTAAAATATCAAGTTGCTAAGCTTAACAATTAAAATACGTCGGAAGATATAGGAATTGCTTGAATGAACTTCAGTATCTAATTTCTTTACACACTAACCAGCTGCTAGATTAGTAGACTTTATTTTTACTTGTCAAATAATGTAGCCAGTGTTGTTTTAAAAATTACAATCAATCTCTATCAAATTAGGCTACTTAGCAATGCCGTTGGTAAAACAGGGGGTAGACGTTCAATGCTGTTACTTTGTAACGATCAATTTCAGACTTATTATATGTTTATGTAAACCGCTATATTTGATGTTATAAAGGACTAGAAAATACCCGGGGTTTCGTCACGTGGTTAGTTCGTAAAATTCTTCCTTATTTTGCCTAGGTTTTAAAAGGCACCTATGTGTTTTCAGCTTTCTAGGTCCAAGAACTTGATGAACCAGTAAGTTAGGACCAATTTTAGATATTTCCATTTTGAAATATTTCCCATTTCGTTGTCTCGTGGCAAAACCACCTTGTATGAAAAGTGACACATTTCAAGTATACACATATGGAATAGATGACGTCCTTCATTTATTAACACTTTGTTAGTCTCCGTGTCGCGTTACCACAAATGATCCAGCTACAGCCAAGAATTTATATTGCAGATCCGCTAAAAACCTGACCGATGATTAGTTTGGGTGATTTCTGTGTGAATTTCAAGCAATTCCAATCTCTATCTCTAATGGTCCATCTTTTCCGCTTTGATATATAATTAATCACCCTCCGTGCTCCACACAACCTTACTTCACTACTTATCTAATTTCGATTCATTTTATTGGAGATATTCTAAGCCAACTGCCTCATGGTTACCAAGCGTTGCTCAACGTGTAAACATTTAGGCATTTTGTATTCCAAGTCAGTCTTAAAAGCAACAATAAAACCAACTACTTGTATGTAAACAAGTTTTAAATATTTTTTTTTTAATTATTTAAAGTTGCAAGAGACCTTGGTATCTATTCTCGAAATCTCCAATCGATACTTCAGAGTATTGGATGTCAGATTTTCTTTGCGAAACCATTTTTATTGTAACAGCACAGAGCGCATGCACGTAGTTATCGGATGTGCGGCCTTCTGTTCATTGTTGACTAGACTTTTGTACATTTTTGGCAACACATCGTCCACCTTGATGACAATGATTCCGTTAGTATCGAAGTACAAAAGAAAAAACCAAATAACTTCAGAACAGTTTACACACAGGGCGTTGGTTTAACGAACGATCCAATCAATTCATCTCCTAGCTCTACACAGATGAAAGTGACTGTGGCAAGATCGATCGTAGACTTACATAATAGATGCGAACTGCTGTGGTATAAGTATGTCTTTGTTATCACATAGCTAGGTATCCATGAAGCACTTGGTTTAGAATGAAAGTTTCAAGTTAAAGCGCAATATAGAGAGCTAAGTTTTCTTGCTCTAAAATTGGATTTCAAAGGCATTTTTATTGTAAGTAAAGACGTATTTTGACATCAAAGGAGCCTGGAGCAGATTTCATAGGCATTTTAGTTGAACTGTACAGTAAAAGTTCATTTTTGAATGTCACTTACGACAGGAATGTATCTGTTACTTACGGCTCCCCCTACTAATGATATAAGCCAATATGAACTTTAACACTAGGTAGATATGGTTTTCTGTGTCCGATATAAAAAATGCTCCAGTCGGCATCGCGGTAATGCTAACTAATTGAATGCAGTTCTTGCAATCGACTAACGCGAGTGTACTTGTGAAAGCACTATAAGAAGTAAGAGCGCAAATCAATCCGTCTGAATATTTTTGTATCGAGATAGTTTAACTTGAAAGAACCCGCGTAAAAAGTGAGACAAAAAGTGAGACTTTATTACGAACGTAATTGTTGGTTGTCTTATTCATTTATAATAATTCCTAAGCTAGTTGCCCGAATATGCGGGTGCGGGCACCCAAATAGTGATACGTACGTAATTACGTATACAATATACATCCCAAACACAAGCAAAGGCCACGCGCGAATATGAATTGCAAGAGCTGTATGTATATAGATCAAGGTACCTCAAAATCCAATTATAAAGCAAATTAGAGAGTACTTAAGAGTTGGAAGAATTGAAACGAATCACTGAGAAATGCAGTCTTATAAAACATCTAACACGTAAAGTAACATTAATAATATATAAGTGGATATACTTTGTATATGCGTGGCTTAAGACTAAACATCAAAATAAACATAAAAAACACAAAATATCTAAAATAAATACTATTAACTTAAATCCCTAAATAAAATTTGATTCGTAATACATTTAATCTTACAATATATAATTGTAAAAATTGAGATGCACTCACTTTTTTCCTTTTGACAAGGTTCAATTCCTTCATTTAATAAATTGTACGCAAATTACTTGTATATCTGGAAAACTGCATCATATTTTGATGGTGTAGTTTTGAAGGGGGTTAAAATCTTTGCTGGCCATGTGTGTTGCGTTATACGCCATCTGATAGCCCCACAAACCCATTGCTTCTTTGCATGCCATCTGAAAAAAAAAAGTTGTAAATAACACGATGTGTAAACTTTCGGTGCGTTAACAAGCAAACATCTATCCTTGTGATTGGCGAAATCAAAAAGTGTCTCAAAGGTCTAGCTTACTCTATTGGTTTAATGGCCTTTGACTTACATGGTTTAATGACAGTAACCAAGCGACATGGACAACAGCCGGGACCAACGGCTTAAGGCGGTTGCTGAGGTGTCATTTTCATACAACACGTTTTACCAATACACGCCGGACTGAAAGTATATCAGATTCTCCAAACTACTTTAAAAAATTGTTTAAAAAATCTAGTTTTCGGCAACCGAATAAAATTATTAATAAATCAAACCATTTTTAAATTATAAGTCTTTGAAATTATTAAAATTTTTGCCTAGCTTCTGTTTGTGTGCGTTACATTTACACAAATTGACAGATACATAGATAGGAAATGTTTCCCGCCATACATAAACTGGCCGTTCTGAGACGTGATACTGTTTAACTTTGTTTCATAAAAGTTAATGTAAAATGAGTTAAATATCGCGTTATTTTAATTAAATTTAAATTTAAGGTAACATATTTATAACAAAAACTACTTAGAAACGCTTATACTTATTTATTTTCATTTTTTTACAAGGCTTTATCCGAAATGTATAGTTTTCAAACGCATTTTGATTAATGTCACAGATTATGAAATGTGTCAAGTTGTCATTGTTTGTTATGATTATAATTTTTGTAGATTTTGTATTTCCTCTAATTTGAGAATGGTACAAATGGTTGTTCATAAGAACGTCCGATTGCCATTAAATTGAAATAAGCAAATCACCTAACAGCTTACGCGTGACCGAGGCGGAATCCCAAGCTGTCTCGAACTATATTTTTCCTAAAACATGAACCAAAAAATGCGTCGTAAGTATTTGTAAGCCGTAGGTAGGTATAATAAGTGAAAATTCTAGTAACAATAATCAACAACAAGTTTTCATTTTGTTTTATTGTAGCCGTAGAAAGGGTCCCGTTCTGTTTTCCCACTAAACTGAAAAGCTTTCCCCAGGGATCAGGTCAAAATGTGAAAACAATAGTTTGCCTCTCCATTCAACTCGAGTTATCAGCTGATTTACCTACTTAGTAGGTATGAAAATTTAAGAAGTCAAATTTATTTTGAGAATTTCAAATAGGTTCTTTGAGGAAAGTTTTCAGTTTTTAAGAAAATTAGCCTCTAAACTCTAAAGGTTCGTTTACTTATCAAAGTCGCCTTATAAAAAGAAACGCCTTATAAAGAGAAACAATAGCCCCCCGCTTTTGAGTGTTTTTAATATGCTCATTATTTTAAAAACTTCATTTTTGCAATCAATGAGCATTGGACAGGCTCATTCATTGCCTTTTTCTAGAGTAAGTACCTAAGTAAGAAATAATTTCATTACAGATACAGGGTCAACTCAGAACATCGGGAAGGGGGCATTGGGACAAGACTAATTTTTATAAAACATGTATGCTGCCAAAAGAATGCCTTCCAATCTGTAATGCAGAAATCCACCGTCTTATAAAGGGCCCAACAAGTAGAAAACGAGAAAAAAATAATATCAGCCCATCATAGTTTTGGAAAATAAAATGTTGATTTAAAAAACTTCTAAACAAGTCTCTCATTTTTTTTGTACAACCTGGTATGATTAGTTATTAATTCAAATCCTTAGAAACACCAGCCAAGTTTGCCACACACTTGACTTTACCTACACGATAAGAAAAAGAATTCAAATCCCTAATTCCCGACTAATATTACAAATGCGAAAGCAACTCTGTGTGTCTGTCTGTCTCTCAGTTATGCTTTCACGCCTAAACTACTAAACCGATTACAGAGATAGATTTGACCTTGGGAAAGGACATAGCTACGATTTATACCATAGCTGGGCAACCTGTAGACCATGCGCGCGGAGCCGTGGGCGGAAAGCTAGTTATTTATAATTTAATACGATATATCAGGCTCATTATGACATTTTTCTTAAAATGTCCTTTCTCAAAATGTTCTTTTCGCGTAATGTCCTTTTCGAAAAAACTTACTTATGTACAAGCTTTGGCTTACTAGGTTATTTTTGATTGTTTTTTCAATTTGGAATCCATGATATTTTTATTAATATGTTTTTTATAGACATACACTGTAGAGCTTTTACAAAGTATAAGTGTAATATATGATCACAGATATGGGTATATTAACTAATATCTGTACATAGCTGTTTTGTAAGCAAGTATCCGCAATTGTATTTCTCAGTGAGTGAACTATGCAATTTCTTTTGAGAAATAAATTTCTTAAACCATAGATCATGATCGGCTCCAAATAACCATTTTTCCCGGAAACTTAAAGAAGGTATTGTTATCTACTTTAGCGCTACGCAATGTACAGAATGCGATATAGGTTTTTGGATGTTTATGATTTACGATATTATTATAATTTTTTAATATAAAATAGACCACAATTCATTAAATAATTTAATTTTAAAGCAGGAAACCTTTAAAATAAGCATTTCAAAAGGAACGGAACGAGGCAAAAACTTGGGTCATTGACTTGGGTCGTGGGTAATTTTTATGTGAAACGCTGGCAAGTTTTATGCCTTCCTGAAATCACACTGACTGAGACCTGCTTTAGCATTAAATATATCTTCCAAAACGATTCATGAAAATGTATGGGAAGGCTTCGCACAAACTTAAACCCTGATTCAAGTTGTCATTCTGAACAATTTTATAGCGGAATTTTCCACGCGTTTCTCGTGGTTACACTGATTGTGACACCAGATTTCACTCGTTCCTTGTGGCAACACTTTTCCCATTGGTAACACCACACTAGACATCGCATCGATTATCGATAAAACACATCAGAATGTTTTTTAAACGATTTTATTTAGCTTGCCTTGTTATCTAGTAATTGAAATTTGACCCCTTCCTTTTGACGGATTGATCTAAAATTTTGTAGGTACGCACCTTTAGTTTGGATGATTATATAGTTTAATACATTCGGTATCATTGTAAACCAATACATATGGCTGCCAACAATTTTATTTTATTTTATTAATTCCATAGATTGATGAAGGAGAGTGGTGTAATGACAGGTACCTAGCACATACCGAATTATTTTTTAACTTTGAATACATTGTCTACACTATTTTAATATTTATTTTCACCAAAATCGTTTAACTCAACAAATTTTTTCACTCATTTTTTTAGGGTTCCGTAGTAATCTACGAACCCTTATAGTTTCGCCATGTCCGTCTGTCCGTCTGTCCGTCTGTCCGCGGGTTTCCTAAGAAACCCTTGGTACTACAGAGCTGAAACTTGGCATGATTATACATATAAGTCACGCCGACAGAACTGTAGAGTAAAATCTTAGAAAAAAAATTTTTTTCGGGTGTCTCCCATAGACGTGAAAGGGCGATGATTTTTTTTTTTTTCTCGCCAATATTTTTGAATGGGGTATCATAGGATAGCATATTAAAAGATAGAAGGAGTTTACTAAAAACGTTTTTCGATTCAGCACTCCGTTCGCGAAATATAAATTTTTAAAGTGAAAATTTTTGTCAAACACAAGTGTCCCCCCCCTCTACCTGCTAAACGGTTGTTTCTAAAAATGTGGAAAAATTCACGTTGGTAGAATATATAACGAAATTAAAAGGAAAACTATCACACATAACTTGGTCCTTCAAGTTTGCGAGTAATAGTCGAACAAGATTTCCTAGGGCCAAACACTGTTGGGATTAATAAGAATATATTTACTAATATAAGATCCTTGGTACTACAGAGCTGAACTTTGGCATGGTCATAGATATTGATTGCGCCGACAGATCTAAAATATAAAATTTTGGAAAAAACATTTTTTTCGGGTGTTTCCCATACACGTGAGAAAGGGCGATGGTTTTTTTTTTCTCGCCGATACCATCGAATTGAATGTCATAGGATAGATTTTTAAAATATAGAAGGGGTTTACTAAGAACGTTTTTCGATTCAGCACTCCGTTTGAGAAAAAAATATTTTTAAAGTGAAATTTTTTGTTAAAAACAAGTTTCCGGGGGAGACACTACCAGCTAATCGGTTGTTTCTAAAAATGTGAAAAAATTCACGGTTATAGAATATACAACGAAATTAAAAGAAAAACTATCACACATAAGTTGGCCCTTCAAGTTTGCGAGTAATAGTCGACCAAACGTTTTTGGGATTAATAAGAATATGTTTACAAGGTTCCACGCTAAAAGTGTGGGGAGGTCGAAAGCCAAACTGTAACATATTGACATTTTAGGTGTCTTTAAATAGTTTTTTGAGGGTGTTAATTACGAAAATGACATCAAAATTATTTTAACAGCAGGTTGATATTATTTCTAACAGTAATATTGTCGTAAAAAAAAAAAAAAAAATTCGCGCTCGCTTCGCTCGCGAATTTTATACTTATATTCGGTTGTATTTAGACCAAAACAAAAATTCTTTCCGAAATTACAAACTCTTTAATAATACAATGTTTTTCTCGCCTATATCATAAAATGGGGTGTCATAGGACAGCTTTTTAAAAGACAGAAGGAGTTTTCTAACAACGTTTTTCGATTCAGCACTCCGTTTGCGAAACATAAATTTTTAAAGTAAACATTTTTGTCAAACACAAGTGTCTACCTCTCTACCAGTTAAACGGTTGTTTCTAAAAATGTGAAACAATTCACGGTGGTAGTATATACAACGAAATTAAAAGAAAAACTTTCACACATAAGATGGCCCTTCAAGTTTGCGAGTAATAGTCGACCAAGTGCCAAACTTAGTTGGGATTAATAAGAATATATTTACTAATATTAGATCCTTAATAGTACAGAGCTAAAATTTGGCATGGTCATACATACCTATTGATTGTGGTGACAAATCCTACAAAGAAAATGGTGGAAAAAATTTTTTTTCGTGTGTTTCCCATTAACGTGAATGGGCGATGGTTTTTTTTCTAACCGATATCATCGAGTGCGTTATCATAGGATAGCTTTTTAAAAGATAGAAGGGGTTTACTACAAACGTTTTTCGATTCAGCAATCCGTTTAGGAAACATTAATTTTTATAACGAAAATGTGGAATAATTCACGAGGGTAGCATTTACCACGAAGTGTACCCTAATCCAAAATGGGAAAACGACATTAAAAATATACACCTGCTTAGCTTGATATTATTATATTATTCCTTACAATAAAATTGTCAAAAAAAAAAAAAAAAAAATTCGCGCTCGCTTCGCTCGCGCATTAAACACTTCCATTCTGTTGTATTTAGGCCAAACTTTTTAATAGGTACATTTGTTTATGATACTAAGTATAGTATTTGGGGATTTTAACATCAACTATGACAATATGCTTGTAGAATTAAGAAGCCAGCTGCATATTTGAACCATGCTGCTACGGAACCCTACAATGCGCGTGGCCCGACACGCTCTTGGCCGGTTTTTTCGTAATGATAAGCTAAATATTCAAAGTCAAACTATTATATAACTCCGTTTCCAGTAGTGAACTACTAGCAAAAAATTTCAAGAGGATTACGACATTAAGATCCGTGTTGTTAAGTTCTTCCGTTCTGATATTTGGCTGGTACTGATATTTGCTATATATTTTTTTTGGAATAATAAACCTTTGTGAAAAATATAATCTGTTGTAGTATTAATTATTAAAGAAAACAAACTTCATTGTCATTTAAAAAAACAATTTTTCAAATTATTTCTGTGAAGAAATCAATTTAAGGAGCTTATTGTTCTATAAAACGAAATAACAGAGAAATAGTGTAATCCTTCCTTCCATCAAAACGGTGTCTATACGTAACAATGTGTACCTATTAAAAATACCCAATCAGAAAAAAAGGTTCTGAAGAATTTCCTAAGATAAGTCAACTGACACAATTTTTAAGTTCCTGGGCTGAATTTTTTTTAAAAGCAATGTACTTAATTAATTTTAATACTTTAAATTTAAGCGCAAGGCTGTCATGTTTACTAATGTCAAGTATATGAATCAATGACATTAATGGATGACTAACCGCGCAACTGATTCCTAGATTTGCGATCTTATCTTACTTTTGAATTTAATTTTGAATTTCTTTTTATTGGGTTATTTTGAAACACTTGCCGACGTAACGTAGTATGTCGTTTTGATTGGTGTTCCACCAAATATGGTGGACAGGCTGTATGTTGTCTTTTTATTCTGATAAAAAATATTATCTCTCATTTATTCTGAAAAAAGTAACTACATTTCTTTGCCATTTTTTTGACTTGACTAATAAAGTAAAACCACAAATTAAGAATCATTTGTAACTGTTATGATGTTTATTGTAGAGACGATATAACACGATGTATATCCATTGGCTGTAAAATTTCTGCCCTTAATTTCATCAAGTGGATTTTATGGGACTTTAACGAACTTATAGACTTCGAATTTAAGAGGGTTATTTTAGTCGACAATTGTTAAAATACCCTGACTCATTCAAACAGAAAAATAGATACTCTAATCCGCTACCAGTTCAGATAATACCGTTATAAAATAGCATAGTCAGAAAAGCACAACTTTGAATATTTTACTTATTAATACGAAACCACATTCGAATGTGTTACATCGATACACGATACTCGATCTCTTCTGCGTTGGTACTAACGGGGAAAGGGTCTTCGACGCGGTTACACTCGTGTAACAGCCAGGATAACAAAAAACGAGTGAAATCTAGTGTAACAATCAATATAACGTGAAATGAGTGGAAAATTATATTGAAAAGTTCAGAATGATAGTCTGAATCAGGGTTTAAATTTTTGCAAAGCCATCCCTTAATACGAAACGTTTTGAAATAAATATTTTATGCTTAAGCTGGTCGCTGTTGGTATGCTTTCAGGGAGGCATAAACTTGACAGTATTTTCTTTTACAAAAATTATGTCCGTCATTTTGAATTGTAATTTACCTATAGCAACATTTATGTAAAAACGTATGTCGGTCATCTTGGGTTTCAAAGTGGATGTCCCATATCAATATTTTTAAAAAAATCTTGAAAAAATTCGGCTACCTTGCATTTTTGGGGCCCTATGTAAAGCTCGACTTTTGTCCTCGCTTTATAGGCAGCTTGACTTAGCCTGTGGCCTCACCTCCCCGTGAGACGTAATTCCCGTGAGACCCCGCCTAGACGTAATTCAATTCAAAGTAATATGTGAGTCATTTTTAACAAAAAGACATTTTACGAATAAGGTATTTTACGAATATAACATTTTGCGAAATGTACAATATGAGCTTGGACTTTTTAAATTTTCAACACCATGACGCAATCCTGATTTCCTACCTAGATATATATAGGTGCCTACTAACAATCCGCTTCGGCTTCGAAAAGGTATTGCTGAGTGAAGCACAAAAACAGTCACCTATCATAGTCAACTTTAGAATGGGGTACCTAACCTTAAGTACTGCTTTCAAATATGATTGCATTTATTTTTGAGTGTTCTGAAGCACAAAAACGGTCACCCATCACGCTTTAATTCTTCAGAAGGTTGCCTAACCCCATTGACCGCATTCAGATTGTAAATGAACTGAATTTTATGTGCTCAAGAATCGAAAAGCGGCTTTTGAGAACTGAGCGTAAAAACACGCTGAAAATGATAGTGATAAGTGACCAATATGCTAGAGAAGTTATGAACTCAAAATTTTGATTTGTATTTAGATTCCTAATAATCTGACAGATAAAACGGCTCCTACCAGTAAATTGACAGATAAATACGCGAGAATTTATGAATGAAACTCTCAATTCGAACGTCTATGTGTGCGTAATAAACTTTTATTGCACGTTTTCGCAATACATGGGAAAATAAAACATTAAAATAAACTTAATTCTTACTATAACAGTCAAAGATAGATACAGGCTTTCGGCAATTTCAAAACATTATGCAAAACTTGTCTTAATTATGAAATAATCGACAAAATCATGACGAAATTACCAATTCTAAAAACAGCGCCATCTAGTGGGACTTTTTCAATTTTGGTTTCACAGCAACCGCCTTAACGCGCTCTCCGTAGCACGAAAACGCTCGGGATTAATTGCCATGGTCACCCATCGCTTCAGATCAGCGAGCGCTTTTGGGCTATGAACTCATTCAAGCTCTTATGATGATGTGATGATACCACATGTAAGGATTAATTTATTATACACAGCACGGATCAAAAATAAAGCAGTTACTTACCTGTATATTGTCAACATAATCGAAGTCGAGGACGTTCTTCCATTTAAAAGGCACATCTTTGGAAACCCTGAAGGTGGAACTGACACCACCCGAATCGTTGTTAGTGTGCGTGTGAAGGAACTCATCAATGGAAGGCATAGGATACAGCCTTAGGAACTTGAACAACTCGTAGGTAGAGCTGTTTGGATCTAGAGCCAGTTCTTCGTAGCGGAGCACCCTGAAACGAAATTGTTTTTGTGATCATTATCATGTTTAAAACCTATTGACGAACTCTTACGAATTTCTATACTCCTGGTACTTAACCGGACAGCAGAAATTCCAAAAATAGGATGACGATTCGAGGTTAAAAAAATATTTTTAGGAAAGAAAGATTTGCGACGCGAATGGGACTTTAACCCACGACCCCAGGATTAGATCTCCAGGTGCTCCTAACTGAGCTATCGTGCCTCGACATGGTAAAAATATACCTATCACGCAGTAGTAGAGGGACTGCCAAGTGCCATCTGGTTCTGCTAACTGAGGAATCTTAGCCATAAGCTGCTACCCCATTTTAAAATCAGTAGCATGTTAGCAGAAATTTTATTTGGGTACAATTTATAAAAAAAATTGTTTTATTAAAAAAAATATTTAAAAAATGTGACTGTGAAAATTAAAAGGTACAACTTGGGAGGGGGGGGGGGGGGGGGATAGTCGTCAAGGTTAAGAATTATTGTGATGAACTTTGTTAACCGCACTTATAAAACGCACACAACCCCGAAAGTTGTACCTTCTACTAAATACAGTCAGATTTCGACAGTAAGACTAATGACGACAGACCACTAGTCGCAAAATGTATCTTACCAACAAAATTATTTTAAATTATTAAATAGAAACGAATGTTAAAATCTGGGAATCGTGTGCCTTGATAATGATGTGATGACTTGATGGACGTCAAGGTTTTGTCGGTCACGAAATATTATGAAGTTATTTTGTTCGCATATTCATTCATGTTAACAAGTTCCAAGTTACAAGGTCTGTCAGTATCTGTGATTTATCAACATGTAAAATTATGAAGCTCTCATGAAGTCACTGTATTAAGAAATAGTTCTAGTAGTACACAACGATATTCGGTAAATAGCTAGTGGTGTTAAAAGCATAAAAATCAGCATGATTGATCTTAAGGCCATATGAGTCAATTTGACCCGTGGTACCAAGAAAAGGTAACAAGTTATGACGTCATCTAATTTTGGATGGGTAAAAAAATACTCTAAAACCCATGTGTGGTAGTATTAAATTAAAAGCCCTTCCTGAGCTAATTCTGAAATTTTACCACAATATTGGATTTCAGTCACTTATTTTGATGAATTAAAAACCTATTTTCAAAACATATTAAGTTTAGGCTCCTCCAGATATTTTTTTTGTAAAAAGTTCCTCAAATGATACATATTATCTTCATATCGAATCTCATGAAACCAATTGCAAAATATTTATGTTAAGTTTTTTTTTTAATTCAAACCATTTGCTTTTAACTTACTAGCACTAAAATAGACAAGACGCAAACGAAGTTACTATAGTAACAACGATTGTAAGCTACACTGATACTCGTATGTATTTGCGCAGAAGTATTATTTTTAAATGGATCGAAAATATTTCCGCAAATATAATTTTACTTATCTTCTGAGAAATGTATTTGTGTGCTGAAGAAACAAAATAAATTATGACTATAAATGTCTATTGGTTGTTTTGCGTACACACCATTTTCGAAGTCTGCTGCCTCAATGGTGAATGGATTTACATTCGGTTTTAGTCGGCGCTTTTCAGCGCAAAGGGAACAAATATTACTGATCCCTACTAATATTATAAATGCGAAAATAACTCTGTCTATCTATCTTTCTGCCTTAACCGCTAAACCTATTTAGATGAAAGGTACAGAGATAGATTAGACCTTAGGAAAGGACATAGGTTACATTTTATCCCTCAGCTGGGCACGATATAACCTGTAGTCCACGCGGGCGGGTAGCTAGTACTATTATAAAAGTGGTAGATCAGTACAAATCTACATGTGCATTGCAAAAACCTATGTTAACTTACGTGATCCTGTCAGGATAATGCTGCAACAGTCGAGCAGCAGCTACGTAATCACTGATCATATCTGCACAGAGCAGCTGTGGTTTCCAGCAGTCTGGAGAAGGCTGACAGAAGTTTCTGTGCATTCGCGACTGCATAACTCCGCGAGGGTCTCGGATTAACAGCACTACTTTTAAATTGAACCTGTAAACAAGGAAATTGGAAGTCAGAGGGATGCTGATAAAATCAGTGATATGAGCTTAGGTGCTCTCCGCAGCATTTTTAATTTTTTAATTTATTTAATTTAAAAAACAAACAGTCATTTATAACTTCTAATCATACACAACTTAAAATGAGTAATAATGATAGACCTTTAGTTTTCTCAATTACATTTAGATATGTACTAAAGTAAGGATACAATAAGTGTTACAAAAAATGTATATTAGAAGTATGCTACATCTACGATTAGTCATTTGTTGCAATACATTTGAAACATTGTGACTTAAATGAAGACAAAGATACACTAAATAAATCTAGCGTTTGACATTTATCATTAAATAGTTTACAAGCTCGCCTTAAAAAACTATTTTCAGCATAACAGGTTCTATTAAAAGTTCCATCTTGGTAACATAACAGGGCTTTAGGTAAATATCTTTCAACCTCTCGGGTGGTTAATCAGTCCATGAAACTGAACAATTTTCCCAAGGAACATAGGTCAAAATACGAAAAAAAAATTTTGAGTTCCCATACAAACTTCATCAGCATATAGCGCATTTTGTAGATCAATTTTTTTTTTCGTATTTTGACCTATTTTCCTTGGGGAAGTTGTTCAGTTTCATAGACTTGATTAACCACCCGAGAGGTTGAAAGAGATTTACCTAAAGCCCTGTAGAGAGTTGTCTAGGGAAAAAATTAACTATGTAGAAAAAACTACCCAAAAGCTTTTATAAATACATGTTTTTTAACATTCTTATGTCCTAAAACGAATCGTTGAAGTGAAATAATTACTAGGTATTTAAATGTCAAGATAGAGACCGGAACTCCTCTTTAAGACAAAAAACTTGAGTAACTTGAGTTTTTGTTGGGATGTCATACCGAACTAAGTAAGTTTGAAGCAAAGAATCGTAGATATCGTCACCACCAAACCGCCACTGAATAAAGAGTACCATCACATCAAAAAGAGACAACAAGCTACAACTTCTACCTTATGCATTAATATCCACATCTTTCTAACATTATAGCGTTGAAACATAGTTATTAATTTGTCTTATTATTAATATGTTTAGTCTTAAGTTTCATTTAGTCACTCTAGTTTTCCAATAAACAATTTAATTTAATTAAATTAATTTAATTTAATTCGCATGCTTGACTGCCAGCAGCAAACGTATAAATTCCCATTATCTTAACGTGCATGTTAGTGATCGTTCCAGATTTTTTTATCAGGCGAGCAGCAGATTATTTCTTGACAGTAGACCATAAATTCTCTACCTATTTAATTTTTTATTATAGTTTTTATTATAAGATGGGTTAACTCTTGACCTCAATCTGACCATAAGGTCAAAGATGAGGCCGACGATGGAGCGAGTTAACCCAGAAAATGCCGATAAAGGCACTGGTACTTCCCCGCACCGACGGAACACAGCAAGCTGTTTGGCGACGGACTTCGCTCACAGAATAAATAATAGTACCTTCGGTAGGAGGGTGGTCGTGAACCAGACGGCCCTTTACAGAGCCTACCATACCGCATGAGACCGAAAGACGACACCTCAGATTGAAAGCAAACTGAAGTGTCGTTGCCTAAGATGGATTACTAGAAGGCTAGGAGGGATTACAAACTGAGGTGTCGTTGCGTAAGATGGATTACAATAACCACGGAATGAGATGGGGTGGTGTTAGGTATTCTCAACCGATCAGCACACGGGTAAAATGAGCAATATTTGTATATTTCAATGAAAGTTGCAATATAGGGTGAAAATTCGATCTAGATAGTTCTATATCTACATCTACAGTCACACTAGGTATCCTTACTAATATTAGAGGAAAGATGTTTGAAACGAATGAACTCAAAAACTACTGGACCGATTTCAAAAATTATGTCACCAATACCAATAAAAAGCTCTTTTATCAGCGGGTGACATAGGCAGTGGCGTAGCTACCGGAGGCTAGACGAGGCAGTGCTCAGGGGGCCCCCGGACTCTTGACTTACAAATTATAAATTGAACTAGTGAACATTTCTTATTATGGAGTGGACTGTATTACGAGTATTACGACGAACTCGAGTACGACGAATCTGGATTACGACAAATCTGGAGTACGTCGAATTCGGAACACGACGAATACGGAACAAACGATTTTAAGTAGTTTAGTTGGGGCCCTAGTTTATATATTTGACGGCTTGTTGGTGGGCGTAGCGATAGGAGCGCCATCGTCATCATCTCCTGGTGCGGGGTCCATGGCGTGAAAGGTGTAGGCAGACCACGAAAACACAGGTGTAGACAATCACACGTTTATTAAACTCGATTACAGTTCGAACTTATAGCGCGGTGAACGTGACAGTTTCGATGAGCGTCCGTCCACGTCGGAATTCGAAAAATAACTGCCGGCCGAACGCATCGACTCTGTCCGCGTAAGGTGGGGAGCGATTGCCGCGCCACCTAACGGTGCTCACCGTACTTTACAATGACTACAAAATCAACTGACGTTCTAATTATCGTCTAACTATCGCTTGTGACGTCATATTTATTTATATTCTAGTTTTTTTTGGTTACCTAGCTACGTCACTGGACATAGGGTACATAATGTTCCCGAATTCCCAAGGGAACGAAGTCCAAGGCGAAAAGCTATACCTTATAACACTTATAACCCAAGAGCTCGGTCGCCCAGGTTACACTATTCAACATTTTAGAATGTATTAACGTGAAGTATGTTTTCAATAATTACTAATTAATGTACGGACGGCAACTCCAGGTTACCACAATCGTGCATTTGTGCTGTTGTGATAAGAGCGGTTTTGCAATTAAAATGGAGTAACCTGATGTGCTGGCCACTGGTCGTAGGTGTTACGATGAATACAATCATCTGCCTTATCTGATTTTCATACATATTCATGGAGGAAATATGGTATGTAATTAATAAGCTTCCTACGAATTAAAACAATTTTGAGTCAACAATTCACAACATTTATAATGGCTTTCTGTTCAGGACTAGGTACTTTGCCTTGTGGTGATCGGTTGAGAAACACCACCCCATTTCTTTCCATGGGTGTCGTAAGAGGCGACTAAGGAAACATAAATTAGACCTGCCTTCTATTAATCCACTTCAGCCATCGACACCTCAATTTGTTCTGAGGTGGCGTCCTATGGTCTCATGCGGTGTGGTAGGCTTTGTGAAGGGTCGTCTGGTTCGTGACCACCCTTCTACCGAAGTCTGACGCCAAACAGCTTGCTGTGTTCCGTCGGTGCGTAGGAGAACCAGTGCCTTATAGGCATTTTCTGAGTTAACTCGCTCCATCGTCGACCTCATCCATGACCTTGGTCAAGATTGAGGTCAAGAGCTAACCTATCTCATAATGAAAAAAATGAAAAACTACGGTACCGAAGAATTTTGAAAAGAGGTCATCAAAAAGCATTATACATATATACCTAGTTCGGTAGTTCTTTTTTGGACGACTAACCAGCATTCACCCATCCTAACAAAGTTTCGAACTTATAAAATGGCAGCTTTCTGACCGGGACTTCATTCCTTTGGGAATTCGGGAATATTATTTAGCCTATGTTACTCTGGGAAAATGTTGCATTCTAATGGTGAAAGAGTTTTTCAAATCGGTCCAGTAGTTTCGGAGCCTATTCAGTGCAAACAAACAAACATTGATTGATTGTAAAAAATTTAATTTTTCCTCTTTATAATATTAGTGTAGATAGATAATAGGATAGCAGGAATAACGAGATTATGGCCACATTTATAAAACTGTATTTCTCTTGGTGTGGCACATAGAAACAATTTACTCGCGATGTATTATTCTGATTACTACTCTAGGTACGATATTATATTCAAAAGCTTGTTTGTTTGTTTGGTTAAACGCGCTATTAAAATTAGATTAGAAATACAGTTTTGTTAAAAATAAAGCCTCACTAAACTGCTTGAGCAGTTTGTCTGCTTGAGTCTCTGTTTATGTAAATGTATACAGACTTAATTAAAAAGGTGCTAATCTCAGGAACTACTGGTTCCTACTCCCAACCGAGGGGCACGGGCCTCCCTTCGAAACACGAAGGGGATTCGGGCCATAGTCCACCACGCTAGCCCAATGCGGGTCGGTGGACCGCTCGTCTTTTGAAAACGAATTTTCTTGGACGGGCGGGTTTCATCACGATGTTTCCTTTCACTTTTGAGCAAGTGATAATTAGAAATCCGTACATAAATCCGAAAAGACGAATTGAGTGGTACAGGCCCGCACCAGGATTTGAACCCGCAACCTTCAGATTACAAGTCTGGCTCATTACTAACTGGGCTATCACTGGTTCCACTAGATTTTTTATTTTGTGTTGGATAGTCCACGTATCGAGAAAGGCTATAGGCTAAACATCACGCTACGACCAATAGGAGCAGAGCATCAATAAAAAAAATTGCAAAAAATGGGAATTTAGATCTGAACACGTTCAAAATTGAGTATGTTCGATAACACTAAAGTTGCAGTCCTGAATAATGTCCAGGTTAAATTAAGTTTCTACGTTGCGTTGCTGTCGGCATTGCACAAGGCATCTGGCACTATTTTTTTTATTGATTTACGCAGATTTTATCAATTTTCGAATAGGTTTACTATTATATTCCATAAAATCGGCTAGACTTGTATATTGAAGTGAATAAACAAAAACCACAAACAAACACACGCTCACGCTTATAATCCCTAACAGGGTAGGCAGAGCATCACTGGTTCTAGAACTACTAGATGCCACGTTTGACACAAATAGTGGGGATTATCAGATGAAACAAGTTGTAAAATGGTGAGAGGTGGTCAGCCTTTCGCCCATTATACAGCAAAACCCTCGTCCCTCTGAAATACTTTTACTGAATACCTGGGAAGAGGAGGTAGCTGGTACATTCTAAGTTTTTCTTTTACTCCCAGTCCAGCGTGGAATAAACAAAAAGCAATAGAATTATAGAAAATTGATAAATTAAGGTATCTTCTTCTTATCGTGTAGTGTATAATCAAGTTTGTGGCGAACTTGGCTAACCCTGGTGTCAGAGTTTTCAAACCGCACGATGGTCTTCGACTTGGTTTTAAAGACTGTAGTCAATCGATAACAGCCGGGATCGACAGCTTAACGTACCCTCCGAAGCACGGAAACGCTCTTAATAAATTGGCACTTTAGTTTGTGTGCGTTGCTTAACCTTACTGATCGGTTGAGATCAGCGAGCGCCACTGGGCTGCAAGCGCTTAAATCAAAGGTATAGCTCGACACGAGGCAAATTGTCTAAAAAAAGTGCCTCTGAACCTGCGGATTGCGCGCGCGAACGCGACCGCGTGTCTACTGATGATACGAAGGTCTCCAGTTTCCTGGTTGACCTATATTTACAAAGGAAGTTCTTTAGCCTTTGATACCAGTGTTATCGTTTTAAGATATTTTTTGTTGTTAATTAATTTTTTTGATAAAACTACAATTTTCTCATAATTTTTAGGGTTCCGTACCCAAAGGGAAAAACGGACGGACGGTCCGTCCGTCCGTTACCAGGCTGTATCTCATGAACCGTAATACACACATCAAAAAAAGTTTACGATCAGTAGCAAAATCAGGTGTATTCTTTAAAATATAAATTATTTAAAGAAACTGTTTACGTTTTATGATTTTATAATGAAAATGCACTAAGTAAATAAAAGAATCATTATTAATTATTTACTTTTTATTAACAAAAGCTAGGAAATGCAATTTTGGCTTAAATGTAATGTAATGAAAAATTTGAATTAATGAAAAAACAAACAAAATTTATTACGAAAAAATTAATAGTTAGTATAAAATGACTCCTCCCCTGGCTCGCACACATGCGGAAACCCTTCTGGGCATGCTAAGAATTAAGTTATCTAGCATTTCTTGTGGTAACCTGTCCCACTCTTCAATAGCAGCTGCCGCCTGATTTCTGACACTGTTCGCGGAGGTGGCTGACGGTTCTAAACAGCTCGCTTAAGAGCATCCCACGCATGCTCGATCGGGTTTAAGTCAGGCGAGCCGGCAGGCCAGTCTAACCTGGTGATGTCGTATTGCTGGAGAGCAGCATCAACACGTCCGTTTCGATGTGCGGGCGCATTATCATCTACCATTATGAATTGGCGCCCGTGGTTGATGCGGAATGGTCTGACGTATCCATCGATTGCAATCGTTTTGTACATGGCTCCGGTCATGGTGCCTTGATACGGGATTAAGGGCGTCCTAGCCCCAATCATTATCCCGGCCCAAAAGGACACTGATTTCCCGCCCTGCTGAACGGTTCCAGTGGCAGTTCTCTGCCTTTCAGAGTCGCCAGGTCTTCTCCAGACACGGACACGTCGGTTATCTGGATGTGTACTGATCCGCGTTTCGTCAACGAAGAGGCAGTTCTGCCAGATGCTTTCGTCCTCAATTTCTTCATTTTGACGGAGCCTAGCCCATTGCAATCTGCGCCGCTTCCGTTGCTGTGAGTTCAGAGGTGCTCGCCAGGATCTCCTTGCTCGTAATCCAGCTTGGTGTAAGCAATTTCTAATCGTTTGGGTGCTAACTTCGCGGCCGGTGGCAGCTCGCAGCTCTGCTTTCATTTTAGTAGCGTTCATTGTTGGGTCACGGGCAGCCAGTAATCTGATATATCGCTTCTGAATTGCAGTAAGAACAGTTGGGCGACCACTGCGAGGTCGATCAGCTAAATCTTCCATGCCCTGATACCTCTCCAACGTGGTCACCACGCAGGATTGGGATACATGAACTCTGCGTGATATTTCCCTCGTGGAATAGCCTTCTCCACTTAAAGTTAGAATTCTGGCTCGTAAAACTGCAGTTAATCCTCTCGGCATCGTTACCAACTTTATTTTTTTTGAATAAATTGAAAATATTGATAAGTTGCGACTATGTCAGATTTCTGAATGAAAGCAAGCAAGGGTTGATTGTCTTTTTAAATGAAAAAACATTTGAATTACGAAATTATTTTATATTTAAATTTCATATTTTTAAATAAGGAATCAAAAGATAAAAAGTGATTAAGTTTTATTCTTCTACAATAAAAAATATTAGCACTTTTCCAAGTGATCGCAAACTTTTTTTGATGTGTGTAGTTAGACAGTTGAAATTTTCACAAATGATGTATTTTGGTTGTTGCTATAACAACAAATACTAAAAAGTAGAATAAATTAAATATTTAAGGGGGATCCTATACAACAAACGTGATTTTTTTGCCGTTTTTATGGATAATGGTTTTTATAGAGTCCGACTCGCACTTGGCCGGTTTTATAGGTAATGGTACGGAACTCTTCGTACGCGTGTCCGACGCGCACTTGCCCGTTTTATTATTTTACTCTTATTTTGTACTTGGTATATTTCTATACATAGATAAGTATGTAGTTAAATAAGTTGAACAAAACACCAAGTTCGTATAAATTGCGTAATAATAATACTTAATTAATGACATCTAAACTAACATCATGAATAAAAAATAAATATTAAGGTCGTAAACGCGAGAGAAGCATACTTTGAAAGTATGGACGGCCGCAACTCAGGTTACCACACGCGTGCACTCTGTGCTGTTGTGGTGATAGAGGTTTTGCAATGAAAATGGAGTTACCTGATGCGCTAGCCTCTGTATCTGATTATTTAAATAACACATTGCATTTTATTATTATTTATCAAATCAACATTCAAAGGAGAGTTTGCATATGTAATCTGAACATTAATAAAAGTTTTAACTACACAAAGAACCAGTTATACAATTTTTTTATGAATGCAGTCATTAATTTGCAACAAATAATGGACTTCCTTTTAGTTATCTTGACCAACATACAAATAATACAATTACATGACTCTTAGGATGGTTTGGACAAAAAGTACACAAAATTACAGTAAACTTGAATCTTACCTTGATTTAAAGAGGAAGCCAATTTATCTAATTGCATAGCTTTGAAGTGGCAGACAGAAACAGTATTAAAACCTGTTTGAATTATTACATTTAACCTTGGTTGACTGTCTTAATGTGTTTAAAGTAATAACTCTTGGTTTGGCATAGTTTGTGGCCAGAATTAGAAAAAATCTTAACTTCTCCCAACAAAACAATGCACACTCAAAAACTTTCAGTACCTACTTATTAGATTTTTTTTTGTAGTGGGTCCTTTAGTACCAAAATATCTAACATTTGCTTTTTAAAAAAACAATTGCCTAAACCAAAAATCCACACCAGCAACCACAAAGGACAAGTATAATTTTTATTAAAATAATAAAATTGAATTAATTTAGTGCATTTTTAACCGACTTCAAAAAAAGAAGGTTCTCAGTTCGACCTGTATGTATGTATATTTGTCCGCGATTATCTCGCGTTTGGCTGAACCGATTTTGATGCGGTTTTCAGAAAAGTATTTGTTACATTTAGGAGAAGGTTTTAGTATTAAAACCAACTTCAAAAAAAGGGGGGTTCCCAGTTAAAACTGTATGTATGTAAAATAAAAATCAAAAATTCGCTTAAACTTATTCAAAGCTAACACTTCGTTTTATAAACCGACTTCAAAAAAAATGAAGAGGTAATAATTTGCACTAAAAATGGTAAAATAAAACTTTAAAAAAAAGAACCAACTTCAAAAAAACGAAAAATAAATACAATATCATTTGATGTGCCATGTAGTACCTACCTACTGATCTGTTTGAAGTCGGTGCCAAGAAAATTAAGTTTGATAGGCCGCCTTCGCACCGACTTCAAACAGACCAGTAGGTAGGTACATACTACATAGCACATCAAATGATATTGGATTTATTTTTCGTTTTCTTGAAGTTGGTTCTATTTTTTTTTAAGTTTTTGATATTAATTTAAGTAAAGGAGTTTGAATATTTTAATTTTTTTTAAATTTCTAATGTAGTGTGTGCACTCCCTAGTAAGTAGTATGAAATCAGCCTTAACTATGATGCATGTAGCCTAAATACCGAAAAATAGGGTCAAAGCCGATGAGATACAGAGAGATGTCTTGTAATTCAAACCCATGTGTTTAGGGCAACTAATAGTTTAAAATATCAGGTATCACACAATGTATCTCGTTCTAATCATATACTTGTATATAAGCCAGCCCATTTTCCCAATAAACGAGTGTTCTTTGAGTATTCTCTGAGTATTCTTTCAACCAACTTCGTGTTTCCTTTTACTCCCGGCTTCGACTTCTAAACTAAAATTGCGGCCACCTTCGAAACTTGGATCAATCGATAGCTCAAATCATCACAAAAAAGAGCTGTTAAGATGATAAATGCTTAAAGTGACACGTTTCTGAGATATGAGCTGTAAAAGTCGTACAGGTAGTGTGAAGAGTAGGCAGATTTGACACTAAAATTTTTATATTCATTCAAGTCTAAATCAAGTCATAAAGAATAAAAATGATCATAATTTTTTTATTCAAATATGTTCATATTGACAGGGTTTTAATCGTCAAAGCAGCATTAAATAGTACAGAAAACATTGCGGAAGTTATTTTGATCAAGGAAAGCCAAAAAAGCTAATAAAATCTGTAACTTAACACGTCGCGCGCTTGTTTACGAGCCGTGTGATACAATACCTGCACACACGGGTGTGCATGAATCGTGCGAAGGTTTAGTTGCTAATCTGCTTATTGTAAACGCCATGGGCACAAATTTGATAACATGTATCTCGAAAACTTGACACTTTAGGAAAATTTAGTTTGTACAGCCTTCTTTATAATAAAATTACCTATTGATACATACCACTTTCATAATTGGCCATGAACCATGAATAAGCAAAAAAAAATTATAGACCACTAGTTTTCCACCCGCGGCTCCGCCCGCGCGGACTACAGGTTATACCGTGCCCAACTGTGGGTTAAAATGTAGCCTATGTCCTTTCCCAGGCTCTAATCTATCTCTGTACCAAACATCAAAATCGGTTGAGTAGTTTAGGTGTGAAAGACGGACAGACAGACAGACAGACAGACAGACAGACAGAGTTACTTTCGCATTTTTAAAATATAGTAAGGATAGTAAGGATAATTATGCCAAAATATTCAAACCGCTTTATAATTTTATAGATAAGTTTAAGAATAAAAGTTGTTTAAACAAGTGCAGGCTATTAAGACAAAATGAAAATAGAACAGTATGATTGTGTGAAGACATGCCCTCCAAAGCACAGAAACGCTTGTGATAAATTGGTACTTTGGTCATCCATAGATTTGGCAATCTGTGGTTTCTGTCTACCCTAATAGGACAAAGGCATGAGTTTACAAAACCTCAATACAACATTATCTGGTAAAAATATGAATCTGAAATATTTCCTATCACTAAAAAAGATTAAATAAATATTGTTACTTACTCGTTATCTCTCAACAATTCCTCGATGAGACGTAATCGAACTCTTACAACTTTCATACTTTGGAAAGGGAACAGCTTACAAAATCTTGACGTGAAGTCAGCTTCAAAACACAATTTCTTCATATATTTACAGTGGTCCCAAAGTCTTGTGTTATGGCTAAATTGGTGCAAATGGCTTTTTCCATATTCAAAATATTCTTTCATGTTCTCATAATCACATTTTAGCATGTTTTTGATAATGCTCAGTGCGTTCTCTGCTTGTGGAGGCCCTCTGATTTGAATGATTTCATAATTTAGAAGAGGCTCGTAGTGATAATAATTCCCTGGCATTGCATTCAATACCTCACCCAAAAAAGTGGTTCCAGACCTCCATGTAGAAATAATGAGAGTTCTCATTGGTTGCCCTCCTTCCTCTATCACCAAATCTTCTAGTTTCTTTACACCTGAGTAACTGAAGTTATATCGTTGTAACTCTGATCTTATTTTTACACGACTTTGCTCTAAAATCTTATCGATATTTGGTGATCCATCGTAGAAATTAGTTGGAATAGGTTGGTGGTAAATGTCATCTTCTCCATAATCCATTTTCAGGAAATTCCTGACATTTCTACGATTTTCTGCGGACGGACGGTAACTTGTGTTATCTGTATATCGACTTCCAGCAAGTATTAGAAGAACGCTGAGACCAAAGGCAAAACATATCGAGTAAAAGTTGATTCGCCGAAACATCACGGGATCAACAGTGGGTTAGAGGAAGGGAGGTTTATCACTTATTACGAGCACTATCAAGACACACACACTCTCATTTTTTAAGTTTTTGGAATCTTTTTAATCATAACTTTTTGTATTGCGGTTCTATGAAAACACCGCATTGCACCTTCACTGAAGCCAGAGAGCCAGCTATTTATTTCTGACGCTTGACTGACGGTGCGGTAACTTTTTAAAATGTTATGCCGGTATTGCCAAGTTTTTCATTCAAAATAACACAAAAACACCAAAATATGTCGCATTTTTATCGCGTGCTTCAAAGGTTTTTCTTTTCAATTTAAAATTTTTCATAAAATAATCTATAATTAAAAATAAATTGTGAACCCACGGATAGATTATTGACCGAACGCGAAGCGTTTCAAGTTTCAGCTTGGGCAAAAATGCTTTTCGTATGTCTGTCCGGCAGATAAATGTAAAATGCGACCTTGAACATTGCTGAAAAGGATACTTTTTTTTAAAAGTTTTACATATTCGGTAGATAGGTAGACTGTAAACTAACGATGATGGCAGCAGCCACGTCAAGTTACCTATGTACATTCCGAAAGCTAAAGGGCGACGTAGATTAAGTACAGTCAAGAGCAGGTCACGCTTTACACTACCAGTTTAAGCTGAGCTCTGATTTATACTGCGCGCCATACAATGCAGGGCCGGCCGGTCCAAAGTCCAAAAAGTCAAGCTAGACATGCTCTTGAACTCTTGAGTGTGCATTGTGCTAGTATGAAGTGAACAATGAAAAATTATAGAATTACAGTTTCTACCTTATAGCTGACAACACTGAGCTAGGCAAAGGAGCAATTTTATCATACAGCCATTCCTTTTTTTTACATTAAAAAGAATTGTGAGAAGGGGTCATCGGTCATGTTTTTCTTTCATTTCACACTGGCGTTTATTTATAGATATTTAATGAAAATAAAGGATAATGGCTCTCTAAGGACTGCCACTGTTGAAGAAATCGCATTGCATTTAGGTATGCCACGCTGGGCTGAGAGTGAAAGAAAAACTTAAAATATATACCAGCTCAACCAGCTGCTAACTCTTTCCAGGCATACTGTAAAAGTCAGTAAGTGGGAGGCGAGGGTTTTGCTGAAGGGTTAAAAGCTGACAACCTCTCACTATTAAACATCATATTTCATCTAATAAAATAACCCTAGGAATTTATGTCGAATGTGGCATCAAGTACCTAGTTCTAGAACCACAGATGCTCTGCTTACCCTGATTGATAGGGATTATAGACGTGAGCGTGTGTATGTTGCAACCAATAGTAGAAAGTATCGATAGTCTATCGATACTATCGAAACCTAGAAAAACAGAATATCGATAGGGCTATGGCTAGTATCGATAATATCGATATTGGCTATCGATAGTATCAATCAGAGCTATTGAATTCTAATAGTATCTATACTATCAATAGTATTGATTCAAAAATATCAATATCATACTATCGATAGTCCTGATATTCTACTCGTTCTACTTGGTTTCATTTTTGAAAACGACAGGTCCTGGATTTGTCAAATAGGCAGAGGCCGCCGCCTAGCGGCAACATCCTAGGGGTGGCAGATTTCAAATTCATTGGTTTTGTGGTGGTATTTTTATACTAATGCTTTAAATCCCTAGAAATTTATTCCTATCGAATTAGTAGGATATAAGTAAGTATAAGGATTTTGCTATTAAAAAGTCCCGTAAAAATTGTAATTCTTGTTTCTTTTTTACGCTCTTTCTTAATGACTAATTCATTCGTTTATTTAATCTTAGTGCCTTCCTACTACAAATAGAAAATTATTATTTTAGAAAGGTACATAGGGCGGCGGAAATAAAGTGGCCTACACTCAAAAAATATAAATCAGGCACTGACAGCAGATAGCGAATTTCTTCGCCATGCCGGTTTTCCAAAAAAAATCGGTTGTAATAAGCATTAAGCTGATTTGAACACAATACGTCGTTAGGCTTAAAAGAAAAGATCCACACGGATTCTTTCATAATACTTAGTACAATTACACATTTATCCACAAGAAAACACTCATCTGAAGTGACTTATCCACTATCAACCTAGTACACTCGTCTTTTGTCCATAGCTTTTAGAAGTTCACAGGTAAGTGAGATACTATAGCGAGAGGAGTAGCCGGGAGGATCAAATGAGGGCCAACAGTAATTGTCTTTAAGATGTTTATTTATAAGAAAGCACTATTCTGAAATGAAGCTACGAGAAGACTGTATCAAAATATCAGCATAGACCATGAAAAGGAAGCCAATTGGTTTTAATTACAAAATATCTATCAAAAGGCTTTTCAAGTAGACGGATAACGCGCGAAGTATACGACCTCGCTACAGTTACACACTTACCTGTTGGTACTACTGTGGTACTATCACCTTCCTTACTTACTCGGTTCATTTAACTTAAGTTAGCAAATCAAACACATGGTCGACTAAATAAAAAATGTTTTTAATCAAAGTATTATTGTAGTTAAGTAGCTAAGGTTTGAAATACATAGTTACAGGTCTCAGATTCAGTATTAACTCAAGATCCACTCGGTACCTAGGCATTTAGCGATGTTGTACTAGGTAGATAGGCATTAAGTAAATAGGTACCTAATAAGATCAATTTTTTTCCTTAAGCATTGTTTAGTGAAAAAATAATAGCAAGTAGGGTTTAATTAAGTAAAGTGCAGTTAAAAAGTCGCGCACACCGTTGTGTTTCGTGCGCACACCTTACTTCTTTCCTTACACAAGTAGATCTAGGTATTTAGGATAAATTTCCTCTTTTAATTTGCCGAAAGTAAGTCGGTAGTTTTATCTAAATTAATATTTCTATAAAATTAAGAAAATATCTAAGCTTTTTAAACTTGATAAGCAACAAAAGAACCCTTTCCAAAAGTTTCTCCGAGGTAAAACCAGAGCCAGACTTCTAGGCCGACTAAGAAAAAGAGCAAAGCCTGACGCACTGTCAAATCTTTATAACCCTGGTTCTTGAAGAAATCGATCACTTTGAGCAACTCCTTCTTTGCTTGCTGCAAGTAAAAAACATTCATTTTTATTATTTATGTATGACCTAACATCTATCTATCTATCTATGGAGGGGACGCCCGTCAGGCACAGGCGGGTGATCAGTCCACTTATTTGGGACCATTTCACTCAATTCCCCATAACAGCGCATGTGTTTTACCTCTGCACTGACAGGTCTACCTCTTTAAGCCTCCCAGAAACTTTAGCGAACCCAATCATCTCCTTTATGCTAATCTCTTGTATTTGGTCTTCTTTTACCTCATCCTTGCCTATTGTCTCCCATCTTACCAGTACGTACATTGGACACTCAGTTTGGAAGTCATGGTCTAGCATACAAATCAGCTGTTTGTCGGAAGAGATCCACCTGCTGGGTTTATTTTGCTCATTCGCCACGCTGAGTAGGCAGCTTACCGATTGCAGTATAGTAACGTGTGCCTATACACACATCAACACTGTCTAGGGATATTCCAAGATTTTTCATACAGAAGAGGTCTGTTTGAGAAGCTATAAAAGCATACTAGAGACACATAGAGGGATACAATTTTCAGATGAGCTAGAGCTAAACCTGAATTTTTAATTATAATCAATGAATTTAATTTTTCTTGAAATTTGTAAAAACGTGACGAAAATGAGAAAAAAATATGCGCAAATTCCACTGTTTTCATACAAAAAGGAGGAAACGAGTACATTTGCGTTTTCATTTAGGTTACGTTTTCACAAATTTCAAGATAAACAAAATTCATTGATTAGAATTGAAAATTCAGATTTAGCAATTGCTCGTCTGAAATTTTTATTGTTCCATGTGTCTCGAGTAGGTACGCTTTATAGATTCTCAAACACACCTATTTTGTATGAAAAATCATGAAATATCCATAGACAGTGTTGATGCGTGTATCATGATGGTGCCTGCGAGTATAGTAACATCTTTTTAGACGCCTTCTCTCGAGTCATATTCTCTACTTTTCATCCCCTTTCCATGACAAAATAAAGTACAAGAACAGAGACTTAATTCGCGCGTTTTTTTTTTCAATTAGCGCGGGGGCCGTCGGCGCCGCCGCGCCGTGCAGCCAACACGTACCAGCCAGCATTCATACAATTTGCGTTCGATTTCTATGAATGGCACATATTCTAAATTCAAATCTCATTTAGGTACGCCCGCTAGTCGGGAGGTTTTGCGTCAAGGAAATTGTAACCAGCGATTAAAAATGTTTTTTCTATAGATGTTTGCGTTAGTATAAACATATTCATTTTGTACAACTTTAGAGTTGCAGCGCGGCTGTCAAAAAAATTTTCCAAAACTGTCAAAACAGGTTTTTTGCGATTTACCGGTAAACTACGCGTATGGCGGTAAAAAGTGTTACGTAACAAAAAACCGCAACAATAAGACAAAAAAAAATGAGTTTTGTTGAGTCCCGATTGGTTTGGTAGTTTTTGCGCAATCCGCAAAAAACCGTGTTTTTTTGGTCATTTTTTCGAAATTCAAAAACTCTCGTTGTATATTATATAAAGAGCTGAAATTTTGACTGAAGGTAGATATTACAGCTTGTAATGTTTGTACCAAATTTTAGCTCGATCGCATTTAAACTTTTTGCAAACCGCGGCAAAAACTGAAAAATGGTCCTCTCGTAAAATAGCCCTAAAAAAGTTTGTAGACTACATAGAGACTTTGGAAACATCTCATTCTCTTTCCCTAATCTCTCTCTACAATATGTCAAAGTTTCATAAAGTTTAAGTGAGTGCAAGTCCCTAAAACGTTGATCACAAAGAGGACCATTTTTAGTTTTTGCTGCGATAAAAACAAAATACTTACCATAAAAACAAAAACAAGTTCATCTTAGGATTTACAGTCCGAATTGGCCACACTGCCTATCATCAGTTTCTTGGAGTTTAAATGGAACACAGATCCCATTCTTAAGTTGTCGTCTCTTACGAAACTTCGGGATAAATCGGGATAGTGACAAATTGTAGGGTATTCTAATCTGCCGTTACATAGGGCACTTTACGTTTTTGTTAGCCACATGTTCTTGTGATTGTCACCCTATCTTTGGAAAAACAAGCTCATAGTGTTAAAGGGCGACGAATATGTATTTGTGCCCGGAGCGGCTAAATAGCTAGATCGAGCCCTGCTCTACCTGATAGATCAAATCGCGGCATTAAATATCTTAATATTACCTCAAGCTCTGGATGTTTAAATTCCGGTAACGATACTTCAACAATAGCATATCCCTTGGCTACTCGCATTTTACGAGCCAATTCTGTTTTTGAAGCCTCTTCAGCTTTTTCTGTAACGGTTTGAAAAAAATTTAGACACAGATTTTTTTGGACCGCACAGGTTTTTCGTAAGTATATCAATTATTACAAGTTATACATACTTGTTAATCGTGGTCAAAGCTCTTAGTAATTAACATAGAAGATATGACCAAGTTGGAAACCTTGAGAGACCTCTAAAGAAATCTATCTTATCTTATCTTATATCTTATTATATTATATATATATATAAAAGAAAGTCGTGACAACACTTATAACTCGAGAACGGCTGGACCGATTTCCATGGTTTTTGATTTGTTGTATTTCTCTCCGTCCCGAATAGCAGAATAACTATTAAAAACATTGGAAAATTGACGGGGAAATTCCCACGGGAACGAAGTCCCGGGCGAAAAGCTAGTTAAAAATAAAAAGTTTTGAAAACAACCATTTAACAAATATTTAAAATTCGCAATCGAAAGTGTTATTTTTTAAACAAAATAATGTGAAGAACACACAGTTGAATGATTTTCCAAAGTCTGTATAAGAACAGCACGTTTTTTTAAACTTGTCTGCCGCTGTCTGTCTACATGGGTATGAGAAATCAGTCCTTTAATTTTGTTATTCTTAATTCATAACTACTTATATAAATACGACAGTATGTCTGTAATGTTTTTAACCCTTAAACCACTGTGCTGATTTTGACGTTTGGTAAGGAAATAGCATGAACCCTGGGAAAGGACAAAGGCTACCTTTCAAGTTAGGGCGGGTTTCCGCCCTCACGACATTATGTGTAGTCCATGAGGGTGAAACTGCGAGCCGAAAGTTTATCAATCAATAAAACATGCTAAATTATTAGACCGGACATCTTTATAAAAACCATAATACGACCGACCGTGTTTAAGAGTGAAATATCTCTAAAATTTAAAACTTTGTAAAAACTCCGCCATTCGAATGCTTATAACTTTTAAACGGCTGAACCGATTTTGATCAAATAAGAACCATCCCGATCACATTAGCTTTCAATAAAAAAAACCGCATCGAAATCGGTCAACTACGATGACACACACAGACAGACAGACATACAAATACGCAGACACACGTCAAACTTTAACACCCCTCTTTTTTTGTCGAGGGTTAAAAGCCAATTGAGTACATAGGTACCTACCTAATTACATAGTGTTAAGATTAAAGTGAACAAAACTAGCCTTTAATAAATTCCATTATTTTTTCCGCACGTTTTGTTACTGCGGGCTTCACTACTCCAGCACCATCATAGAAAAATATAACTTTGTTGTCTGAGAAATGGTAAAAAGTTAAAAACTGTCAACACAAAATGCAATGCTACATGAGATTATCAGAATGAATGGTGCATTGCAGGTCTCAGCAGGAGGTACTTTTTTTTACTTAAAAAATAAAAGCAAGTAAGTAGGTACTCTCTTACCTAAGCAAGTTTCAAGCCGTAGGTATGATATGTTACTTTTTTCTTGGACGAACGGGTTTCATCACCATGTTTTCCTTCACCGTTGACCAAGCGATAATTAGAAATCCGTACATAAATCCGAAAAGACGAATTTAGTGGTACAGGCCCGCACCAGGATTTGATCCCGCGACCTTCGGATTACAAGTCTGGCTCATTACAAGTGAGCTTCTTAATTAAGGGGACATAATCTAACCTACTTGAAAAATCTTTGCATCCAGTTTGTGACAACGCCATGTGAATACAGAGTGCAAATGAAGATGATATATGTGGGGGAGAAGACATATATAGAAACAGACTAATTGTTGCCTAGCTAGACAATAATTGTTGTAATCTCAGTTCATTTCATTATAATAAATAGAAAAGGACACAGGGGGTGAACCGCGCGCCAGGTCTTTTCTGGTCCAAGGAAAGGACTCTCCGTAGCGATTCCACGAGGTAACGCTGCGACCGTGACGGGGACCTTTGCTCCGGGTGAGATTGGCCGGATCTTGATATAAACTTTTCTTTTTAATTATAATTAGCTATTGTAACAAGGTAAAAGAGAAATGGTATGTTTGTAACGAATATAATAGGCTCAAAAAATACTGGAACGATTTTAAAATTATTTCACCAATAAAAAGCTCTAACATATTTTCCCAAATTTCCACGGGAATGAAGCCCAGGGTGGAAAGTTAGTTACAAATAATAGAACAAGCAGGGTATCACAGTATCAGCCTTAGTTTTGCTTCAATTACACTTCTTCTTCTTGTCGTGTAGGTTTAGTCAAGTGTGTGGCGGACTTGACTTACAATTAAACGTACTGGTAGTGGTAGCAGGGGAGCAGATCAGAGAGCCATGTCAAGCTTTACCTATTGGGTCCATACGAGGTCCAACACCAATTATTATCTGTTACTGTTTAAGGGCGGATTTCACCATTTGCATTCTGAACCGAGTTCCGCAGAACTTGGTTTAACTAAAACCGAGTTAAAATTTTGATTTGATCTCGATTAACGTCAAACTGATTTCACCGACTTTTTGAAGCTTACTTTTAATCGCGTTTACGAAAACAACGTTTACGTTAAGAGTTTACGTTAAGAGTTTACGTAAACAACGTTTACGTTAATTTCACGCAGAAAAACTAAAGACCGGAAAAGCGAAACGCGTTCATTTTAAAAACCGGTAATGCATTTCTGAGGAACGGAACGCAAATCGACAGAAAAAAAAAGTCACGACTTTATTCCCCACTACCATAGACATAGAAAAAATAAGTTAAATATGTCAGTGCCAAGTCAGTGCGACAAAGGCTCACGCCATTTGTTGACAGATCGTTGATTGTGTAGTTTTTTGTAGCTATTTTTAGTGCTTTGATTTCAATAAAAACATGCCAAAAGGGATAATAAGTGGTGTGAGAGGCGTAGCTTTAAAGTGAAAGAGTACAAATGGAAGAAAAATAATGTGGCTCCCCTATACCTAAAACCATTTGA
This sequence comes from Aproaerema taeniolella, assembly GCA_949987775.1. NCBI lineage: Eukaryota > Metazoa > Arthropoda > Insecta > Lepidoptera > Gelechiidae > Aproaerema > Aproaerema taeniolella. Next base: position 7,589,224 of record OX465248.1, read on the forward strand.
AATCGTAAAATAAGCGAATTGCAGCAGCGATAGGTAAGTAATACCAGAGGAGCTACCACCTCAGTTTCCCTTACCTTAAATTTATATAGGTCGCGCCACGTAAAAAGAACGCTGGAGAACAAACACCCATACTATCACCAAATAGACCAGTAATGCGCAGCTTAACCACCAGGTTTTAAAAAGAACGCTGGCGGTCAAGCAATAAAATTGGCGCGGCCTATAAAGGTGTATGAAATCAAATGTTTTCAAAATATTAAAAGGAAATAACATTTCAGGAGTATCTTGACGAACGATAACAAGGATTGGAAAAGAAATAAAATTGGCGACAGCGTCATCTACTAAAATAGTGTCGCCAGGGAAAACAGGAAGACGAAGAACAACAAAATTTTGAAGTAATTTAGATATGAAAAAAGAAATATAAAAGAAATAGTAAAGAGGAAAAAAACTAATACTATTGTCCTTGTCTTTGTAAATTATGTTCTTGTGTGCAAAGAAAGTATTATTGTTTTGAATTGTAAATTAGATTGCTAGACAAAGTTTTGGCAGAGCATAATTTTAATAAAAATAATTGAAAAGAACTTGCGATGCTTTTTTATTTACAATTATTTAACATATCCTATTCTAATAACGCTAAAGTTATAAGAAATAACTCCGCAATCATAACGTCATCGCTCTCGCACTACGCTATTAAAAAATTTGGTAATGATTTCCAAAATCCCAGACTGGCTTAGCTACCATCGTTCCTAAATTCCCTGAAACAAAGGTTATTTGCCATCCATCGGCCAAAAGAGCCTTGTCGCACTGTATATTACCCATGGCTGATATAGTATCCCATTCGCGAGAATTAATTACATAATAATCATTAGGAGGCATTGTTTCACCACTTGCAATATTGTGGAAGGTTGCTGTGGCAATGATTATTGGAAATGAATTCTGTACTGAAACCCCTAAACCAATAGCCATAGCTGGAAATCTTTTCTTCCACACACCAAACAATCTTTCATCAAGGGTGTCGAATGGTTCTTCCCTGATGCGTATCCACCTCGGACGCCGAACAAATACATTTTCATCATCGCTTTACACACTTGACTATACCTACACGATAAGAAGATCATCGCTATCTTCAAAAGCTAGTGCTAATGCTCTCCTCATTGCTGTAACTAGTGCATGGCCTGAATGCAATCCTCCGGAACGTTAAAGGGATTCTCCAATAAAATAAACGCTACACACTCAAAGGCCCACACTAAGGTGTTCCCTTGTGTCGTGGGTCCCTTGGAACACACAAAGACAAACACAAACCCTCATGACCCGAGAACAAACATCTGTGCTTTTTACACAAAGGTTTGCCCCGACTGGGGATCGAACCCAGGACCCGCCGATCAAGAGGCAGCGTCACTACCACTCGACCAAACCGGCCGTCAGAGATGACTAGTTGAGTCATCTCTGACATTGATTGAAGTTTGTTTGAACGCGTTTAAATGCGTTAAACGGCCAATATCGGGCGTTCAGAATGTAAAACGCGTTTAGCTATAACTGAGATTAGATTACGTCGGTGAAATCCAAAATGTCAAAACTGATCTCGGCTAAGCGCGTAAACGAGTTTAGCTTCAATTGATCGCGTTTACCTTCAATGGTGAAATCCGCCCTAAGATACTTACGAAAAAAACCTCTCACTGATTGCCTAAGTTTACTTGTAACTCCAATAGTCATTGCAAAGACGTTGGTAACCAATTTGCTACGAGAATTGTAAAAAATTTCAAGAACAACTGTAAAGTTTCAAATCGGAATGAATCTTTAAGTATGTAGTATTTGGAATGAATCCAAAAACATTGATAGTACAAATATCCAATTTTGACAATAATGACAAAATGCACTACTGACATCTGAGATTAATGAATACTCTTTAGTCATTGTGTTCATATTATTGTATTGTACTTCCATGGTCCATCGACTTCATTAGAAAAGAGAAAAAGTCCATGCATTAATCCATCATTAATCTGAGACTGACGCATGGACTTAGTATTTTCTCTTTCCAATGTTTTTTTACAATGTTTTTATGTTTATGTGTCGTAGACATTAGACATAGAAAAATAAAGTTAAATACCACGTTGTGCATCATAATTCTATGTCTATGTTTGTATGGCATTAGCTTTTGTCAAGCCGTTTGTGGCAAATTATGTCGTGCCACGACAATAAAAAAGCTTTTTTTTTATCAAAAAAAATCTTGATTGTAAATTTTCTAACAAAAAAAACGCATCGAAACGGGTTTATTTTTTCTACGTCTATGAAACCGGTCCATTCGTTTCGATGTCACGGACAGACATACAGATACACATACATCCAGATATATAGATACACGTCAAAAATATTAACAGCCCTCTTTTTTGTCGAGGGTTAACAAAAGAGGAAATTAGTAGAAGAGTAGAAGAAAAATAGAGCATAAACTAGTACATAATACTTCAATGCATAAAAGTGATAATATGTCACGACTACTGATGCCTTAGAATGGCAAAAACATTGTGCATACGTGTATAAAGGAATATCGACGAAAAGACGAATATTTAGATCAGCTTCTTATAGTCAACTAACTTTCCGTCCGCGTCGACTACAAGTTATATCGCGCCCAGCTGTGGGTTAAAATACGTTGTAGCCTATGTTCTTTCCCAATGTCTAATCTATCTATGTACTAAATTTAATCAAAATCGATTAAGTAGTTTAGCAGTGAAAGCGTAATAGACACGACAGACCTACTTTCGCAATTAAAAATTAAGTAGGGATTTAAACAATAGCTCTGACGACGATAATGATAGTGACACAAATTTCGAAGAAATTAATGGAATGAATCCACTCGACCACACATATGGTACTAGTACACATATTTTGGCTTCCTTAGATCTAATTTCTGCGTGAAATGTTTTCAGTAAAACGAATAATCCAAAATTATAAATCTAAAATTCATAATTAATGTTTTATTAAGCTAATACGATTTAAAATACAATGAATTAGAAGTGAAACAAACATTAAATTACTTGTAATAAGTATGTTTTTATTTATCCTAGGCCAAATGGCGAAAAAGGACGATTCAGGCGGTAACCCGTCCAAAAAATCCTAACCCTCTTATAATTTCGTCGGGTCCTATTTCTTTATATGACATCCTTCTTTGTACCGAATGCAGCAATCTCATAGATCTAGAAAAAAGGTAAATCACCCTACAGATAAGTTGTTGGAACAGCACATCATGCTATCCAAAACTGTCAAATTTCTTCAATCGATTTTAAATTTTATCTCCAAGCATTAGAGTTTACTATCCACTGGGGAAAGACAGTTTGTGGTAACCTGATGTGCTGTTAACTACATCATCAATTACTACTATTCGCCTCCCGCCGTCTCATCTGCACCATTGACCTGCCCTGCCCTGCTTCCCGAATAGATGAAAAAAATAGAAACAAAATTTTGAGACTCATAATATAATTATACCGCAGTTGCAATAGCTGCGCGTAGATGAAAACTGATAACAATTTAAATATAACTTCATGGGTACAATAACGAAGAAGTTAAATAATAATAAGATAAAAACAACACTAAATTTTATAAAAACACAAAACCACGAAGACTCCCATGTCGCTATTGTATTTTAAAAGATAAAATTACTTTTTAAAATCTTTTCTCGACCTTTTTTCTCGTCCTCTTATGGTTTTCCTTTTGGTTTATCACTAGGTGTTGCTGATTTAGCCGCCGGCGGTGGGGCGTCACCTTTTTTCGCTGCCGCCTCTTTCTTTTTTTCTCCGGTTTTTTTCGCTTTGTCGGCTTTCTGCTTTTCTTCTAGTTCTTTCTTTTCTTGTTCTTTTCTTTTTTGTGCTAGTTTTCGCTTTCTGGCAATTGCTGCCTTTCTAGCCCTCACTTTGACTTGTCTTTCGGCTTCGGCTGTAGCATCTATTTGTTTGATAGCTGATTCAGTGAACCTAATAAATTTGTTTTCTATTGAATCCACAGCATTTTCGATAGCTTTTCCACCACGTCCATTGAAAAAAGCTGTTGTCATTGGAGGTACAATTTCCTTTTTAGCGTATTGCCATGCTGTTCCAAATCTAGGTTTTATGAACTTTGCTGTAGCTACAATGCAGGCAAATGTATTATTAGTAGGTAAAAAATTGAGTACTTACATTAACTTATTTACATGAACCTAAATTATCTTCTACTCGATGCTTATTTGTATTGCCTGCATAATGAAGTACATATCAAGTTTCATTGCAGTTAATAATTAACGGTACTTCGGCTTAACCGAAAGGCCAGTCAGTTCCATCTTTCATTTTCCTTCTAATGAACTCTATCTGTTTGGTGAGATATTCTTCTTCGCGAGGCAATAGGTTGTTACGAGTTTCTGTAAGCTTGTTTATTAAATTTGTTGTGGTGTCAGCTACTTTTGGCTCATATTTTTCGAAAAAAGAAAATATTTTGTATATTTTAGTATTTACAGTTTTACTTTTGGTTGCATAGTACGCGCTTGCCAGTAGTGGTTTGGCGGTTTTTAAAGAAACTGTAACAAACAAAACAGAATAAGAATTAAGAAATATGGGATGGATGTCTTTAAACTAGTTATAGTAAAATTTCAGGATATAAATTTGCCCCTGAAGAAACTTTTTCCAATAACTGAACTCCTAAATATATGTTTCCCAAATTTTGTGAGTACATAGATACCTATGTACTAAGGTGATTATTTAGTCGCACACTTGATCGCACAAAATGTTAATACGGAGAAACAAAATTCATTCAACTATTCCTAAAGAAAATTATTTAGTTTAGGGGCAGATTTATATCCTTTGTTTAACGTAACACAATAAATTGCGGACTTGAGTTATTTGGGAGCACCAATAGATTGAATTTGATTTATTTATTAAAATACAATAAACTAAAACATAGGAATCTTCCGTGTGCTGGGAGGTTGGGTTCATCACAAAGTTGTTTGCTGGTTACAGTTTCTACACTGCCTTCATCTGGTGATATTTTTATAAAAATGACTCATCATCAGTAGTAGGCAAAGGGCTACCACCCTTACAAAGATATTCTTACGTAAGTACTAAATTCGAACGTTAAGTTGATGGCAGACTTTAAGTACCAGTTTAACTGAGGGGTGCCCTTAACTATTTACGTAGTAGAAATAGATAGGTACAGTTGAAAGAAATATTTACAACAAACCTTAAATACTATTGTAAAAATTTAAATATCCACAATATGAAGCTGAGTTTTATTTATTCATAGAATACTAAATTAAAACAGAAACCATTTAAGAGAGAGAAAAACTTAAATTAAAATACAATAGCTACCTACTTAAATACTCAATGTTATGGGTAAGCTTGTTGATCTCTCACATTTTTCAAAGCGTGGCATTGTTTATTTTGTACCCGCCAATACTTAGATTTCGGAGTATGGTAAAGTAAAGAGGATCGCCTCACGGCGCCCCTCTGTGCTTTTTTTTGTTTGTTTTTTACGGCGCACTAGGGCAGCGCGGCGCAAACGTTGGGAGCCCCTGGTTTAAGTATAATAGGCTGTAAAACAATTGTACAACAGACTTATACTTTACGATGCAAAGCACGTTCGTGGCTTGAAGTGCTGTTATGCCTAGTTGTAAGATGTCCAAAAACATCTGTTTCTGGATTTACCCTCACCAAGTTGTACATTTAAATACTTTCGCCATCAAACTCAACCGTTTATTATTCATCTATACTAATATTATAAAGAGGAAAGATTTGTATTTTTGTATGTAACGAATAGACTCCGAAACTACTGGACCGATTTCAAAAATTCTTTCACCATTAGGATGCTACATTATCCCTGAGTAACATAGGCTACATAATTTTCCCGAATTCTCACGGGAACAAAGTCCCGAGTGGGATGCTAGTTAATTATATAGCTGGTAATTAATGAATTTTTAGTTTAGTCCATATGAGTGATTCCTCATTTGACTTGGCCAACTTGGCACACATAAAAAAGACAAATGTAAAAAAATACTTAAAATAACTCTAATTAAATTTTTTGCATCACCCGTGAGATTCATCGCTTAAAACTCTTAACGGCTGCAACGATTTTAATAAAACATAACCATCTTAGACAATTACGTCAGAAAAACTAAGCGACTTCAAAAAAGATACAGTACGATGGTTTCTGAGATAAGTATTTTATTTAACCGGGTCACTGTCCAAGAAATCGTAGAGTATGTTTTAAGACTGTTTTGTAAAAACCTCATGTATCATCTACCTAATATAGTTTGTTCTAGAACAATATAACGCTCTGCCGACCCCGATCGAGTCTGTTATTTACATGCTCATTTTAGCATGTTATTGCTTTCATTTTAATTGCTGTCCAATATTTATTTATTTGGTTAGAGGGTGTTGTTTTAATTACTAAAATTGTGAATTACATACTCTCACAAATCCGCGGAAGCACTTCAAAATGTGTCTAGTTAAGAATGGGCCTAGAGAAGAATGTGCCTAGATATGACTGTGCCGACGTGAAGAAGAAGATGGCCCACTTGGTTATGATTAACTTGGTCAAAGGGCTTTGCTATGATTACATACCTACCTAAATCTAGATCTAGTGTTATTCTCGTTATTCTCGCTGTAGTGTATTGGCATTATGTATTTACTACCCTTGTCTCGAGTGCATACGTCACAGTCGGTGCTGGGCTAGACCTGTCATGGCCACCGACGGAAGATGTTGTGGTGGTGCATTGCCGAGCCAAGATTATTATAGAAACAAGTATATCCTATACTCGCCATCCTATCTTGTGCCTAAATGTGCTTAGTTAAGAATGTGCCTGGGCAAGACTGCCGATGTGAAGAATAAGATGGCCCACTTTGCTACGGTCAACTTGGTCAGAGGGCTTTGCTATGATTACATACCTAAATCTAGATCTAGTGCTATTCTAGCTATTCTCGCCATCATATCTTGTGCCTTGTTAAGAATGTGCCTAGGCAAGACTCTGCCAACGTGAAGAATAAGATAACCAACCACTTTGCTACGGTTAACTTGGTCAGAGGGCTTTGCTATGATTACGTACCTAAAGCTAGATCGAGTGCTATTCTAGCTATTCTCGCCATCCTGTCTTGTTTGTTATTTTATTACTATGTACACGGGTATTTTACTCCTTTCATTATTTTTTGTTTTGATGGAACATTTGACCTTCCTTGAATTTGCAAGTCCCGAATAATTTGACAGTTAATGACACGAGCAATCAGTGGGTGACTTTATTATATCCCAGTTTCTTTCTGTTTCTCCAAAAAGTTTGTAATAGTAACCTACGCACTTTCATCCTTATTAATATTTTAAACTAGCATTCCGCTCGGGACTTCATTCCCGTGGGAATTTGGGAAAATTATGTGGCCTATGTTACTCAGGGATCCTAATGGTGAAAGAATTTTTGAAATCGGTCCAGTAGTTTTAAGTTTATTCGTTACATACAAAAATAAAAATCTTTTCCTCTTTATAATATTAAATGTAGATGTAGATAGTGTAGATGTGAATGTCTGTTTGTTTGTTTGTTACGCTTTCACGCCTAAACTACTGAGCCGATTTTGATGAAATTTGGTACAGGGATAGATTAGACCTTGAGGAATGACATAGGCTACCTATAGGTATATAACCTGTAGTCCACGCGGGCTAAGCCGCGGGCGGAAAGCTAGAACAACTATAAAAATGACTCGAGGATAATCTTACAGGAGTACTTCATATAAGTTGGAATTTATTAGTATAAGATTAAAATAAAAAATTCTACAAAAAACGAAAAAAATGCATTTTTACTTTCATTGTTCGAATTCGAATGTTTCGAAAATGCATCAAAATAATGCCAAGAGGAGCAGAATTTCGCACACGAATTCAAGATTCATTTCTTATCTTTCTAAAATGCGTCTCTGGATCTTATAGGCAACTGACAAGTCAAGTTGACCAAATTATCGTACACAAGCATTCCGCCCGGGATTTTGATCCTGTGGGATATCAGGAAAATTATGTAGCCTCTGTTATTCAGGCATAATGTAATATTCCAATGGTGAAACAATTTTCAAATCACTCCAGTAGCTTCGGAGCCTATTCTATGCAAACAACAAACAATACAATTTTCCTTTTAATATTATTAGTGTAGATAACGCAGATATTTGTTCTCGAGTCATGGCTGTCCGTGTCTGTCTTAGTGTATGTTCCAAGGGACCCACGGAACAAGGGAAAACGATTTAAGAAGGCAGGAAAGACGCTCTTGGGTCCTATTGCGTACCTATACTAGCACCTCAATTCCCTAAAAAGGTAGGTAGAGTAAATGTTTACATAGTTTGCAAAGTACCTACTCTGAAAATTATTGATGAAATATGATTGGTCAGCCCATAAAAGGGATACAAGAACTTTGACGGTCAGTTTGGTCGAGTGATAGTGGCGCTGCCTTTTGATCGACGGGTCCCGTGTTCAATTCCCAGTCGGAGCAAATATTTTTGAAAAAGCAGATGTTTCTTCTCGGGTCTCGGGTGTTCGTGTCTTTCTTTGTGTATGTTCCATGAGACCCACAACGCAAGGGTAAACCTTAGTGTGGGCCCTTGAGTGTGTAGCGCCTATTAAAAACACATAAATACATACGCTTATGCCTAAAACCCCTATCAGGGTAGACAGAGTGGTTTTCAAATTCATTTAAAAAAAACTGTTAAATAAACTTTCAGTTCTTTTTTAGGCAAGATCTGGCTACAGTAGGTAAGGGAAGACTCTTGTTTTATTAAACTGTTAGCTCGAGTAAAGTCTAACGCCTATAAGAAAAGTAAGAACACTGATTTTATAACGCAATGCTAATAAAAATATCAAGAAACTCGTAGGCGCAGACCTGTCCGAAGTACAGCCAGAGGTACACCATTACATGGAATTGTACATTCTAAAGATGCACTCTATGCTGTTACGTTAAGAACGGTTTTGCAGCAAAAATTGGGATTTCCTGAGACAAAGTCCACTGTACCATAATGAATTATTTAATTTTCATTATTCATTATTATTTAATTTTCGTTATTTTTTTAAATATTATAATGTAAAATTATACCATATGCACCATACATGACATTTACTTTGTGTAGGTATACAGGGCTTTAGGTATCTCTGTTTCAACCTCTCGGGTGGTTAATCAGTCCATGAAACTGAACAACTTCCCCGAGGAACATAGGTCAAAATACGAAAAAAAATGTTTGATCTCCCATACAAAATGCGCTATATGCCGATCAAGTTTGTATGGGAACTCAACATTTTTTTTTCGTATTTTGACCTATGTTCCTTGGGAAAGTTTTAAAGAGAGATACCTAAAGCTCTGTATAGTCATGAAATAGGAATCAGTGTTTCAATTGATCATTTTGAAATGGTTTTGTCCTTATTTCATGAGTTGAGCAATTAGGTCGTCGTCTGAACCTATGTCATGTCATAAAAATAATGTTATGTAAAAATACATTAAATAATGTTATAGCAACTAGGTATAAAACTAAAATTAAACATATTTTTATGAATACTCAGAATTCTAAAAACACTGCTTTGTGTCTTAGGTAATAGCTTTCGTGCTGAAGATATAATCAAATAAGTGGCGAACTTGACTAGCCTTAGCGTCATAGTTTTAAAACCGCCAAATTCAAATGAAATTCAATCGGGTCCGACGGCTTGACGTGCCTTTCAAAGCACGGAGAAGCTCGTGATAAATTGCCACTTCGGTCACCCTTAGGTTCCCTGCCTCTGTGTACGTTGCTTTACCTCACCGATCGGTTCAGATCAGCGAGCGCGATTGGGCAACGAGCGCTTCAGCCAGTGAAGAATAATATAATATGTCATAATAATTACCATCTTTTGTATGAAAGGAGGACAAGGATCCATAGTTATTCGCCTGGTATTAATAATATAATAATGTTGGATTGTTACGTTACATAGATGTATTGTAGGTAGGTATATCCTCAATAACTTATCAATACATACTTACGTTGATTTACGCTGTGTAGAAGTAAATCTAGCTACAACCCACTGCTGGGCAAAGGCCTCTTTCTATAATAGTATATTAATGTCGATTTAAAAGAATTACAAAAACAATTCACACACGGAAAAATTTAAAATATCAATTTGAGATTATAGACCAACTATAAAGATGGGCTAAAGGTAGATTTACCCCGTCATTTTGGGGCACCGATTGTTTTAAACCAACAGCTTATCTATACATGACATGTATAGATATTGTACTAGCCTAGCATAGGTCCATTCGTAAAGCCAATTAAAGGTTGTAAATCATTTCACATTGTTTACACAATACCGACAATTTATGGTGTAATGTAATGGCTTGTTACGACTGTATTGTCAAAAAGTGATAGTGGACCAAAATGGACTGTGTTGTCATATTCGTCACTCGTCATAGAGCCGTATGACTCTAATTGTTCTGTCACAACATATCTTTATTTTGTCGGCAGGGCTGTAAAAGTGACCGGACTACGTGAAGCACAACACACACACTCAAAGGCCTACACTAAGGTTTTGTGTGGGTCCGTTCGAACATATAAAAAGACGGATAGGGGACCTAACCGTCAACTAGAAAGATTTTCTAAGAAACTTCAAAAATCTTACCCAGATAAGATATTTTTTCGTAACAGTATTATACATATATTTATACTAGCTTTCCGCCCGGGACTTCGTTCCCGTGAGAATTTGGGAAAATATGTATGTTGATCTAGGGTGTCAGCTACCTTAGGATAGGATTCCGACTCTGTAACTTATATATAAAACTAAATCCATGACTGTTTCATTAAAAACACAATTTACTTGACAACCTTATACCTAATACGATAATTTAACATTATGACAAAATTATTTCACTTGTCTATGTTAGCCCAGCTGGTCGAGATTGAATTAGTAACCTATCTTAATAAATTAAATACGTTTTACAATTCGCTACAGTATTGAAAAATAGATACCAATTCCTATATTTGCTAAGTTATGGTTAGCTTTAACCCTGTATATACAGTGTTACATACTGGCTCGCGTGCCAGCGACTATGTAACACTTTCGCTTCGCTTGACACTAGCCTCAAAATTCGTCTCCACGTTACAACATCATTATTTACTTACATCTTTTTCTAAAGTTTACCCAATTAGCGCATTTAGGGACAATTTGAGAGACCAGTGCGGATGGTCCCATCATATTTACTCCTTTTTTTCTTTATGGTTATTCTTACGTACTTTAATACCTCGTCGTTACATAAAATTGGTTAACTAGTTTAACATTCTTTATGGCCCCTCATTCTTACGCAAATTAATACAATATTATAATTTATTGAGTGCAGCTGTATGTTTGCCTTAATATTTTGATCCGTAGAGTTCATTACGGTAATTTCTGAATGTTAAAGCTTACCGGGTGGAGTGAAAGAGGCAAAAACATGCATTTATGTAAAAGCTTTTTTAATTGTAATTCTGTACTTGTTTGTTTTTTTTTGTTATTTGTATTGTTGTTTAAGACGAAAAGTGTCAGTATAATATTTAAGTAGCAAGAACTTTAAAGCCAGCACGCCGAGTACGATAGTGACAGCGCAACGACAACACCGCGGTCCTATGTCAAAATGTCAACATTGACAACGCCATAGGGCGAGCAAAGTGAAGTTTCAGCGTGAGCCGAGCGATAGTTTGTCGTTATCGTGCTATAGCTGCAGGTGTTAAATTTCCTACACTTAATCCAAACCATTCGCAAAGCTTAAGATTGCCTAATAATTATGTAGTCGAAAATCTATTAAATTTTTAAGTTCATTATTATTTACCTTTTTTCGACATCAACGTGTTCGACACACATAATTAAATTAAATTACATTAAACTATAATGAGAAGATCTATTTTAGTCATTCTATTTTGCTAGACAGTTCAGAAACTTCTGACAAGTATTACACTATAATTATTAGTATCTTATCCATCATTACAGCCTCTGCCTATCATTATAGATTTAGAAAAGAAGGCTAATTATGGTATAGGATATTGATCAACTGATCACTTTCAAAAGTTTGTTTTAAATAGTTTGAATCGAAAAATCACACTGATAGCATTTTTCTGATGCTGACACAGGATATAAAGTCGAACAGAGCAGGGCTCAACGCTAGCAGGACGGTTCTCTAAAGGATTCTATAAGACTAATTACTCTAAGAAGTGTGTTCTAAGGAAGGATTCGGCTGAGGCTATAAGCAGAATTTTTTTAAGATGTTCAGCAGCTCGAGTACGACGGTGATAGAGCGCATAATGCGCCACGGTCCTATGTCAACATTGACAACGCCAGAGGGCGAGCAAGCCTTTGCGCGTTTATCACCATCGTGCTCGAGCTGCTGGGTTGTCTAGCTTAAGGCGACTACAGCACCCTATAAAGGCAGCACACATAGAAATCGTGCCATCTCCGTCTCTCAACAGGCCTGGGCCGGTAGTGCGAACAGTGTCGATACACGAAGTTTACGGACTATGAAAGTGTGCGTGCGTAAAAACATGTTCGAAAGTTAGAAAAATGAGATTTATGGAAAGGTTAAAAAAAGAAAAAACGAAACAGCTTAAATCGAAAAATGCGTTAACTACTTATCGAGAGTGTTCAATCACGAACATTTTGATAGCAAATTCAAGTTCCTGTGTGCATTTTACTATCGTTTTTACAGCTTAAAAGATACACAATATTGGTATTTAGAGGTGACTTTGTGAGCTTTTTCTATCGAACCAAAAGTGCTGAATCATGTTTTCAGCAAACTACTTACCTAGTTATGCAGTATTTTTTTTCTTCGATTTAATGCAGTGCGTCATGCTTATCTAAGCATCATAAAATCGTAATTTAGGTTCTGTAGTCGCCTTAAAAAGTTCTCTCACTAGACGGTCTGGCGCAGGTTAAGGGAATCGCTGGAAGCGGGCGGCAAAGAAAAGGATGCGGAGAACGGTGAGGCCTATTTAACAATAAACGCCTTCTGGCTGTATATTTTCCCTTTTTGTTTAACTTCAGACAAAAAAAGGGGTGTTGTAAGTTTTACATGTGCCTAAACCTGTGTATCTGTCTGTATCATCGTAGCTGCTAAACGAATGGACCGATTTTGATGTGGTTTTTTTGTTTGAAAGGTGATACGTCATCAAGATGGTTCTTAGCTATATTTTATCAAAATTGGATCAGCTGTTTAAAAGCTATGAATTGGATCAGCTGTTTAAAAGCTATGAATTTCGGGGGTGATACCAAACTTTTAATTTTAGTTTTATCTGTGTTTACTATCACTCTTCATCAATATGACGACAGATTTTTTTTTGAATAGGTATTCCTCCCACGTGTGTGCTCAAATCTAATTGAACTCCATTAACATTAGCATGGACCAATACGTTAGACAAACATGGTGACTAATTTTTAAAAGTGATACGTGACGCAAATAAGTGAATTTAGGCCAAGAACACTCACCCTCATAACCTCTAAAAATGTATACAGCGTGTTAAGTAATTCGATCTTATCCTCTCGGGTGGTGAATCAGCCCATGAAACTGAACAACTTTCCCTAAGGACAAATGCCGAAATACGAAAAAAATTTTTTAACATTTTGTATGGGAAGTCAAATTTTTTTTTCGTATTTCGGCATTTGTTCTTAGGGAAAGTTGTTCAGTTTTATGGGCTAATTCACAACCTGAGAGGATAAGATCGAATTACTTAACACCCTGTATATAACAACTTTTATAGTCCTTAACAAAACTTTTGCGGAAAGTTACAAATAGTTTCTAGGTCTTGTAATTAATTATTTGTATCAAGATTAACATTTTTGGTTCTGGTACACACGCTAGCTGATTAAAGTTATCGTTCTAGAACAATCTTGTAATAATGATTTACATAGGCGTATATAGGGGGGGGGGGGGGGCGGGTGGACCGTGCCCACCCCAGTATGGTCTAGGGCCCACCCCAGAATGTTGAGTTATCGATTCGAAATTCTATAAATGGCGCCAAAATAGGTACTGATAACTTCACACAAAAATCATTAAAAAAATATATAGTTTTCTACAGCCGAGAAATCTACATACTTACGTATTATTACATATTAGATTTTTTTATAATTACTTTTTTTTTAATATTTACAGTATTAGTTACTCTTGAACACACAGCGTATTATGCTAGAGTAGGTACATTTAGTTTTCGTCAGGCCCCCCCTAGAAATTAACCCTAGATACGCCAATGATGATTTATTCAGTATTATTTTGTTTTTTTTATTTTTGAAATTACTATGTTACGATGCTTGCTTGCGATTTCCTACCCATATAATTCTTACCAGCCCATATACGTCCCCACCAAGGGGCACGGGCCTCCCTTCGAAACACGAAGGAGATTTAGGCCATAGTCCACCACGCTGGCCCAATGCGGGTTGGTGGACCGCTCGTCTTTCGAAAATGAATTTTATTGGACAGGCGGGTTTCGTCACGATGTTTTCCTTCACCGTTGAGCAAGTGATAATTAGAAATCCGTACATAAATCCGAAAGACGAACTTCGTGGTACAGGCCCGCACCAGGATTTGAACCCTTGACCTTCGGATTACAAGTCTGGCTCATTACCAACTGGGCTATCACCGCTACACCCATATAATTACCTTATCCTTATTTCTTGTCAAAATAATAAAATAAAAATTGGCTTTTTCGGTTTTTGGCTGGGCTTTGCTTACTCAACAACTGAATAGGCCAGGACTTTTTTTTTGTCCAGCCGTTCCTATCCTAAGTTTCCAACGCGGATGCCAGTCTTCTGCCACTCGAAGTCATTTGTTATTGAAAGCGTCTTGACTGAAATGGAAGTAGGCGGGTCACATCACATCTGCAGAATGCACCCAGACAGCTGGGCTAGAATCCCACTGGACTCGGAGCCGTTGTCGTCCAAAATAACGCTGGTGAGAACTCTTTCAGGACCTTTCTTTATAATAATACTAGCATTTCGCCCGGGACTTCGTTCCCGTGGGAATTCGGGAAAATTATGTAGCCTATGTCCATCCGGGATAATGTAGCTTTCTAATGGTGAAAATTTTTTTCAAATCGGTCCAGTAGTTTTGGAGCCTATTCAATGCAAACAAACAAACAAATAAACAATCAAATCTTTCCTCTTTATAAAATGTATAGATATAGATATATGTAGATATAGATATAGAAAATTACAAGACGATGTGATGATTTATTTATTTATATCAAGTGGTAGGTACAAAATTAAAAATCCAAAACACACGTGACCGTGCTAACTGTACTATCGATTGTAACCCCGATATTTTTTTTCCTTCCTCAAAGTCGTTGTATGCCTTGTCCTCGTTAGCTTATATAGTTCATTGCCTTTGGCATGTAACTGGACAGTTTTTTTAGTCTCTCTTTGTCCAATAACAACTTGATATCATCTCAGATATGGCGCCAGTGGAGGTTTTTTAGAACCTTTTTTTATTCGCACCTATCATTATTCATGTAAGTAACGGAGAACTGGTATTAGAATTTTAATAAGCCTATTATCAACTTTTATGATAGGTACAGTCAAGAGCAGGTCACGCTTTACACTACCAGTTTAAGCTGAACTCTGATTTACACTGCGCGCCATACAATGCAGGGCCGGTTCAAAGTCCAAAGTGTCAAGCTTGACGTGCTCTTGAGTGTACTAGCATAATAGAGTCCATCTCATAGTCAGTGACGAGTTTTGAATGAAAATCACACTTATACTATATAAAGGCAAAAGTTTGTGAGTGTTTGTTACTCCTTCAGGAAAAAAACTATTGGACGGACTTTAATAAATATTTCCAGAATATAGCTTTGACATCAGAATAACACATAAACTACACAATTTCCCCAAATTCCTACGGGAACCAATTCCCGGGCGGAAAGCGAATGTAAAATCAATATTAATATTTTTGTTTCCTCTGAAGTTATTTATAGTTGATCGAAGGCTATAAAGTACTGTTGTGGTGGATGTTTTCGTTAAAATGATATGACAGCTTATATGGTGATGACTAGCTTTTTCCCGCAGCTTCGCTCGCGCAAAGAACTC
This sequence comes from Aproaerema taeniolella, assembly GCA_949987775.1. NCBI lineage: Eukaryota > Metazoa > Arthropoda > Insecta > Lepidoptera > Gelechiidae > Aproaerema > Aproaerema taeniolella. Next base: position 7,605,256 of record OX465248.1, read on the forward strand.
TTATAGTCATCGATTTCATTCTTGACCCCTTAGGGGATGAATTTTGAAAATCGCGAAACACATGTCTGTTTATTTCTTCAAGGTATATCTTGACGAAGTTTCGAGTCAAAATGTCCAAAAAAATTGTTTTTTCCATACAAACTTTGAACCCCCATTTCACCTCCTTGGGGGATGAATTTTGAAAAATCAATTCTTAGTGCTTGCCTACGTCATAAAAGACACCTTTTTACCAAATTTCAGTTTTCTAGGTCTAAAGATTTGGGCTGGGCGTTGATGAGTCAGTGAATCAGGACCTCCAATTTTTAACTATTAACTCAATAAAGATGACTTTATTGAGTTAATATTTTGTAAATTTTCCTTTTTTTGTATTTTTTTATAAAAGCAGTACTTGATAGTTATTTTTTTTTTGGGAACTCAAAACTCGTTGTCTCAACAAAAAAATAAACTTAAAAAGAGTGCTTGGGACTGGAGAGGTTAACTTTATCTTTAATAGTAAACGCGTTTTGATACTCATTAACAGTCATAACACATTTTGAAATGTGACGTCACGAAACTTATGACCCCTCCCACCCCTTGTCACACAATGTCACACTTTGTCAACCCCCACCCCTCCCCTTAACGTGGGACGTAATTTATGGATGGTCCCTCATTCACAAATGTTTAATTGTTTACTCAAAGCATTAAACTCAGTTATACATTTATAGATTTGATTCAAGTTTATAGAGTGAATTACGAAGCGGAAAGTATAGTTATATTTATGATCTTTTCATTCATAATATTGTGAGCATATGGAATCGAATAACTACTAAATCTCAATTAACAATCGAATTGGTCACGTTTTATTTATAAATTAAATGAAGAATCGCTTAAACGTGAGTACAATAAATATATTTATACGGAAATCATTCGATCACTGGTAAAATTTGCAGTTCTTTTTTTCACTATTATGTTTAAGAGTCCATCAATTAATTGATTAACCTTGGGCAGAATTGATTACATACGGAACGAAGTATAGCTATTAATGAATGTGATTTTCGTTTTATCAACAATACCATTTATTTATATTTGCATGCCATTTGCTGGTTTTTAAAAATAAATATATATTTTGTAGAGCTAAGAACAGAAAATGCTGTTCCTTCTTGACCTCACTAAATATGGACGGGGTAATGTTTGATTTTTTTCCTTTGTTGTAGGTTGAAGAACAAATGAAATGACACCATTTTTTTATAAATTTTTGAAACTAACAAATTTATTTTTTGCTTGAAATGCATGACATTACTTTTTTTTTAAAGTGGAAAGTATTAAATGGAACAGATGTATAAACTCATAAGCAGGTGATGTATAAAACTCATAAGCAGTACATGCAGTTATTATTAAGCAGATTTATGTATGTCAGGGATGCATTAATTACATCATTAGAAACGGTTAAGAGCATATCAAACTCTTATAATAAACAATCTAATATTGTTTAATGTTATTATGAGCTTCTTGTTAAATCGTGACTGGGGAGGCCTAGGTCTGTGACGTCACACATCCTTGTGAACCTCTTCATGATCTCATCTTTATTTAATTACTTCTCGGTATCAAAGATTCGGTTACAGCTGTAAAAAACAACAGAGTCTCGATTCCGCTATTGTTAAGCGTCCACATCCACATAAAGTCAAAGACAAAGTTCATACCTACAAATTATGATTACCGACATACGGAAAGGGGCTGAACAAAATTGGGCATACCTACGTAACTTGAATTTCGTAGGTAAATATATAAAAATATCGCAATCGTAAGCAACTAACTTTGTTATGAGTTGCGTTTTTAGGCGTCGACAAAAGAGAGGGGTGTTAGAAGTTTGACGTGTATATTTGTATATCTGTGTGTCTGCGTATCTAAGCGCATCTGTGTATCTGTATCTGTTATATCTGTGTGTCGTCTATGGCTTCGTAGCTCCTAACGAATGGACTGATTTCGATGTGGTTTTTTAAATTTTTAACCGACTTCAAAAAAGGAGGAGGTTTCTCAATTCGACCGTATATTTCTTTTTTTTTAATGTATGTCCGCGGATAACTTCGTCGTTTATGAACAGATTTTGATTATTCTTTTTTTGTTGGAAAGGGAGTATCCCAAGGGTGGTCCCAAGGTAAGGAAACCAGGCTCTGATGGTGGAATCCTGAAGAAATTGAGGGAAACTCTCGAAAAAAATTTCTTTTTGTTGGGTTTGAAGTCGGTGACTCTTACGTTTTTGACGTGGAAAATTATAGAGTTGTATGATTGATTGGTAATAATATTAAAATTACAATGCAGATTGATAAAATAGCTAAAGTATAGCATAAGTTGTAGTATGCAATTTTTTGCTTCCATCACATTGGTCATTCTAGCAAAACTGTCCTCCGGAATGTCGGCGAATCATTTTGGTTTGTTCGCTTTATCGAAACTTCGGAAGGGTTCATTTTTAAGGTACAAGGTTTTTTGTATTCGTGAAACAAGTTTCTGGAAAGATATTCAGTGCCCAAGTCGTAATGTTAGGCCATTGAACTAATAAATTGGCCGGAAATTTTACCTTCTTTTGCGAGAACTTAGAAATTTTATCGATACCAAAGATTATAGAATACTTTGATAAGTAAAATAAAAAATATTCGGCATCTTAAAGTTACCTTACTTAAGTGGACTTGCTCCAAAAATCTGTTTTTTCCTGTTTGTGAAAATTGGGTTTCTAAAATTCTTTGGGTGAGTAACTCCAAACGCTTAGCCACTTACCACGAAGATACAAGTCTTAGTTTATTGAACTAAGCCGTGAATCTGCATGTAAACCTGAATTGCTAATCTTTTTGGAACCCCAGCTTAGGCAAATGCACAGCTTAGGTAAATACCTAGATAAGTTAATTAACCGAAACCCAAGGCAAATTTTTTCGCGACATGAAATGTTTTGTAGGTACATAAGTTTGTTTATATATGATTTATTCGTACATTATGTATTAATAAATGACATACTGTGTTCAAGTAATAAACCTGTAGTTTCAATGTGATTTTTATATCGAGAACTACCTATATTTTTAATTTCCTAACTGCAGCTAATACACAGGGGTCTTCCATAAATTACGTCCTACATAGTTTTGAATTTTTGGATAACCTCTCAACTCACGCATTTTCCTATCTCATGAATGTGTATTGTTACATTACACACTACCCCTCCCTCCCCCTATGAGGCCGCCTTGTTGTACACTATGTTCTACGTTATATGTCTAGTGTTGTGTATATTTGTAAGCAAGTAAAGCATATTGTATTGTGTTGTGTGCCGTATTTTATGGCCGGCCCCAAAGAAGACGCTTAATGACTCATTGAAAAAAAAAACTAGAAAAAAAAGGATGTAGTAATAGTCAGCCTTGTTATGTTATGCGTAATCGTTAGCATCATTTAGCATCATTTTCCTGGTTGAGGCACGGTTAACGTGCTTAACCCATTACATTTACAATAGATATAATGTTAGTAGGTACAAGATTTGTAAGTATTAATGACAAGAGTTATGAATGTAAAATAAAAGAAGCGAAAAAGGTTAGCTTGAACAATACAAGGTTTCAATTGATAATCTCTGGCTAATGGCTACCCCAATAATACATAAAACAAGCGTGTGAAATAGATACCTATATAAGATTTAGCAGAAATGAAATAGAAAATATTACACGGTAAACCCCAAATTTCTTTTTACCCATAGAAAACAAAATCAAATGGTTCTTGAATCACTGACACAAAATAACCTCTATGTCAGTAACATTTTGGAGATTTTACAAAAAATTCTTCATCAGTATCATATAATAGGTCTTTACCTATGAAATTGTCGATTTTTTCTCAATCTTTATTTTTTTATATAACGGAGATATTAAGTCAAATTAATAATAGGTCTTTACCTATGAAATTGCCGTTTTTCATACAATATTTTTGGAAAACTGAATTTTCCATACTAACGTTTTTGGATTTTTCTCGGGAATGCGAAATCCAAATTTAGCAAAATTTTGTGGGAAGGTTTGGACAACATTAAGTTAATTTTCATCATACTTACTTTATTGAAAGTTGTTACTGTAACAACGGTACAGCAAAAATAAGCAATGAAACGGGCAACGGATGAGACGAGCTATATTTGAGCTTCTTTTTCAACAAATAAAACTAAAGTAAATATGTATTAATTTGACTCAATATATCCGTTATATGGCCAAGGTTTTAAATAAAAAAACAATTTTAGTAAAGCTGTTCAATCAAATAAATTATGAATAAAATAAAGCTTGAGAAAAAATCGGCAATTTCATAGGTTAAAAAGACCTATTACATATTCACTTTAGATTTATTTGCTGAAAAAGAAGCTCAAATATAGCTCGTTTCATCCGTTTCCCGTTTCATAGCTTATTTTTGCTGTACTGTTGTTACAGTTACAACTTTCAACAAAGTAAGTATGATGAAAATTAACCTAATGTTGTCCAAACCTTCCCACAAAATTTTGCTAAATTTGGATTTCGCATTCCCGAGAAAAATCCACAAACGTTAGTATGGAAAATTCAGTTTTCCAAAAATTTTGTATGAAAAACGGCAATTTCATAGGTAAAGATTTATTATATGGTCACATAATCTTGAATACCAAACCAAATGTAAAAGGTTGAGTTATTTCTTACTTAACTCACTCGTATTGTTAGTAAACTTTTTTTAGTAGTGTGTTGTGTATTGAACGATTTAGTACTTACTGTATCAACATCTGTACAAAACATATTTTCTTAGTTAATAAAAAAATAGTAAAATACAGTTGTGTGATAATATTATGAAACACTCATGACTTAACAATTTAAAATCTTCATTGTACTTTAATTCAAAACAACTTTTTTTGCTGATATTGTATGAAGAAGGTCTTTATATATATTAGAATCGTGACAGATTACGCGGAACAATGAAATTGAATGGATCCTCGAATAAGGATACGTAACTATGTACCTACGAAACAACAACGATATCGTACGGTAACTTTAGATTAGTAAGCGAAACTACAGCGTAGTGAATATCCTGTAAAAAAACGGGATGTGGCTGGATCATAAAAACAGCCGTGTGATTTATTTGAATACTAGCTTTCCGCCCGGGACTTCGTTCCCGTGGGAATTTGAGAAAATTATGCAGCCTTTGTGTTAATCCAGGATGTCAACTACCTCCATACCAAATTTTATCAATATTGGTTTAGCCGTTTGAGCGTGAATGAGTAACAAACATCCATACATACATCCATACAAACTTTCGCGTTTATAATATTAGTAAGGAAGTGCGACGCGTTACAGTCCACACTCAATGTAACGATTTCTTTGATGTTTTTAGGTATAGAGTGTTATAATAAAATTTTCGAGATGCAACACCAAATTGTATCTCCTCTGACCAGTTTTTTTTAATTGCGTCCCACAATGGAAGCAATTTTAAAGACTTATTCACGTAAAAACAACTTTACCAAAACAGAATACCTATTACAATTCTCGAAAAGATTCTTTAACTTCCCGCTATTTTTGAATGCAAAATAAGTTTTTCAAAGGCATTCAAATGGCATCTATATACAGGGTCAACAGCACATCACGCTAGCTATCCAAAACTGTCAAAATTCAATCGATTTTTAATTTTATATACAAGCATTAGAGTTTACTATCCATTGGAGAAATTTGACAGTTTGTGGTAACCTGATGTGCTGTTGACTGTACTTTTTAATATTGAAACATCATGAACGATCGAACGTCATATTTTTTTGTAGATACATGTAAATACATACTTGCTTACGACTAAACCAAGAGGTGTATTGCTACGACGGAAAATACCATAAGATCGGATGTTTCCCTTCAAGGGGACTGACCCCCTTGACCTAGAGGTGTAAAATTTTACATAGGTCTATACTATACATTAGGGTCTCTGTTTTGGTTGGATCTCTTCTCTTTCACAGTAAAATACTGCCGTGACATAAAATAAATAAACATGTTAAATGTACAATAATTAGTTAAATCCACACTAATATTATAAATGCGAAAGAGTAACTCTGTCTGTCGGTCTGTTCGTCTTTCACGCCTAAACTACTGAACTGTGCTGCGACACATGCTGAGTCAGAACCTTTTTGCCAACACGGTACATTTCAAATTATAAATAGTTGTGCACTTAGAAATAAGGAAATTATAATGTAACTAGTTAATTTGTTGTGTTCTGGATTGGTAAATAAATGGGATTTCAAATTTCAAATTTGGGATTTCAAACTGATTTTGATGAAATTTGGTACAGAGTTAGATTAGAGCCTGGGAAAGGACATAGGCTACATTTTATTCCACGTTGGGCACGATATAACCTGTAGTCAACGCAGGCGGAGCTGCGGGCGGAAAGCTAATATGTACATAATACGAGAACAACATGCTTTACATTTTGCTAGTTTTAGTCAACCTATTAGCAAAGAAAACGAAAAAACACAAAGTGAAGGAAGCCAAGTTAGTGTAAGAATAGCCAAGAATCATTTTGATTATGGCTATTTATTCATAGCATGTCGTGCAAAGTGTGCATTTGATTTACTGCAATTACGAGAAAAAAACGAACAAAAATAGCTAAACTGCATAAAAGCACACTATAGGTCGATTATGACCAAGTTATATACCAACCTACCCTGATTGTCGGGGCGCCATAATAAATTATGGTCATCTTTATGTCCTTAGGCCTGAAAACTCCGTTTACGTAAAAAAAATTCTAACCAACTGTCCTATGATTAACTAGCGACAATATTAAATGCTTCTTTAATAACATGTTTTCCAAACAAGGCTTGTAATAAAAAGTTTGTAAATCCTTCTCATATTTGCGGCGAGTTTGAATTACTTTGCATGCAAGAAAAAAATTATTGGCTGAAAGATGAGAGTGTGGTTCTAATTTGGAACGCATCATAAGTAGTAACAGTAAGAAAACAACTATACCCTGTTTTTTATTCTCGGAGACTAAATTGACTTATGCAAATGTCAAATTTACAAATAATGTTACCAGTTTTTTTAAATAGTGTTGTACCTAAATTGTCGATTTTTGAATCGAAACTTTAAAAAAACGTAATAATAATAATTTTGTCTTTATTAGATGATTAGCTTCTTAGTTTTCTATGATATTAACATTTTAAAAATTATTTATCAAAATGAATTTATAATAAAACCTCTTTTGATGCTTATAAACAAAAAAAGACAGTTGCCATCAGTGTTGTTCCCAACAGTAAAATACGACAATTCACGCTCTTATTTATGACAAAATCACTAAACTTTTAAGAAATACGGCACTTATTTAAATATGACAACAGCAAACAACTTTAAAAAAAGAAAAATCTATCGGTAACCATTCTATTAGTTATTTGTGTATGTTAGCGAAAAACACGGTAATTTCTATTTTTGATACGGCAACCCTAAAAACGCGGGACGCCCTCAAAAACTTTGCAAAAAGGGCTATTACAAAATGTCTGATTATCTATCAGACAGGCAGCCATGGGAATGAACTGCTCAGCTCTAGAGTTATTTCAGATTTAGTTAAAATTAGTAAATAAGAAAATTTGTAATGCGATTTAAAAGAGCAACCTCAGAGTTGCGAATAGGCGTAGAGTCAGTAGGGTCAAAAGAACGAATGCGTATGTATGTATTTAAATCGTTTAATGTATGTTTGTATGTATTTCATTGTAATCTTGACTTGTTTTACGTTACATCCTGAATGTCCTATAAAATAAAGATTTTTATATTCTATTCTATTCTACTTTTATATATATGAATAAATTAAATTAAAAATGTACTGCGTTTTATTATGTTTTCCTATACTTCTAAGGGATAAAAAAACTGGCGAAATGCCCGGCCGGCATTTATTTTATCGATATAGCGGTGCATGAGCATAATAAATACTACTTATATCGATTAGGGACATTACGTTACGTTTAAAGTAAGTATTTCCTCCCTTCTCTTTAAGTAATATAAAACCGGCACTTAATTTTGATAACATCGGTTACCGTTAGTGGCACATCACTATTTAAGATTTGCAAAAAACTGGCAACCCAGGTATTGTCAATTTAGTCTCTGAGAATAAAAAACAGGGTATATTTTCATATACACACACACATACACACGCTCACGCCTATAATCCCTATCGGGGTAGGCAGAGCATCAATGGTTCTAGAGTTGTTTTCATAAAATTGCTAAATAATAATTGACGGCCGGTTTGGTCGAGTGGTAGCGGCGCTGCCTCTTGATCGGCGGGTCCTGGGTTCGATTCCCAGCCGGGGCAAATATTTGTGTAAAAAGCAGATGTTTGTTCTCGGCTCACGGGTGTCTTTATGTATGTTCCGAGGGACCCACGACACAAGGAAAAACCTTAGTAAGGGCCTTTGAGTGTGTAGCGTTAATTACGAGCTAAATCGAAAGAAGCTTGCATTGCTAGCTTGCTTTGAAAAAAAACGACAGCTTGCATTGCTAGCAGATACAGAAACTGGCTTTATTTTTAGGCTCGTAGTAATTGTTTATATTTAACACGAAGCCAGATACAGGTTGTCCAAATATAAAGCTCTGACAATATGCCTTGTGTTTACCGAAGTGTCTTGCAATGCGGTTTAGTCACAAATACCCTCACTTGCCCGTGTTACTTCCAATGATACTACCAGTACCTACACCTAGTAAAAATATTAATTTTATAGCCGTTTTAATTTCTGCAGTAGTAGGCAGTGGTAGTGTGGTACTGCATACGCATGCAGCCCACTAGCAAAAACCAACAGTCAGGTCAGACACGCAATTGATTAAGATAGAAGAAAATCAGCAGAAAAACTAAAACTTGTATGCCAAGTAAGCTGACTATGGCAATCTACCCCTTCTCCCTCCTCTCAATGAAAAGATTTGGACAGACTCAAAAAGCATATCTTTTTTGCTGGATATCCATCTTGTTTATTTTAATTTTATTTTTTATTATAATATGGATTAACTCTTGACCATATGATGAGGTCGACGATGCAGCGTACTCCCACGTACCCACGGAATCCAGCAAGCTGTTTGGCGTCGGACTTCGGTAGTAGGGTAATGGAGAGCCAGACGGCCTACCACGCCGCATGAAACCATAGGAAGCCACCTCAGATTTAAAACAAATTGAGGTGTCGTGGCCTAGGATGGATTTATAGGAGGTTGATCTAATTTGTGTTTCCTTAGTCGCTTCTTATGACGCCCATGTAAGAAATACGGTGGTATTCTCAATCGATCACCCGACAGAAACGGCTAACATCTTGAATATATAGATACACTACGGTACTGCAGAGATATGAAGGTATCTAGTTAACTATTCTAATTGCCAATCATCCTGTCTGGTTCTCGCACGAAGACCTGTCATCTTTACATTTCCAGAGTTATGTGGTTCTCACTCAAGTGACGCATCCTAGTTTATAGCATATGCTCCAGGCTATGGTAAATTAAAACTAAAGACTTATGCTAAGTTTGCTACTTTTATTTATGGTAATTTCTTACTGCTCGTGTACTGAGCAATTTATGATCGTGATTGTGATACTCAGATTGTGATATTAATTCAGATTTGTTGCATTCGAAACTACAGCAAATATCACATATATTCTTAAGTAGCTTTCCGCCCGCGGCTCCGCCTGTGTGGACTACACGTTATATCGTACCCAACTGTGGGATACAATGTAGCCTATGTCCTTTCCCAGGCTCTAATCTATCTCTGTACTAAATTTCATCAAAATCGGTTCGATAGTTTAGGAGTGAAAGATGGACTAACATACAGACAGACTGAGTTACTTTCGCATTTATAATATTGTAAGGATATACGCGGGGCGTTCAATGTATTCTCGGTATGGGTATGTTAGAAAAAAGATAAAGCCTTGAAAAAAATATATTTATCAATATTAGTATCCCATGATATCAACACATTTGTTTAATCGTGAAATAAGTTTTCCTATTCCCTTGAAAAAAATATTTTTTTCCGGGCCTGAAAAATGCTAATTTTCAGCGGACTTGAGCTCATTATCGGCAGTAAATCGCTTTCCCCTGAGGTCTCCTTTAAAGTTTGGGAATAAAATGGGGGCCAGGTCTGGGCTGTAGGGTTGGTGGTTAATTTCCTCGAACCCGAACTCTCGTAAAGCAGCCTTGGAGAGCCGCGCAGTGTGAACCGATTCCTTGTCGTGAAGAAGCAGCACTTTCTTGGCCAGCTTTCCTCTTCTTTTTGCTTTTGTTGCTTCTCTCAAACAGCTTTAAGTGGTTGAATATTTTTCTTCGTTGATAATTTCACCTTTTTTTTGTACTCAATCAACAGTATTCCTTGAGGATCCTAAAAAACTGTGGCCATGATTTTTCCGGCCGATGGAGTGACTTTGAACTTCTTCGGAGAGTCTGATCCCTTTTTATGCCACTGCAGAGACTCCAGTTTACTCTCAGGTTCATAATGATGAACCCACGATTCATCACCTGTAACTATTCTTTCGAAAACACTTTTTGGATCGTCACCACACACAGCTCTAAAAACTCCTTACAAGTGTCAACCCGCGCCTGCTTTTGAAGCGCAGTGAGCATGCCCGGCACCCATCTGGCACTGAATTTTATGAGGTTTAGAAAATAATGCACTATAGTATATACTCGTATAGTACTAACGGATAGCTTAGTTATTTCTGCTAACATCTTGATTCTTACATGTGCATCTTTTAAGAAAAGTTTTTCGATAATTTTCACATTTTATTCGGAAGCCGCCGCGATTGGCTCAACTGGGCTTCATCTTCGATACTTTCCCAGCCTCTTTTCAATTCACTTGACCACTTCTGTATGGTCTATATTGAAGGAGTAGAGTCTTGATAAACGGTTACCATTTTTAATGGATAGTTTTTTGAGATTTTCCTTGTTTAGTGAGGAATTTGATCACCGCACGGCATTTTCTTAAACATTTTCGGGTCAGTCATTTTCGTCGTCTTTGACTGGAGGTTGCAACCAACTAATGAAGTTACGAGTATCAACATGAAATTTTATATAAATACCCTCAGATAGTGTTATAAATAAACGCTACACACTCAAAGGCCCACACTAAGGTTTTCCCTTGTGTCGTGGATCCCTTGGAACACACATAAAGACAAACACAAACACCCATGACCCGAGAACAAACATCTGCTTTTTACACAAATGTTTGTCCCGACTGGGGATCGAACCCAGTACCCGCCGATCAAGAGGCAGCGTCACTACCACTCGACCAAACCGGCCGTCATTGTTAGCCGTGTTGTTAGCTAATGATAAATTTTAATTACCTACAATTATATCAAATCACCCCGATACCACTCCCCTTAAAAAAATAAAGTCGGGATTGTTCGAAAACTTACAAATAACTCTAGAACGACTGGACCGATTTTCATGGTTTTTGATTTGTTGTATTAGTCTCCGTCCCAAATAGCAGAATAACTATTAAAAACTTAAAGAGGTCGCTATGGCTGGACTGGCCTTTTAATTGCTTCGAAAAGTAGGAGGCCATTGGCTCCTTAGTGGGGTCTCTGGTTATATAACCAGGTTTCGTTGGTGGCCGAAGATCGGCTGATGACGACGACACTAAAGCCTTTTTTGAACCCCCGAAGCAAAAAGAGGGGTGTTATAAATTGGACCGCTATGGGTGTCTGTCTGTGGCATCGTAGCTCTTAAATGGGTGAACAGATTTGGATGCAGTTAAAAGCAGTTAATTTAAAAGCAAGTTTTCTAGCGATGGTTCTTAAGCACATGCTTTATCTAATTGCTTCAGCCATTTTTCAGAGTTATAAGCGATAAATGTCGGAGGGATATACAACGTTTTTAATTTTAGGGTTATTCTTATCATGTGGTAATAGAATCATTAGAAGCCATTGTAATAAAAAAATAAAATAATGAATGGCTTCGTTTTTGATATCACTTAAGATGAACTATTATGTGACAATTTGTTGACAACTTCTATCATGTTAGCCTTTCGCCCTAAGAAAAACCTTCGGGTCCTTCTTACGTACCAGTATGACTAGAATGAGATTAAAATTTGGCAGCTGGCACATTTTTTTTCTTCCAGTCTAGCCTTTATTTGGATTTTCAAAAGTTCTAATATCACTTCAAACTAGAAAGGTCAAAACAATTGAACGACACTTGATATTGACCCTCACCACTTACGTATCTGGCTGGCTCGTGGCTCGTGTATCTGCCCTTGTTTGCAGACACTATAATTAGAACAATGACCAGACATTTACTAGACACTTTCGCTTGATTTTTTATAGACGTTTCTTTTGTTCTTTTCTAGGCACGTTCAAGTTTATGTTCTTGCGACTGTCTAATATTACATACAGACGCTCATGTATGTATCGGGGTAGGCAGAGCATCAGTGGTTCTAGTGAACCACTTGCTGTCACGTTTGAAACAAATTGTGAGGTTTATTAGATGAAACATGTTGCAGAATGGTGAGACGTTGCCAGCCTTTCGCCCTGATACAGAAAAAACCCTCGCATCACACTTACAGACTTTTACAGTACCTATGCCTGGGGTAGGCAGGCAGCTGGCACATCCTTGGTTTTTCTTTTACTCCCAGTTCAGCATGGAAACCTAATATTATGTGCTAATTTATTTACGAGGAAGTGTATCATCAACTGACTTAACTTTATTAATAACAGTTTGGTGTGTTTGTTATATTAGTAGGTACATTACTTTAGTTACACGTAATGTTCGTCCTTAATTAAAATAACATATGTATTTAGTACTCCAAGTGAAAAACATATATTTTTTTTGTGCTAAGATGCATAGTTGGAAGTTCTATAAGAAGATGCGAAATGTTATCATATACAGGGTAACTGTTTTATTACTAGCCATCTTTTTCTTATGTTATCAGTATCCTTGATAGGAGTAATTTTGTTAACTTTTCAACGTCTTACGGGATGAATTTTTAGAAACGCAAAAATACAAACAAGTTTCCTTGTTTCAAGTAAATTGAGCGATTTCTTTTTCCATACAAATTTTTAATGAAACGGTAAAAAACAAAAATACGGGTTAAGATTACTATATACTTTCATTTCATTTTCATTTCATTTCATTAAGTTTACAAAGAATACACACTTGACGTAGTAGGTACGTCTTTGAGTATTGGTACGTACATTTTTGGCCAATGATTAAAAAGTCACCCTCTCTATGAAAAATCGTATCATACACTACAGTCCTTCCCTTTCTAATAAGCCCCATACAATCGCGCATCCTTGTCTTTCAAATATGTTATATCATTTCCTTGTCCGTATTCCTGCTTATCGACCTCTGTTGAAGTTTGATCCAGCCTGGTCCAATCAGGAAATTATGCAATACGTTTTCTATTACGTTTGCCTTCCTTGTTCTGATACACCACCAATCAGAGACGGGTTTAGACTAGGAGTGTCTATGACTTAAAATACTGTACCAAGTTTTTATGATATATTGTGGTTGAAAGTAGGTACTTCCACGCTGGAAAGGGAGTGAAAAAATAAACTTGAAATGTGTCAGCTGCCAACTCTTCCCACGTATACATTAAAAGTCTGATGTAAGAGGGATGCGAGGGTTTTGCTGTATAATGAGCGAAAGGCATCTCCTCACAATTTGTGTCAAACGTGGCATCTAGTACTCTGCCAACCCCGTAAGGGATTATAGGCGGGAGCGTATACATAATGTATGTATGTAAAGTGATATTAATATTAACAATATCAATGAAAACAATGGTTCGATTTGCCTTTAAGGGAAATGAATGAAATAGAGTTAAAGGGGAGGTATTTGCCCAGCACTGGGACGTGACAGAAGGTAGTAAGAAGGCTACTGACAAGAGACTAACTTTTTCTCAAGTACTTTAAATTGGATCTTCACTTTTAAGTTGGCAGAGATATCATCCTCTCTAAGAAACTGAACAATTTTTTTCAAGGATCATAATTATTATACTTTAATTTTCACGTACCAATCTCAAGTCGTCCAATTAGTGTTTTTTGTTTGTTTGCTAAGGCAGAGCGACAGCTTTTAATTCATGGTTGGCAAAGTTTCTGTGTCCGTATGTCAGTTGTGTGTCTAATTAACCTAATCAATTAGTTATTATGCACTTGAGTAGATACTTATACTCTCTCTTTCCTCAGCACTTGTCATTGTGGGGACTGCTTTCTTTAACTTGTCTTTCCACTTCGCTTTATTTTGTGTGTCGTTTTTCGAGGGCTCATAGAGATCATATAGATATGGCCTTTTAATTCATCCCGCCTGTAATTGAATTTAGAGCACCTGTTTATTTTAAAAGTCTTGAATCTTAGCTTAAATTTTTAACCGACACATAAAAGGCAGATATTCTATTTTCAATTATTAGCTGTAATCCTTGATTCCCACTGCAAGGAGATTAATTTAAAAGTAATGTAATTATAGAGGCAGAACTACAGTCTGGTCCATGGCCTATTGGCTAGCTGACTTATAAACGAGAGGTACCGAGCTTAGAATACCGAGTTTAATCCCAAGTGCCGCCTTGTAGGTGCGTCTGACCGATTTCGGAGTTGTGTACATTACAGTAGCCAGTACCTATTTATATATTTATTCTTTGGCACGGGTTAGTACAATCGAATTTTTAATTCCGTACCAAAAATGTAAACAAAGAAATGTCATTGTCAAAGTGAAATTCCAGTTATCAAAAACATTCTTGTCCAATACATTAATTAAAATTTTATTAATTTGCAAAGAAGTTAGTACTGAACTTCTATTGTGACGTTTGTTTCAGGTGTTATAATTATTTATTATACTTAACAAGCAAGAATGCAAAAGTGTCATAAGAAGTCACTAAAATTTAGTAGTTATTAAAATTAATTTACATTTTAAAATTCTTTTAAACTATAAAAAGATTTTCCACTAACTGTGTATTTAATTTTTTAAATAAGTAAGTAGGTATAAATTTAAATAATCTAAAACATACATTACAACAATTAAAGTCGCTTTTGTAGCTTTATCATAAAGTTGATAAATAAAACTACAAAGGGGTTCGATGATTTTAGTATGGCAGCCGACCTGTGACCAGCCGCCTTGGATTTTCTCGAATGTGATATCGCAGTTTGAAGCCTAGTCACATCTATAGAGGATGATTAGGTGATCGAAAAGTATACAGGTTCAATTTGTCGTATCATCACTGGGAATAGAGATATAATTGATCCCAACAAACAAACAAATGTTTCCCAACAAATGTTTTTACGTGCTGGCTGGGGATAGGGCAAGAGGTGGTCGGGGATGGAGCACTCAAGGCTGGAGATGAGGCGTCTGGAGCCTCATGTCTTTTTGTTAATTTCACCGAAACAATGAGTTCATCGTTCGGTTTTTTGATTTAATATCATTTCATCAGAAAAAACAATGATTTTACGATTTTTCTAGTAGTTTTAGCCTAAAATTTAGAGAGATGGGCTTAACTGGCTCGAGATTGGGTATCTTCCCGTATTTACATATTTTTACCAATAATTGGAGTTAGGTACTTTTCGTTTGCTGCCAGCCTGGTTTTTTTTGAGCATTGTCCTTTGTTTAGGCTCTGGAAGATTCGTACAGAAAAAAAAGAAAACCTTAAAAAAATACCCGAATGTTATGAACCACTATGGTATTGCTAGGACCATAATTTATATTTTCGCTAAAAAAACATGTTTTTGCTCGAATGAAATTTTTAGTACAGCTAGTTACAAACCTATGTAATTTAGTGTGTATAGTTGTTTTAGAAGTTTTAGAAAAGTGATTTAAAAAAATTCGAATTATTATTTTTCACAATAATCGATAATGGTCGGTTGGTTAAACATTTTTTTATAGCGGCAATACCTTTGTTTACATTTTTGGCACGGAATTAAAAGTTCGACTCTAGTCATTTGCAAAATTGTATGCCTGTTTGTCACCTGAAACCGGTGGTAATTTTCTTCGTCTAAAAATTAATCTAGTTATTATCTAAGCATCTTATTTTCTTAAAGTCAAGCTAGTTAACAATAAAACGTGGTCCCTTTACCACGTTTTATTGTTAAGGCGACTACAGCACCCGATAAAGGCAGCACATATAGGAATAGTGCCATCTCCATCTCTCAACAGGCCTGGGCCGGCAGTGCGAACAGTGTCGATACACGAAGTTTACGGACTATGAAAGCGTGCGTGCATAAAAATATGTTCGAAAGTTAGAAAAATGAGATTTATGGGAAGGTAACAAATTAAATCGAAAAATGCGTTAACTACTTATCGAGAGTGTTCAATCACGAACATTTTGATAGCAAATTCAAGTTCCTGTGTGCATGTTACTATCGTTTTTACAGCTTAAAAGATACACAGTATTGGTATTTAGAGGTGACTTTCTGAGCTTTTTCTATCGAACCAAAAGTGCTGAATCATGTTTTCAGCAAACTATTACCATAGTAGGTATTTTTTTTCTTCGATTTAATGCAGTGCGTCATGCTTATCTACGCATCATAAAATCGTAATTTAGGTGCTGTAGTCGCCTTAACTAGCTTTCCGCCCGCGGCTCCGCCCGCGTGGATTACAGTTTATATCGTGCCTAACTGTGGCATAAAATGTAGCCTATGTCCTTTCCCAGGCTCTAATATATCTCTGTACCAAATTTCATCAAAATAGGTTCTGTAGTTTAGGTGTGAAAGACGGACAGACAGACAGTTACTTTTGCATTTATAAATTATAGTAGAGTTAGGACAGACTTACGTTACAAAATAAACAATTTTGATTTCTTTTGACACTAACCGATGTTTTACGGTGAAGGAAAATATCGTGAGGAAACCTGCACATACAGGCGACTGAATTTGTTTAGATTTATCTGCTGGCTCACGGAGGTCAGGTGAAAGTCACACCATTGCAATGATTTAACCTGCTAAATGGTGCGTTCCCCGAATGAGGAACGGGACACAGCCCTGCAGGTTTTTCTTGTTAAAAGCACTCCAGAATAAATCTAAGACCGGCTCTGCCTTCTGGAAGCTGGAAGTGATATACCGACGGCGTACGTGCGCGAACGCAGCGTGTAATGCTCTCAATCAATGCTTATTTATATCCAGACCACTCTTCGAGAATTATCTTAATGTGGCAATTCGTATACGGACATAACAATAAAGGAAACTTATAGCACGAAACAGAGCATTGACTGATTTTTCTGACATCTACGAGTAAGTAAAAACAGAGATGATAATATTAAACATTTTCGGAATATGAGTGAATTTCTCATAACACAAAAAATAACATATTGCGGTTTTCTCACTGGTTGGTCATCATCTATGGGTGACTTTTAGTTTGCGAAATTCCATAACACTAAACTCCATAACACTTGGAGTTTGCGAAACTTTAGGGGTAGAGTTGTCCATATGAAATTGGACAACTTTTCCTAAGGAACCCATATTAAAGTTCTTAAAAATAAATGACGAAATTATTAAGGGAATCATCTGATTGCATAAGTTGTACAGAGGGGCGAAACAGTTTTTTCGTATTTCGACCTTTTTGACCTTAGGGTCAGCTCACACCGCGACGCGACCCGACGCCGCGAATAGGGCCACTCAAAATTGAGCTTTATTTATTACTCGAAAAGATAAAAAGAACGCCGCGCCGAGCGGCGAGGCGCGGCGCTGCGTGGTGCGATGTGTTCTAAATTCTCACTTATAATAAATAAAGTTCAATCTTGAGCGGCTCTATCCGCAACGTTGCGTCGCGTCGCGGTGTGAGCTGACCCTTAGTGAAATTTGTTAAGTTTTGTGGGCCAATTCATATCCTTTATTTTCGCTAACTGATTTAAAGCCACTCAATATTCAAGTCTAATAAGCTCCATTATATGTAGCATCGGTAGTAGACGTCTCTTATGCGCCTTGAAACATATTGGCGGTGCATGGCATGGCCTTCCCAAACGCCCGATTCTGCGAAGTCGGATTTAGACTCATAAAATAGATGCCTGGTCATTCCCAAGTTACTTTTTATTTTATTTTAATAATGGGTTTGCTCTTGACCACAATCTAGCACAAGGGCGAAGATGCCGCATTTGAAAGAAAGAAAAAAATAATATATATTTATTTTCAAACACCACAACATTAAAGAATTACAACAGGTAATAGAAACAGAAGATAGGTCAAACAAAAGAAGAATGTGCTAAGTTAAAAGAGAGAGAGAAAAAAATCCTTAAACATTGCTAGTATTGCTACTTTTAGCAGGTGGAAAGACACTGCAGTATGCAACCTGCCAGACTTATGGTGTTCCCATGATCAACTTCTACCACACCCAGAAGGAGACATAGGGCGGTGTTACTTAATACCTAATTACTAAGACTAAATGGTAGCTAAGTACTTAGCATACCTACATAACATATTTGTATTGGGACAACAGCACATCATGCTATCCAAAACTGTCACTTCAATTGATTTTCAATTTTATCTTCAAGATGTACTATCCATTGGGGAAATTTGACAGTTTGTGGTAACCTGATGTGCCGTTAACTGTACAACAGTTATTGAGACCTGGCTAGATAATATCACGTGGTTAAATCAAGATGTGCGCAGTCCTATGTATGAAAGTGTTTGAATAATGTTGTTATTTTAATTCAACATCCTTAGTTAGTAAAACATTGCGCGCATGATATCACTATCAGTTTTTACTATCAAGGAATGTTTGAACAAATATTTAAAAAATGTAGATTGTCAGGCATAAAACCGCAATGTTGGTCCAAATATTAGACGAAAAGACTACTATTATACTTCGAGAACTGAAATGATTTAAAAAACTTCAAGGGGCATTAGGGACCATCCATAAATTACGTCACACAAATTTCATGATTTTTTGACCCCCTCCCCCTCCTTGTCACAGCTGGTCACATTAGTAAGACTCCCCCTTCCCTAGCGTGACGTCACATATTTTGCATATTTTAAATTTTTTTGTAATTTTCTAATAAAAGCAGTAGTTAGAATTGGTTTGGAATCAAAACTCATTGTCTCAAACAAAGTAAAAACGTAAAAAAGAGTGCTTGGGACTGAGGAGGTTAAGTTTGTCGTTAATAGTTAACACGTTTTGATACTCTTAACACATTTTGAAATGTGACGTTACGAAACTTGTGACCCCTCCCACCCCCTTGTCACACAATGTCACAGTTTGTTGACCCCCTCCCCTCCCCTTAACGTGTGACGTAATTTATGGATGGTCCCTTACAGTGGAAAGAGTACTGATAAAGTCACGCCTTTATTATATGAAAATAAGGAAGTCAGACGTTAACTTGGAGTTAATTTATATTACGACAGCACATCACTAACGAAGATCTTCAGTTTCATAATTCAATATTTTTTTCCAAGTTTTTCACGTTGTGGTCATAAATAATCAGATATGGCTTTGGTGAACTATTTTTAAAGAACCAGACAGTAATTTAATTAAAGAGTTTGGTTTAGGGTACGAAAGAGGTGAAAGGGACGCGTGTAAAATTAAGAAAATGTAACATTCATCAATAAATAAGACAACCTTTATAAAAATTAAAAAAACTACCAAACACTCTGCAAAAAATTTACCAAAGTAGGTTAGTGGATTGAGGCAAATGTGCACGAAGCCACACTAAGCTAACCTAGTGAATTTGGAGTGCACTTCGCGTGCAACCGTTGCATTCTCGTGCTGCATTCGCATAAAACACTCTCCTGTAGAATGTTTAGATTAGAACGCGCTTCGAGTTAAATGGGTCTGGCCAGACGGTGTTTGTTGCTAATCTTGGACGGGGCAAAAAACGGCGTCCCGGGTTGTGGCCCTTCTTTCACGGTCCCTCGTCTCCGGCGCTTCCGAACTCAGCACGCACACAAATGGCTTGAGACCAAACCAGACGAGTGTACAGTACGTATCAGTCTGCCGCGAGCCACCGCACGAGGTGCCCGTATTGTCCGCCCTACGTTCATTCCACTTGAGCCATCGACAAAGTCAAACACAAGTGCATACCACTGATATTCTGTATATTTTTGGAGAGTGCCATAAAACGTATCGTGTAACGGAACAAACGCAAGCATCTCAACTGTGGTATCTGCTAATCCTCATAAATGCATGCTTGGAACAACTGTGGAAAGAAAAATAAACACAGCACTTCGGTAAGTTGATTTTCTAGATGGTAAATTATCCTCCTTTTGATATACATCACCTGACTGGCGTTAGTTTGAAGAAGCACCAGGCTAAACCTCCCGAAGTATACTTTTAAAAACTAACTAACTTGTTATGTTAATTAACTTTACAAACATCGTTTTAGTTCGGACTTGAGGTGCTATTTAGATAGGTAGATTTATGATTATGGTTAAAGCTTAAATTCTTCAGGTTTCGATAGCTTTCTTCTTCCATTTACTGTATATTTATATCAATATGTGATGAAAACCTTATTTGTTTACAAGGTAGTTAATGCAGACTTCAAACTTCATCCATATCTTGTTGTAGTTTTCATCCATTGTCAACGAATTACTACTATATGTACCTTTGTCTTTACTTTCATCAAAGTTTTTCTCGTGTTCTTTTACGACTAAATAACTATCTTCATAAGTCGCTAACTCGTCAGTCTTGTGAAAATTGAAAGTAATTCTTATCTAGAGCTTTACATATTCTTCATAAAACGCCCACTATTTAGTTAAAATCGGCCTTTCTACGGAATTTTGTCCACTTGATTCATTATTCATAACATGCATTATAGCGGCTTTCATCAGGTGACATTTTAGATCGATTACACAACAGCATTCGTCTTGTTTAAACAGACTGACATTATCTTCAAAGTTTTTGCTGGTATTGCAGCAATTTACATATGTTGTAGTCTTTGAATTGGTTTTGTCAATTCTTCATCTTTACTTATGAAAATTTGACATGTTCTGAAGTGCGATTTTGCAATTTTCATTTAAACATAGGGTATTTAATATAATATACCTTCGCGTACACATTTTACTAAAAACGAATACGTTATATCAATTCTATTACGCATATTTTATAAATAATTTCTATAGTACTTACTCGTACTCATTTTCCTTGTACCATTGGTTTTTATACTACCCAATTGCTCAGTTATTTTAGTAAGAGTAAAAAGTTATTTTAAATCTTTACCGTATAAGTATATGTAGTAGCTATGCGTTCTTGGGACAGCATTCTATTTAAGTAACAACGATAATTTTAAATAAGTTTTACTCACTATGTTAAATGTAATTATTTATTAAATTTTTCCCATCTCAAAATTAAAGATAATAGATTTTGACAACACGTGTTCGAAACAATGAATTAATGTATTGAAACAGGTACTTTACTTCGCATTGATTAATTATTTACTTATTTTAAACAGATACATAAATCCTATCGTCTCTCATGGTTGTACTCGCAGAACTCATGTTTTACTTCTTCTTATCGTGCAGGTATAGTCAAGTGTGTGGCGAACTTGGCTAACTCTAGTGTCAGAGTTTTCAAACCGCACAATGGCCTCTGACTTGATTTTAACGACTGTAGTCAATCGACAACAGTCGGGACCGACAGCTTAACGTGCCCTCCGAAGCACGGAAACGCTCGTGATAAATTGCCACTTTGGTCACCCATCAGGTTCCCTGCCTCTGTGTACGTTGCTTGACCTCACTGACCGGTTGAAATCACAGCGAGCGCCACTGGGCTACGAGCGATGTTTTACTTAATATACCTAATTAATTAAACACTGTATTATGCTAAGTCCTTCGCCCACCTCACTAGTCATAGAAAAAGGTTTTATTTCATAATAAAATGTACTAAAACTAAAACATGAAAGGGCTTCTTACAAACCAGCTTTTAAATAACATCCTAGATCACGATAGGGTTAAAGTACTAAAATATTGTACCTCTCATATTTTCTTTTGCATTATAAAGTATAGAAATGTTCATAAAAATCGATTAAGTAAGTATTTATTTATGTACATTTAATAAAGTGATTTTTGAAAAAAATTATGTTGTCGTCCCTCTTTATCAAAAGTAATGCATAGCAAAATTATTTTTTTGTACGACTTATAAAGTACCAATCACTTTTTATATTAGGTGATTAAGCTAAAATTAAGGCTCTG
Source organism: Aproaerema taeniolella (assembly GCA_949987775.1). Lineage (NCBI taxonomy): Eukaryota > Metazoa > Arthropoda > Insecta > Lepidoptera > Gelechiidae > Aproaerema > Aproaerema taeniolella. The sequence continues at coordinate 7,627,286 of OX465248.1, forward strand.
GATTAGCCCACTAAACGGAATAACTTTCCCAAAAAAACATGGTCGAAAAAAATTTTTTTTTGGCTCTCCATGCAACTTGTGCGATCAGCTGATTGCCGTAGTATGAGAAATAAAATAAAAAAAAAAATCAGATTCTCACTCGGGTTCCTTTGGAAAAGTTGTTCAGTTTTATGGGGAATCAGCACCTGCTAACGTTTCGCTAACTAATCTTTTAAGTGGTATAATTTTTAATTCTATTAAAAGTTGGTTATACTTTTGAATCTATAGAGTGTGATTCTGACACGATAATGATAATGAGACATCATCTCTACACTATGTTCGGTGTAGAATGTCTGTATGAATCAGCGATCATCATCATTACGTACTTTTTATCTAGAATGAGACCAATATCTGTTCTAGAAACTTTTTTTAAAGTACCTATATAAATAATTACTTTTGCAGGCAGATTAGAAGTACGCTTAATTAAAGTGTCTGACTTTATTTTAGCCCCTGCCCTGACGCAAAAAGAGGGGTGTTATAAGTTTAACGTGTATATCTGAGTCTGCCTGTGTGGCATCGTAACTCATATACGAATGGACCGTTTTTTATTCGGTTTTTAAGAGTATAAAATGAAAATGATCTATAAATCTGCTGCGTCCAATCTTAACTTTTATACTAGTTAACATTAATGTAGGTAAAGTTTGGAAATCAATTAAATACAATCTTTATTGAATATTCGAAACTTCGCTTGGAAATAGGTACTTAGTACAAAAAACCTTTTTAGAATAATTATATAGGTTTTTGGTATGTATTGGACAATTAACACCGCCCTGTAACCTCAAAACTGATCAAGGCTTGTACTAATATGGGTGCTAGTTATATTTTTTGTTAATATATAAGTACATATAATAAACACCCAGATAGTATGGTTTATTTTGATCGATTTTTTTTTGATCTTACAGAACCATATTATCTGACTTTGAAAATAACTAGCGTTTAGAAAATCGACCTTGCTTTTGAAGGTCATTCTTAACTGGTATTATTAACTTTACCGCAACAAGTTCTTCTGATACTTAATCGAGTTCTTAGTACAAACCACAAAAAACTTATTTACTACTGATCTTAGTTAGGTACAGTGGGCCGCACATCAAGTTACCCATGCGTGGGTCACCCACACAGTGGTTCCATTGTAATAACTTGACGTGCTAAATCCTGGATCAGGGTCATGCGATCCCCAAATGAGAAACGGGGTAGAGTAATTCCCTATTTGTATGATAATTATTATTTACGACGAAAGTAAATTATAATGATCGGGTATCTACGACAGAGGATACTAAGCACATAAATGCTTAGTTTTTATTTAAACGGTTTTGCTCAAGTTACTTATAATCGGCATGCCGCCAGTTTCGATCCTATACGAGGACCTCGCCTACCACTTGGTCAAACAAGGCGTTACTGAAATGAATATTCACTTAATTAATTAAAAACTTTCTAAAATAACAAAAACATATTTAGAAAAAAAGAAAGTATAATTTCTTTAATACAAAAAAACTATACTTCTTTTATTTTCCATGGAACCATACAGTGTGAAAAATTAACTTAAGTAGACGGTATAAACGCCTACCCTACATCCTACATACTTGCAGCGAACTTTACAGTAATTACTAACAAGAGCAAACTAGATAATTACACTATTTCATTAAAAGCGATAACACACCCCTTCCTTTGGTGTATTTATCACGTAATTAACATTTAACTTTTTCCTTCGATCATTTCAATAAAATCCTCTAAACGTAATCTTGAAAGCCCCTTTTTGCTTTAATAATAGGTAAAAAAATCTCACCCCAGACACGTAAAGCAACGTTCTGTTTTCTGTTCAATAACCGTAAAAACGCATACAACGCATCACGGCATACAATTCTTGTAAGTCAAGTCAAAATAGTTTTTTTCTAAAGAACATTTAGGATGTTACTTAAAATAAGTCAAAACAGTGAAGTACATTAAAGGATTTACATACATACATACAAAAATTAGTTATTTTACTCTACGCCTATTCACAAAGGTGCAGTCTTCCCCAGAGAAGTATAGGCTTCCCCAGAGAAGTAACTCTATTTTTACTTGTCCGTCTGTATGATATTTTGTCTACCTGATGTAGAGGTACCGAAAAAAGTGACTTTTGTGTCTATATCAGTTGTTTGGTCCTTTAACCGATTACCAACCTTTAAAATTACTCTACGTGTATGTTTTTATCTGACTTTTTTCAAACTTCTCGGCAACCGTAAACTGTCTACCTATCCTAAAACATAAAGGGGAACTACTCTTACGATGTTACTTTGTTTCAAAAATCGAAAGATAATATTAACGAGCACGACAAGCTGAGGAGGCTATATGTACCTATTTATGAAAGATCTCTTTTCTATACTATTACATACAAACTGATTTTAAACATGTCTGCAATAAAGGCCCCCATACTTCCCTATAGTATACTTAAACGTGTGTTTATGCACAAACGTCTTTTGAGTTTGAGCGCTGGATATTAGTTCTCAAGCGCAGATGGTAGCAGTCTAGATGAGACTTTCACCGAATTCTAGCGCACGTGTGGTGTTACAGTATGTGTGCGTATAGGCACTCCATTCATGAACGTTAGCATTCTCATGATATTTAAGCAATTTCAAATTAATAACATGTTTAGTAACTTTAAATCTAAACACAATGGAAGACAAGTTTATGTTTGAAAACATTTAAATAAAGTAACAAAAAAGATGGGTTGTCACTCTCCGTGACAACTAGACAGATTCTCAGCTGGACGGAATAGCAACTGAACATGACGTGGTGTACTATTCATGACATATTTGTTCATCTTTTTCTTAAGATGCAAGAGCTAACCCTTTTAATACCCCGAATTGAGCAAACGACAACCTGCTAAGTGCCTTTTTTTAACCGACGAAAAACAGTTAAAAATATAAGGAAATATTTAGCTGATCTTTTAAAGGTATAGAAAAGATAATTCCAACTAATATCTTTATATTCTGCAAACTAACCAAAAACCGTTTTGTGTTAGTGACCGCGATCATACTGTTCGCTTTTCTTGTTGATCCCTTTTTTTAGAAACTCAGAGTAGTACACTTCTATCAATGTTTTAAAGCAAAACATTTCATATAAGCACAGTCCTGTTTTCGGTAGAATCACGCCCCTCGTTCGAATCAATAGCGACGCACAATGCACCGGGCCAGACGAACAACAGCCACCTATAATATGAACTGCACCAATGCATACTAAACCGAGATATTATGATTTGACTTCAGCGGTAAAACTTTTTGAGCTAGTTTGTTTTAGAATTTCTTTATTCAGTCGCTGTCCTTTGCGTTTTGAATTGTGATAAATTTTATTTGTAAAATTGATTACATGTTGTTTGTTTATGATTATTAATATAATTATTAAATTATGTAAGCTAGCAATATTAGCTAAAGAGCCAGTGAAAGGCAGATAGTGCGTATTTTCACAAACTCTCCTAATCTTACTTCTCAAGCAGTATTAATTGTTAATTAACAACAATTTACACCTATCGATAAGAGCTTTCTTTAAAACATTTACTGACAATATTATTCATTCTTGAATGTTATTGAAATATCTACCGCATTTGTCACCCACGTGCATATTAAAAAAGGGACCGCAAATGAAGACTGTCGTAAAAGGAAGTTGAAAAATTGCATATTCTTTACACAGTCGACCGTGACAGTTCACACAATTATGGGTGCTATTCTTATTGGCTGAGCACTGCTATTCATAAGCTCACTGGACTGACAAGTCCACTCAAATTAGACCCCTAGACTTATAAGTAAATGATTGCCCGTGTCTCGGTCCGAGAGCTCCTCTTTTGGTGGTGAATAGGAACCCTTTCCCTCCGACAAATATGGTTACACAATGAGGGAGCTGCAGGTAACATTGTCTCTGGCTATGTGCTGGTATTCACTGACAGCTAGCTCCAAGCAAATCTAGGAAATTTTTATGCTTGCAACTTACTAGCTTATCTATAACATACAATTATATACTAGGTTGACTGGAAGAAACCCCTCGTGGGATAAGTCCGCCTTTGTAAACTTCCTATTACTGTAAACTTGTTATCCTCTGTATAATCATTGTACAATAAAGAATAAATACATACATACATAATTTTCTTGTTTAATTGATACTAACCATGCTTTGTGATACTATGGGAAAAAAATCCTTGGTGTTTTTTTCTTGGGGAGCTGAGTCATTTAGGTATTTTATTTATGGCTTAACAGGATATGTTAAAATTAGCATTATATAGGACAGGTATGTGCTAAACGAAAGATTTACATTATACTTCTAAGTTACTTTTATTGTATTTCATAGATTATGGTTTTGCTTTTACCACAATCTAGCCCAGAGGCAAAGACGTGGTCAAGGATGTAACAAGATCACTCGAAATTTAAAGAAATTCGGGTTATATTAGCCTGGAAATACAGACGCATGCAGAGAATTCCATTCCTTAGCAGTGCGCAATAAAAGATGAAGAGAAGTGTTCAGTATGGATCCGAGAAATCTCGGCAAAGTAAGGGTGATACCCAGCGGTGCGTCTGGACGGCCGGTAGAATAGAATAGAATAGAATAGAATAGAATAGAAACATCTTTATTTTATAGGACATTCAGGATGTCACTTAAAACAAGTCAAGATTACAATGAAATACATACAAACATACATTAAACGATTTAAATACCTCTGATCCTACTGACTCTATGCCTATTCGCAAAGGTGCAGTCTTCCTCAGAGAAGAACAGGCAAGAAACTCTGAGGTTGCTCTTTTAAATCGCATTACAAATTTTCTTATTTACTAATTTTAACTAAATCTGAAATAACTCTAGAGTTGAGCAGTTCATTCCCATGGCTGCCTGTCTGATAGATAATCAGAAATTTTGTAATATCCCTTTTTGCAAAGTTTTTGTTTAATCACTGTCTTAAATTTATCCAAAGGTAAATTTTGAATACACATGGGAATCTTATTATAGAAACGTATACATTGACCCATAAAAGAGTTCGTGACCTTGTGGAGACGACTGTCTAGTACATCCAGTTTATGCTTGGTCCTAGTATTTACATTGTGCCTATCGCTATTTTTCTTAAACAAATGTTCATTTTTCTTCACATATAAAAGATTGTCACATATACATTGGGATGCAAAAGTCAAAATATCTATTTCTTTGAACATTTGTCTAAGAGACATTCTAGGTCTCATTTGATAAATCGCGCGAACAGCCATTTTCTGCAGAACAAAGATCTTATTGATATCCGCAGCATTACCCCACAGTAAAATGCCATATGACATTAGGCTGTGGAAGTAACTGAAATATACGGTTCTCGGGGTTTCAACGTCCGATAATTGACGGATTTTTATAACTGCGTAGGCTGCTGAACTGAACTGAACCCTTGAAGACAGGGGCAGGCGGAATGAGCTCGTGCAGCCCATGAGAACACTCTCTGAAGTATACTTAAAATGCGAAAGACTTAAGACTTTGAAACTTACAACTTTCCAATTACATATCTAGGCTATACAAAAGAAGGATAGTCGCATCGTACGTTAACTGAAGTTTTGATACAAATATCTAAAAATGATACAATGTCAAATGTAGTTTGTATTTTAGAAAGAAAGAAAATATGTTTATTTTTCCTATTCTGAGGACAGTAGAGAAATGAAATGATATCATGTTAAGAGCTAAGCTAAGGAACACAATTAACAAACAAACAAAAATTAGGTTATAAACTTATAACTGTAAGTATATACGTCTCTCTCTTCAGTCCCGAGTTGAGTTAATTATCTGCTCTTGACTGTACACAATACACATACCATTGATGTACAAATACCTCCACTTACATATTATAATGAAGGGGAGATGGACAGTCAATATTATATCCATTTAACTTGTGTAAGTTATCTCATGTTATAAATAAAAGGCTATCTACGCTAGCATGGGCGGTTGTTGTAACTTGCAAATTGATTTAAGATTTATGACAACTTTTCTATCCGTTTGTTTAAAAAGCTGAGTCTTACAAGCAATAGTAACTATTTGAGATTCTTGTCTACTACATATCTGAAATAACAACTCCGCAGTATTTAACAAGTACGTAAGTGCCTAGTTGATAGAATATCCAATTAATGTCTTCCGGTTTTCGACAGAATATTTAACCTTTACTAATTTAATAAAACATAAATTTATTTATTTAACAAAGTTGTTCACAAAGTCTTAAAAATAGACATATACCTACATATAGAGAAAGAGAAAACATAAGATTTCTTTCGTTTACCCAAGATTTCTTTTGTTAAGTATAAAACCACGAAAAGTGTCACAAAAAAGCGCTTTAAAAACTTTAATCGACATCTGCATTGTCTAATGCTCTCCAATCTTTATACTTAAAAAAAAGGCATCGTACCTAATATGAGATGACACAAGTATTATCATGTTTTTATTATAATAGGCAAATCCAGCTATATATTATCATCTGCACGCAATTTTTTAAAATAATATAATATTTTTTTATAATTTAATCCCTATACTTACAATTTTATAAATACCTATAAAAAAGATGTTTATTACTCAACCACGCAAAAACTACCGCACGGATTTTGATAACAGTTTGTAGTAATTTACCTTAGACATCTGAATAACACAAGACCTACATAATTTTTCCAAATTCCCCCGGAAACGAATTCGCGGACGGAAAGTTAATTTAATGATATAATTTACTAGCTTTCTGCCCGGGGCTTCGTTCCCGCGGGAATCCGGGAAAATTATATGGCCTATGTCACCCGCTTGTTTCACCAGTAGAATATTTGTGAAAGAATTTTTCCAGTAGTTACAAATATTTTCTCTTTATAATAATAGTGTAGATTTATCTCCATTTTAGTAGGAATGCAAAAATAAACCTTTCTTTTAAATCTCTAAAGTATAAATTTGACGGTACAGTGTATACGCCAGTTGAGCCACGTGCCCATTTGACTGAGAAGTAGAATTACCACCTCGTCCAGCGTTGCATTGACAGGTCTTTGATAGGATCGAGGTTTCAACTATAAATAGCATTGGTCAATCAGCACCAGTAATCCAGTAACATGATTGCCATTCAGTTAGCTTGCCACAGAGCAATCGAGTCAGCTGTATCGGCATTTTGTGTCATAATACTGTAACTCTCTTATTGTTTCCGCTAAAACACTTTAGAAGGATTATGCTGTACGGCATCTTATTGCTAATGATTAAATCAATCCACTTTCCTCAAGGGTAAATGAATCTTTTCTCAATCAGTTATTAAGATGACGTTTTGGTTTGTAAGTATTATTTTTGTTTTTGTTGATTTTTTTAAAAGCGCTGAACTATTAAATATAAAATGTATACAGGGTGTAAGGGAAACGCTTCCGAATACTGAAAGTACATGCTCAGTCAATGGTTTTGAGTAACTTTGTCAAAGAAACTTTTCCAGGAAATGAAAAAAAAACGACGGCCCTCATACAAAAAAAGATATTTTAATCGGACAACTTGTATGGAGAAGTCCAAAACTTTTTTCGTTTCCTGGAAAAGTTTCTTTGAGAAAGTTACTCACAACCATTGACTGAGCATATACTTTTAGTATTCGGAAGCGTTTCCCTTACAACCTGTATAGGACCACTTCAGGAGTATTCTCTTTCGAATAAAAAAAAGAATTTTGAAAGTCGACCGACAGTTGGCGGAGTCGTCGAGTGACAAACATACAAAAAATAATAATAATAAAAAAACATACAGCCAAATTGAGAACCTCCCATTTTTTGAAGTCGCTTGATATGAAGTTGTGCCTATTCAACTTGTTCGAATTTCATTTGGGTTAATTAAAAAAAGTGGTTTAGCCTAGCTAGAATATCCTGAAATTTTACTAACGATTTAGTCACTCATATTTTTACTATACCTACGTAAATATCTTGAAATAAACAAGTCAATTTCTTGGGATAAAAATTTGATTTGCATAAATGCAAATATTTAAAAAAAAACTACTAACCGTGCCCAATAAGGCGATTAATCACACGATCATAGCAGTAGTGACCTGCTACACAGTTCACAGCAACGAGAAGAAGGCCAATGACATGGCATTGTTTCTCCTACTTGAAACTAGTGCTACGGTATAGGGCAAGTCTTGAATGCCTCAAATAAGTCATGGTATTTAACTGTATGAGACGTGGTCCTTTATTAGCCATTGCCATTTGATAGAAAATTTAGGCACGCACACAGGGCTTTAGGTATCTCTCTTTCAACCTCTCGGGTGGTTAATCAGTCCATGAAACTGAACAACTTTTCCAAGGAACATAGGTCAAAATACAAAAAAAATTTGATCTCCCATACAAAATGCACTATATGCTGATGAAGTTTGTATGGGAACTCAATTTTTTTTTTCGTATTTTGACCTATATTCCTTGGGAAAGTTGTTCAGTTTCATGGATTGATTAACCACCCGAGAGGTTGAAAGAGAGATACCTAAAGCCCTGTATATGTGAGCTTGAATATGAATAGATAATTCAATTAAAATTGAATTTAAAAATTCACCAAAGGAATAGATCGTCTTTTTAGTCGCAATTTAAAACTGACAAGCATTGACGAATTACTAAGTATTTATTAATCCTTTACGTACATCGAGACAAAATTCTCGGAAAGTCTAGAACACGGCTGGCACCTTTATATATCTAGTAGATGCTTAAACTAATTAAGAAACCCCTGTAATGAAGACACAAAGATGACACTTCATCTTCGCAGCCGGCAGCCCTACGTTTAGATGTTAATCAGAATGTATCAAACGGTTATAACGTAACACTATTTTTTTATAACAAAGGCTTAATGCCTAACGATTATTAGTAAGTAATACTTTGAGAGACAGAGACGAAATAGACTCCCTGTGCGATGTTTTATTTAGGTGCCTTTTAATTTAGCCATTATGTTGTTTTACAAATACATCATTTTTATTTTAATGTTAGAAATAACACCTACAATGAATTAATTCAAAAACAATTAAATCAATAATTAATATCTACTAATGTTATACAATCACTGTGAAGAACTGTGGCAGTGAGGTTGAAAAATATCCCTTTTTTTGCACCGGTGTGGGGGGTTACGCCCTTTGTAAAGCAGTAAAGGTATGGAACTCTTGTGAACATTATTCACGCAAATAGTTGAGGCAAGTGTGAGTTTCCACAAAGAAATTTGATTTAATTCACTTTGGTGTTTGTATTTTAAGCTGACAGCGCTATCACTGTTTCTTTTGAAAAATCTCCGACAATATTGATACAGTTACACGTCCAGTAGTTTTATAAGCGTATACAAGAGCCATATATGCTGATAATAAGGCGGTAGTGTGTAATAATTAGCGCGAGCAGCGGCTTGCGTCAGAATGTGTAACTGGAGACTTGTCAGTCGTAGGTTCACGTTACTGTATCCACAGTTTACCTCCAAAGTGGTCGGTGGTAAGTAGCGCGTGTTATGACGCGTGTTTATACCTACGTTACTATCACAAGGTTAGTTAGTCTTATGTATATTATATAGGGGTGACTTTAATTTGCTAATGGAAATGGTTATAAATTATGATTAACTTAATTAAGTAGCTTTTTGTTTACCTCGATTCTGACTTTTCTCAAGAAAGGGTAGGGTAATCGCTTAAGGCGACTACAGCACCCGATAAAGGCAGCACACATAGGAATAGTGCCATCTTCGTCTCTCAACAGGCCTGGGCCGGCAGTGCAAACAGTGTCGATACACGAAGTTTACGGACTATGAAAGCATGCGTGCGTAAAAACATGTTCGAAAGTTAGAAAAATGAGATTTATGGAAAGGTAACAGCTTAAATCGAAAAATGCGTTAACTACTTATCGAGAGTGTTCAATCACGAACATTTTGATAGCAAATTCAAGTTCCTGTGTGCATTTTACTATCGTTTTTACAGCTTAAAAGATACACAATATTGGGTATTTAGAGGTGACTTTGTGAGCTTTTTCTATCAAACCAAAAGCGCTGAATCATGTTTTCAGCAAACTACTTATCTAGTTTGTGTCCTGAATATTACCGAAGTATTTTTTTCTTCGATTTAATGCAGTGCGTCATGCTTATCTACGCATCATAAAATCGTAATTTAGGTGCTGTAGTCGCCTTAAATACGTAGTAATTTGGGCATTCTTTGACATTAGCATGCAAGAAAACGGTCATTTTGACTGACCGGTGTCAAAGTTCTCAGGAATTTGTCCTGCAAAGTCTCGTGGTGCTAAAATGAGTTTTTTCTTACTAAATAATTATTTGTTCAATTTTAAGGTAATTATACCAACACCTTCAAAATAATTAAACTATCAAAATATATTTCTAAAGTCCTCTCACCATCATGCAACTTGTTCCGTCTGTTAACACGCACAATATTGTGTCAAATGTGACATCTAGTGGTTCTAGAACCACAGATGCTCTGCTTACCCCGTTAGGGATTATGGGCGTAAGTGTATGTATATGTGTGTATGTATATGTAGGGATTGCAGCAGTAACTGCTCACCTCATGCACTCAAGAGTTCCCAACATAATTAAGCAATTATTCTCGATCCAGGAAGAAGAACCAGCTTCAAACCAGTATGCGAAACGCACTGAAATGCGAAATAAGATATTATTTACCGATGTATGTGATTTGGATGCCAGGAAGGAATACGGGCCACGCAAAGGGCCCCTGAATACAATAGATACATTTTTAATTAGTTAGCAGAGGTTGAGGATCGGAATCAAGCTGCTAAACACAAATCTGTACCTGTTTCTCCAAGGATTATTAATCATTAGGAACATACGTGAAGGTCGTGAAGTATTATATAGATCAGTGTTTTTCAAACTGTAAAACCTTACTCGGGGGGTGAAAAGGCTGTGCCTGTATAATGATGCCTCCCGTCGCCTTCCGTGTCTGCCCCGCGGCAAACTCTTTTATTATATGTAAAAATCTCCGAAGTAGTACCAAGATTTAGCCTAAATGGGTCTTATGGACCTTAGGGGACCGCCAGAACTTTATATGATTCAAAGGGGTCGCGAATTCAAAAAGGTTGAAAAACACTGATATAGATGAACAATTTTCCTTTTCAAATAACTTCTGATAAATAGGTAGTTAAGAAAATTGTTATGATATTTATATCCTAAGTTTTTTTTGTCTAATTTGGAGTCGGGTACTCCATTCGCCATTCATAGGTAATCCCATAGAGAAACAATCCTGGGGTAGTCATAATCACCATCCCACGAGATTTTAAAAACAGTATTTAGACTTTAAGAAGTAACAAAAACTAAAAAACTTTAAATGTAATTACGCCAGCTTAACAGTACCTACTTATATTTTGTTGCCCCCATAAGTGCGGCACTGTTGCGCAAATGCAACTTTAGGAGGGGGGTAACGGGAATGCGGGATGCCGGGTGGCATTCCTGCACCGTGCCTTTCTGGCGCCATGCACTGGGTCATCTAAACGAGTCAGAAGGCCACATAAGGGCGTACTGCTTCTTCAGTAGCAAGCCTTAAGTGCTTCCAGTGCTATATGTATTCTTCGGCACGGCAAAACATTTTTTTTTCTTCTCGAATAAGTATGGGAAGACTGGGAGAGGAAAATAAAGAGAAATGATTAACCCCCGACAAAAAAGAGGGGTGGTTGCAAGTTTAACGTGTGTATCTGTATGTCAGTGGATCTATGTGTCTGTCTGTGGCATCGTTAAAGTAGTAAATTACATTACTATGGATTGAAGAAATTGCTATCTAGCAATAAGACCGCCTTGTTGTACACTATGTTTTATGTTCTGTTGATTGTGCTGTATTTGTGTGAAAATAAATTATATCGTATTGTATTGTATTGTATTGTACTATACAGTGTTTATTTTTTGTTAATATCTCTCAGCAAACGTGTCTGTCTCGTTCTTGTCATTTGAAAATCAAATTACTTATTCGAGACACGAAAGGACCATGGGCAAAAATGTTTGGACTCCGTCCCCACCCTTAAACAGACCTTTTGTGTATGTCGTCAGTTTCATACGTATTTTTAAAGAGATTAATAGCTACGTTTAATGTCAAAATCCATGGGGTTTAGAAATAACACATAATTAAAGATTGCTAAAATACCTAACGGTTTATATTTTTATATGTATTCTAAATGTATACCTGAGATGATAAATATGAATATAACAATAAAAATATTATGAATATGGTAATAATCAAAGAATTATTAAATAACATTCTGTTACTTTTGTTATCAATATTAACATTAAAGTAATATTTTCCCAGAATATCCCACACATTTGAGGGATGTCGCCGTAGTAAAAAGTCATCACTACATTGATATCTTTCATTTGAGATTCATTTCAAATCTGTTGGTCGGAGGGGGGACGTTTTGTCCCATCGTCCTTTGCCGAACCACAAAAAAAAATAGAAGCATTTTTAACTCTTATCCTATTCGCAATTAAGTAAGTACCTACTGTGAAAATTATAAATTTCTCGATGATTCGACGTGTAGATACTACAATAACCCTTAATTATTAAAAAAACAAAATACCCGACTGCACACTAAAAAATATTATTATGTCTTTATCCCGTGGGACTTTTAGGATAAAATGTATCCTATGACACTCCCGTAATCAAGACAAATCTAACGATACCTCATACATCAAAATCCATCAAGCCGTTTAGGCTACAGGAGGTCACAAAGGAAAAGACATACATACATACTTACATACACTCGAAAAACATTACCCTCCTTCTTTGGCAGTCGGGTAAAAAGTACATTCTTAGAATACGATATATCTGTGATTTATTTAATAAAGATGATGAAACTATCTGACTGCACAAAAAGTTTTGATTTTACTTAGTCATTATTTTTCAATACCTACCTTTAATGAAACACTTATTCAGGAATTTATTAGTTATTGCTCATACAACAGCAAAAATTTGGTGGTGTGATTTGAACTTCTTTCTCGTGTGGATTTTTACTTCCCCTCAGTATTAAATTATTTTGATCAAGATACTTAGGTCGGTATTACAGAACGCGACTCAGACTCTGATCTATACTTAAGTTTTGATAATGAGAGAAAGACACTATCAATACTTAAGTATTAGATCAAGACTTGAGTTTTCTTCTGTTATACGGGCCTAACACTCACACAAATAGACAACAGAGATAATAAAAGATTTTGAATTGACATGATTACAAAAAAAAAAATTGCTGTAAATCTAAGGAAAAGTCTGTAGGTTTTGCTGTATAATCAGAAAGGCTGACCACCTCTCACCATTATACAACTTGTTCCATCTGATAACCCTCACAATTTTTGTCAAACGTGGCATCTAGTGGTTCTAAAACCAATGATACTCTGCCTACCCCGTTAGGGATTATGGGCGTGAGCGTATGTATGTATAAATCGAAGGAGAGGTCATATCATTCTCACCTTCTTAATTGTTACAGCCCATACAATTCAAATCAACCAAGCGCTAATCTATAAATTACCAAGGTGACAAGACCAGATTCCGAACGATTCCGTCTAATTCATAAATAGTAATGCAACCGGGACCCACAGACATTAACATGTGGGAACCACTTGCACTTATAGTCAACTGTTGTCTCACTGACAACGGTGAAGAAAGTAACACAGTTTTTTAGAATCTGAAATTCCTTTGAAGGGTTTTTATTGAGCTGTTGATATAGCATCGTAATAAATAATATTGTAGTGTGGGAATTGACGTAAAAAAGAATAACAGACTACAAGAAAAGTTTCTATAGACTAGTTTTTTTATATACTGCTGGAAATAGTGTAGAAGGAATGCTGATTTTAACTAATATGTTTATTTTGGCAGACCCTGTTAGATTATAGAAACAATGTTCTGTGAAGAGTTAACCTTCGCCCAGCGTTCACAAGAAGCTTTTCTATACTCATAATTTGAGGCTCATTATGAGATTTTTTTTTGTTAAACCAGTCGAAGTGTTCTATCATTACCAGAAAATAAACATATTCAACGTCTCTTAACCCGCCGTTATGAGCAATGTTTTGACGACCCATATAAACGAAACAGTATCTGTGAAGGCCCCTAAGCGTTAAATTGCAAATATTGAGAGTCATCCATGGTCATCATCAACAATTCTTCATGGTTTGGCCCGATGACGATATGGGGTGACTTTAATTAGCAAAACGACACTTTAGGGTCGGATCACGGTGTTATCACTTTCCCAATGAAAAATTCTCAAAAAAAATTGACTTTACATCAGCTGAAGTTGAAAGAATTATTTTTCATATTTCGACCTAACACTTAGGTAAACCAAGTCAGAGGCCATTGTGCGGTTTAAAAACTCTGACATCAGGGTTAGTCAGGTTCGCCACACACTTGACCGTACCTACACGAAGAAGGAAGGACTTAGGTAAAGATGTTCGGTGTAAAACTGATTCGCGTGCTGACTTTTCGCTACCTAATTTTAAGGTCGACCCACAAATCAATCCTTGCTAGACACAGGCTTCTCCCAAATATCGTCGGAAGGAACGCCACAGGGCGTCTATTCCGCTAATTAACAGCGTCTCAATGGCGATTGAATGACATGGTGACCTTTTTCTATTCATATGGTGAAATTGAGAGTTTTCGAAACCTCATACATTTGATGACAGCCACCCCGACCAGCAGTGCCACCGCCAATCAAACGTTCTGTTGCAACTTAACTGTATGTTTGGATACTTTTCGATTTCGCCACCTGAACGGATAAAATGCGCTATTGTCATTCCAATACCACTGAGACACCATTGATTATTGGAGTACTCCTCCAGGAGTGGTGCTATAATTGCCGATTGCCTCACATTGTTTTTCTTCGCCGTCGCAAAACATTTCCCTACACTTGGCTACAATTTTAGCGGCCACATCGGACGTACACAAATCAACTGCAGTCACAAGGTCATATAGAAAAGCTTACTGCAAATTGTACGCATTGGCCACAGGCCAATCAGATTAGTGGAGTAGATTATGTTGCGGTGCAAAGAAAACCGTTTGCTGGTGCCTTCGTCTCCATAACTTTAACCTGGATGTGCTGTGTTTCAAATAAGTTAGTAGGAAGTTTGTTGAGAATCACTATAGTTTATCTTTTTAACTACTGGTATTTTAATTAGGTCAAATTCATAAAAAAACACGTCCGTAATTTTTGTTTTTTGACATTTTACACAGTAATTTCAAGCAAGATTATCTGAAACATAAACATTTAAAATTTTGTATGGGAAAAAAATAAACATCATCCAGAGTTTATTTGAAAATTGGTAATAGTGCTGTTTAACACAATTCATGAGACCCGTATTTCTGCGTTCCTAGAAATTCATCCCATAAGGCGTTAAAAGTCGTTCTGACTTTTTGACTTTTTTCCAAAAGGTTAGGCTACAGGGCAAACCCTTAACCCGATCGTCTTTGTTTTAGGCTCAAATTGTAGCTGACTAAATTGTCCAGAGGAATTTACAAAATTTCCACAGGAACGAAGTCCCGGGCATCTTCTAGTTAAGGCATTTAGAAAAAAAACTTCAATCAATCTGTTTTCTTATTCTTATATTTACTTTGATAGATACCTCACTTATATAATTGATGGGCGTTTTTATAATTCAAACGAAACGGCACGGCATAGCAAAATTTGTATTACCATTGCCCCCTATGTAATAGAATAGAATAGAAAAAATCTTTATTTTATAGGACATTCAGGATGCCACTTAAAACAAGTCAAGATTACATGAAATACATACAAACAAACATTAAAGGATTTAAATACATACATACGCATTCGTTCCATTGACCCTACTGACTCTACGCCTATTCGCAAAGTTGCAGTCTATTCGCAAAGGTATGTTCCCAGCTTCTAGCATCACTTAGTTCATAGGATTAATGGTAATGAAATTTTGCCGTGTCGTTTTCAGTGCGTTGATCGATGGAAGTTTTCAATTTCACCAACTGAACGGATAATATGGTCACCATTGTCATTCAACTGCCATCGCCATTGATTTGTGGAAAAGACAGGGCTACTCATTGGGCCTTTTTATAATACGAAAACGGCACGGCAAAATTGTATTACCATTGCCTCGCTCTAGTGATACTAGCACTAGTGATACTAGCACTAGTGATACTAGAACTATGCACTAGTGATACTAGAAGCTGGGAACATAGAAGGCAATGGTAATACAAATTCTGTCATGCCGTGCCGCGCTGTTCGAATTATAAAAAGGCCCATTCAGTTACACATTTTCTTTTTTTAAAGATACAAGATCCGTCACAAAATATAAAACCCGTAATTATGTTTAAGAACTGTGTTAATCACCGCGAAATAACATTATTCAGGCATTCTTGTAAGCTAGTTACATGTTTACATACTCAATGCTACCATGTAGTGTGGATAATTGTTGCATTGTTTAATGTGTTACTCATCTCATTATGATTTATTGTACAAGAGACAAAGTCATCAATCTATTACTCTTAACCTAGTATTACAATACACCGTGTTACAGTTATAAACTGTCGATTTCATTGAATAATTGCAAAAAGTTCAATAAACAATGGGAGCTCTAGTTACATTAACAGACTATAACGATTCTAATGAAGATCTTGCACACTAGAGCAGGGCTTATCATTTTTTTATTATTATAAGATGGGTTAACTTTTGACCTCAATCTTGACGAAAGTCATAGATGAGGTCAACGATGGAGCGAGTCAACCCAGAAAATGCCTATTAAGGCAACTGGTACTCCTTTGCACCGACGAAACACAGCAAGCTGTTTGGCGTCAGACTTCAGTAGGAGGGTGGTCGTGAACCAGGCGGCCCTCCACAGAGCCTACCTCACTGCATGAGACTATAGGACGACACCTCAGATTCAGAACAAATTAAGGTGTCGTTGCCTGGGGCGGATTACTAGGAGGCAGGCCTCTCCGAAGTAGTAATAATGTTATAAACTTTATTTAATTACCCTTTATTTCGATACGTTTCATACCTAAAACGTATTCTTATCAGCGCCGTGACGCAGGCTGTCTGTCTATCAACTTCCTCTTCCGTTCAATGGCCAATGTAATTTAAAAAACCCAGAATTTTTCAATGTGTCCTATTTTTTATATTAGACATGCTTACGGATTGAGTTAATAACTTACCTTCTGACTATGAGTTCTATTTTAAACCACCCATCCTATATATAATATGAAATGGATCACTAAACTGAATTACAATTTAAAAAAACGGATCAAAATCAGTTCATTAGTTTAGGAGCTACAATGCCACAGATACACAGACATACAGATACTAACGTCTAACTTATATACCTCTATTAACCCCTGTTTTTTCATCGGGGGTAAAAAATTAAATTCGTCTCTCCATACAAATAATTAAATGAAAACTTATTAAACACATAAATCGATTTTCATATTGATCGGTTTTCGGTTTTGACGGCCGGTTTGGTCGAGTGGTAGTAGCGCTGCCTCTTGATCAAAGGGTCCTGGGTTCGATTCCCAGTCGGGGCAAATATTTGTGTAAAAAGCAGATGTTTGTTCTCGGGTCATGGGTGTTTGTCTTTGTGTGTGTTCCGAGGGACCCACAACACAAGGGAAAACCTTAGTGTGGGCCTTTGAGTGTGTAGCGTTTATTTTATTTATTTATTTATTTTATTGTAAAAGTTTTTTCAATAACGAAAATGCAGCTTCATGTGGGTTATTTTATTTAAAAGTCTTTATTTCCCGTACCAATTAGTCCAAACCGACTTCAAGTTATTAGTTTACCTAAAGGGTGCCCAGGAGTTCGCTCCCTTCATAATTTTGTTACCTTATTCGTCCCGTTATAAAAGAATACTTTGGATCAAACGTCAGCTATATAGGCCAAAAGGTGTAGGCTGAGCGTTGATGACCGGATTTTTTTATATTTCAAAATTAAGAAAAAAGATAACTGTAGTCAATCCGGTTTTTTACACGGTATACCTATATAATTAAAATAGCATGCATGGTTTTTTGAGGATAACATCCAATTCATGATATCTGAAACGCTCTGCAATGATGCAGTCATGTAATTATTTGTGATAGCATTTCCTCTCCTGGCTGTTGTCGATTAACTACAGTCGTTGAACCACGTCAGAGGCCATTTGGCGGTTTGAAAACTCTGACACCGGGGTTAGCCAAGTTCGCCACACTTTTGACTATGCTACATCATAAGGAAGGAAGAATTTCGTCTTCCGAAGTGAACGATTCTCAGAATCCAAAACCTAATTATACTCTTCGTCGAATTCAAATTTAGAATCATAAAAAAGTCTAACCACCACACCACGATATCGGAAATTCCGGACTCCGACGTAAAAAATATGAATCACACTACAAGCAATCAAAATTAAAGCATGTGGGTTGGAAATTAAAAAATATATAACATTAAGGAAAATGCTAACCTATCAATATTGTATTGTATTGTAAAATCCTTTATTGCACATCAAACAAAATATAAGTACATTAGAATCAAAAAGTTATAAATTTGACATAAATGAAAGGTACAAAGGCGGACTTATCCCATAAGGGGATCTCTTCCAGTCAACCTACGAGAGAGCGAAAGGATTCATGACTCGTAGGCGTACAACAGGAAAATTATAAAGACAAAATATATAAGTATTGAACATTATAATGGAAATAAATAAAGATTTGATATTTATTAATATTGTTTGTTTTCTTCTTTATACATTCTTCGATTCAGCAGCTATTTCCAAAATTCTTTTTGATTTGAATACTTGGTTATACTATCGAGAATTTGAGTACAATTTGTAAATTTTTGCTTTAAGTTTTTAACTGATGACCAGACAGCTCATTTGACTGGATATCCGTTCCCATGCTTATTTTTGCTCTTTTTTTTAATTATAATTTTCAGTAAAATAAATCCAGCGTTGATTAGCTGTCCGTTGTCCCAACCATTCCACAGAGAATTTTGTAAAATTTAGATTTCACATCCCCAAAAAATATTAAAAAATGTTTGTATGAAAAAAACAGTTTTCCAAAAATGTTGTATGGAAAACAACAATTTCGTGTGAGGCTTGCAACAATCGGCCAGAGCTAAATTATTATTATATGAAATCAACAATTAATGAAGGCAAATTAATAGTCTACAAGGGCGTACACTCGACATAAACTTGCTTATTTACTAACATAGAAATAGTTCGAATAATAGGGGATTTGTACAAGGCCATCTACCTTCACTGGAAAATATAATAAACTAGCCTTCAATTAAAGTTGTATGTAGATGAATATAAATAAATCATTATTAACCTTTCAATTTATTTCTTTACAGGTATGTACGAGTATGTCACATATTTGCCCCATTATACTGTCATCAAAGGTCGGATATTTGTAAGTTCGTCTTACCATTCTCACGGCTTGAGCAAAACGCCAGACAATGACGGTTAGTGTGTACGCACTGATTCTATGGCCTATCGTTGTTATAGTGCGATAAAACATACAATCCTCTTTAAATAAGTAGCGTCATTATCCTATTCCGTACAAAGCCAGCAATAAGCTAATTGATTGTAGGTATTGTTCTAAACTTTCGCGTCTGGTCTGCATTCAATGGAGAAATATGTATATGAGTGCGTTTTGAACTCGAGCCAGAATATTACAGAAGTGTTTATAAACAGTACATAGAAAAAAACCGCATTGAAATTAGGTTAAGCCGCCGCCGCCGTGTGGGAATCAACTCTATTACTAAAGTAACAATACCTACATTACCTACTTCGAAACCAATCAAACTCAAAACAAACGAAAGTGATTATCTAGCTTTTTTCGTAAGTATATTAGCTACTTTTATATGAGTATGTTATGTCGTGCTGTTTTATTATGAAATTCCCCTCTAAAACGAGAAAAGTCATCAAAAAGCAGTAAAATTAATGAAAGTAATGAAGCGATTCTAATCTTTCGCATGGTCTTTGTTGGTTTATGTTATGATACAGGTGAATTTTGGACCAGGGCCAGAATACGAGTGTAATGTTTATAAACTGTACATTTTTAAAGAAGAGAACTCGTATTTATAAACCGATCAAAACGATCGAAAATCGTTTCTTATTTCGTAGACGGTTTTTCTCATGAAATTTTTCACATGAAGAAAAGTGGTTGTATGTCACTCTAGTCATATAAAAAAATTACATCGATCCCTGTGCGTCGATTCGTTACTCCATTACAATTGTCGATGTCCATTAAATTTATTAATTTAATGGGCAGTTCCCTTGACCCAGTAACAGTTCTGATTGCACACGACCAATCTGTTATTTATGCTGATACACAAGCTGTTGCACCAATTTATAATAGTACCTTTCCGCCAGTGACTAAAAAGCGACAACTTCACTAAAAATAAGTCATCAATAGACGTGAAAGAAAAATAATTAAACTAAACTAAAAACAACAAATAACATTTTCTCTTTTGTTTAGGTGATTTATTATCAAACTGATAAGTATGAGAAATAGGTATATCTACACAATATTTGTATTAACAGAAATCAATGATAAAACTTCCACACTGGCTGGAAATGAAAGAAATACTTAGAATGTGCAAGCTGCCAACTCTACTATAGAAGCATACTATAGAAGCTAGTATATGGACGAGGGTTTGGCTGTACTGTGGGCAAAAGGCTGACAATCTATCACCACTGTACTCATACTCTACTTTTTTTTTTTTTAATCTTTATTAAGGAGCTTCTTCAGAATTGAAGATGTTGCTCCATAAAACATAATTACTAACTTAACCAGACATGTTAGCTTAATATTAATTTAATACGTCGGACAACAGTATATGACCCTAACGAGGAACGAATCCGTACCTATTGAGTTCGCTTTGCCAACGCGAAAAGGTAGGACCGGTACATAGCGATGGCCTCATCCGAAACGGGAGAGGCCAGAACCGTGTTACACAGTCCAACCTGCCAGGTCCTCGGGCTACGTATGGATTCGTTTCTCTCACATTCCATTAATATATGGTATACGTCCTCTGAAATCCCGCACACACTGCAATTGGGAGAGGGCACTTTTCCCATCAAATGTGCAAATTTGTTCGTGGGGATATGGCCAGAACGTAGTCTTAATCCAGTGACTGTGTATTGTCTATCTAAAGAACAGTTATCGATCCATGGAATTTGTAAAGGTTCGGGTTGAATTGTTTTATACCAAATTCCCTTCTCCTTAGATCTCTTGTCAAAATGTTCTCTCCAGTTATCAAAACATAATCTTTTTATCAAGTAAATGCAGTCTGTGAAGAAGGGAAATACAGTAGTGTCTACACCATCAACTTGAGCCTGTTTCGCCAACAGGTCCGCTTTTTCATTACCGCTGATACCTATATGAGATGGAATCCATTGGAGTATGATTTTCTTGTAGCTTTTATTAAGTTTGACAATAAGGTCAATAATTTGGTAAGCAATCGGTAGCCCTCGAACTGTCGAGGTGCACCGAGCTATATGTTGCAAAGCACGTTTAGAATCTGTTAATATCACAAACTTCTAATAACCTAAAGTGCAAATATACTGTAAAGACTCCAAAATAGCCACAAGTTCAACATACATAATAGAAACGCGTTCGGTAATTTTTAGCTTCATATAGCTATCAGACTGGGAATCGTAAAAGGCCGCTCCTGCAATATCTTTATCTTTAGAACCGTCAGTGTAAATTTTAATAAAATTATAAAAGTGTGCATTCAAGTATTCTATACAAATGTTTCTAAGACTTACGTTATTGTATATTTTTTTGGCTTTATTTATGGTACTGATATTAGGTTTAATAATTTCTGTCAAGTCTATGTTTGAGACCCAAGTGTCCATGTTGAACATATCTAGTTGATTACATTCCAGGATTTTGACGTCGTCAAAACAGGTGTTGATTAAGGCAAGCAACGGTTTTTTCTTACGATGCCACGAACTAGGCCTGGATGAAAATTCGCTCAATAAGTCGATGGTGACCCGATTATCCTTTAACGATTTAGATTTAAGCCAAAACTTCCCTGCCAAGTATTTTCTGCGGATATTTAAAGGTTGTATAGCCATCTCGCTTTCCATCACATGTATCGGTGTGGTTTTTATAAATCCTCCTACAATACGCATGGCCTGATTCTGAATTATGTCCAATCTTTTCAAATGTGATGAACAGCTAACGTCGTAAAGGAAACATCCGTAATCCATGCGACTACGCATTATGGATATATATAATCTGCGCAAGTGTTTTGGGTGAATTCCCCAACCAGGACCAGCAAGAGCTTTAAAGACGATTAAAAACTTTAATGTTTTTTTCCTAACTTCATTAATATGCCTGCCCCAACGAAGAGATGCATCTAGCCACATCCCAAGATACTTGACGCAGTTCACGACTTCCAGAGAGTTATTATTGATACTAAGATTCAGTTGCTGGGAAACTCTACCTCGTTTAAAAATACACACTTTGGTTTTAGATGGAGAAATATCCAGACCAATGTTATGAAATAACGACGTTAACATATTTAAAGATGATTGTAAGTCAACCTCTGCACTGCGTATGTTTTTATTTATTGAGTATAGGACAAAATCGTCAGCATACTGAGAGATATAAACATTATCGATACGTTTGCAAATGTCTATAGTTGCCACATTAAATAGTAGGAGTGATAGAGGGTCACCTTGTGCAATACCACGACTAGTTTTTCGGGTTATAAATTTATTGTTGATTTGAATCTTTAATCGTCTTTCATTTAAAAAATTCCATAGATATTTACAGATTTTAGAGCCAACCCCCAGCCCGTCCAATATGCGCAAAGCACTCCCAACGTCGACATTATTGTATGCGTTATCTACATCCACGAAGCACCCCAATGTACATGAGTTTTTACAAAAACCAATTTGAATTCTTGTAATCAATCGACTTAGACTGTCCATACACGAACGAGTTTTACGGAAACCAACAGTTTCATTCGAAAAACATCTCCGTTTTTCACAGTACCATTCTAACCGTTTCTGAAGTACCGTGTGGAATACTTTGCATATACAGGACATTAAGGAGATTGGTCTTAAAGATGAATTAGATACGGGGAAGGTTTTTTAACATGGAAAAGGAAATACCATCACATCCCGGTGCGGTGTCTGATAACTTAATGCTTCTTTCCATTTCGCTAATACATATTTTTGTTTCTAACTCAGAGTTATAAGAAATAAAGTCGGGACAACCTGGACAAACATAATCAGGAGCAATACTGTTAAGTAGAAGGGATGCTTTATTTTCATCAACAAATGTTCGTTGAAAACTATATCCCTTTAACCACTTCATACGACGCCACATATCCGAGGACGAGATAGTACTATCGATTGCTGAGCAAAACTTCTGCCAAGACTCCTCCCGAGCTTTTCTGAGACATTTCTGAAATTCACGTATTTTTTCTTTTAAGAGGTTGTGATTCGAAGGAGTAGGATTTCTACGAAATTTCGCTAAGGCTAAACGGCGCTCTGCGACTAATTTAGATAGAAACGGATTCCACTCGGGCCTAGGACGAAATTTGCTAGTTGGGTCAGAGCAGTATCTAATAATAGGGATATATTTATCAGCGCAATCATTAATTTTATTTATAAAGTGATCATAAAGTAATTGGGTATTCTCGTGAAAAGTAAAGTTACTAAAAATCGTGTTCAGCTCAAGTTTATAGGATTTCCAATCAGCATGTTTAAAATTCCTTTTACTAAAAACTTTTTGAGTAGATCGAAAGGATGTTGAAATTATAATAATCAAATGGTCGCTATCAAGTGTTTCGTTTGTAACCAGCCAATTTAACTTCAATGATATATCTAGAGTCGCTATGGATATATCAGGCGATGACTTTCTTAGGACTCCATCGACTAACTAAATTCTAGTAGGGCTATTATCATTTAAAATAATTAAATCATGTTCTAGTACGGTATCAAAAATCTGCAAACCTCTAGTTTCAGTTTTTCCAGTACACGACCAAGTGGAGTGATGGGCATTAAAGTCTCCTAATATTAAAGTTTTCTTAATAGCCCTAAGAATACTCTAATAGCCTAAGAAATCTTAAAAGCCCTAAGAATACTCTAATAAAGTTTTCTTAATAGCCTAAGATACTTTACTTAATAGCCCTAAGAATGAAAGCCAAATGTGGCGTTAAGTGATTCTAGAACTACATATCGTTCTTCTTACCTTGGAAGAGATTAATAGGCGTGAGTGTAGATAGATCTTCTTATTCTTATCTTATCAGCCCATATACGTCCCCACCGAGGGGCACGGGCCTCCCTTCGAAACACGAAAGGGATTTAGGCCATAGTCCACCACGCTGACCCAATGCGGGTTAGTGGATCGCTCGTCTTTCGAAAATGAATTTTCCTGAAGGGCGGGTTTCATCTCGATGTTTTCTTCACCGTTGAGCAAGTGATAATTAGAAATCCGTACATAAATCCGAAAAGACGAATTCAGTGGTACAGGCCCGCACCAGGATTTGAACCCGCGACCTTCGGATTACAAGTCTGGCTCATTACCAACTGGGCTATCACCGCATGTAGATAGGTATAATGATACAATCGCTTGTAATGGGAAAATAACAAAATTAACCATTCATTGTTTAATGTAACAGCATACTGAATATAAACTTCCATCTTATACATTGTGTTGGGAGTGAAAGAAAAAAGTATTGTGTGCCATTTCTTTAATATGACTTTCCGCCCGGTCTTCGTTACCGTGGGAATTCGGGAACACTGTGGGTGGAGCCTATGTTACTCAGGGGTAATGTAGCATTTTAATGGCAAAAGTTTTTTTTAATGGTCGAGTAGTTTTTGAGTTTTTTAGTTACATACATATACATACAAAAATAAAAATCTTTCCTCTTTATAAAATTTGTGTAGATAGAATGATGAATTTTCTGACAATTCAGGATCAGGATTTTTCTGACAATTCAGGAGGATTTCACACAAGTGCCAATAGATGGCTGTCAACCGAACCGAACCGAGAATATAAATAAATCATTATTAACCTTTATACAGAAAAAAATAGAATTAAATGTAATTCAGGAATTACCATTTAATCATAACTTTCATAGCTTGTATTGGAGTGCAATAAAGTATATTGTATTGAATGGGCCTTTTTATAATTAGAACGGCACGGCAGTCGGCATGGCATGACAGAATTTGTATTACCTTCTATGTTCCCAGCTTCTAGTATCACTAGTGCATAGGATGCAATGGTAATACAATTTTGCCGTGCCGTTTTCGTATTAAAAAAGGCCCTATGGGGCAAAGGTTCCCTCGGCGTCGCCTAAAGACGGAGCGACGGACGAAAAAACCCTTTGCTCCGTAGCTACCTATACTTCTATACTAATATTATAAAGAGGAAAGATTTGATTGTTTGTTTGTTTGTTTATATGTTTGTTTGTTTGTTTGCATTGAATAGGCTCCGAAACTACTGGACCAATTTGAAAAATTATTTCACCATTAGAATCCTACATTATCCACGATGAACATAGGCTACATAGTTTTCCCGAATTCTCACAGGAACGAAGTCCCGGGTAGAAAGCTAGTTAGGATTTATTTTGCGTTGACACGTCATCGCTTCTTTATATACAGCGCCATAGAGTTTATAGAATGTATGTATCTGACCATGAATCACAGGTCTTTGGCAGCACTGATTTGCTGTTTCAATTGTCCAAGTTGCGCTGTTGCTTATTGATCTTGATCTAGATTGCTAACCGACAAAATTTATGAGCAGTCCGCCAACAGTGTGGAGTCTGAAATTAATCTGATTTATGAAACAGTTACATTAATATTGCTTATTGGCGCAATAAATTATGCTAAAGAATTGAGTTTTGTTCATTATTTTTTTCTCTTTTTTATGGTTTCGTAAGTAACTGAAAGCAAGTACGTTTGTTTTTTTTATATAAAATTAAAAATTACGTATATGTCTGTACTTCCTTCAACTAAGAAACCGCCCATATTTCTTGTCCGCTGATGATAAGATTTAGAATAGAATGAACTTTGCAGTTTAAGGCATTGGGTGTACATAGTTAACAGATCTGTACTATACCTCAAGCTAACATATCCCAAATTTCAAACCATACAAATACATACATACATACATACGCTCCCGCCTATAATCCCTAACGGAGTAGGCAGAGCATCAGTGGTTCTAGAACTACTACGAGTAGATGCCACGTTTGACACAAATTGTGAGGGTTATCACAGGGAACAAGTTGCATAATGGTGAGCGGTGGTCAGCCTTTAGCCCATTATACAGCAAAACCTTAACATACAAATCGCAAGGAAGAAATTGGGAATTCAGAATGATTTTAGGGACAAAAACTATTTTTATGTAATCAGGGTCACAGAGAAATACCTGCCAATGAAACGTGGCCTTTTTGATCAGGAAATACACAAGAAAGGCCCTCGAGAACAAACGGAATGCATCAACCGGTAATACACCTGATTGACGCCATTGTACGTTTATTTACGACGTAATTAACGTGTTTCAAGTATTTTTATTATAGATGGGTTGAGTGGTTAAAACAATAGCCGGGATGCACCTTGTCCACTGTCCGGCGCCCGTTGACCTTCGAATTCCAAGTAATTTTTAAGTTAATCGTTGCAAGAATGAGTCACTGTTTTCGAAGGTTATCGGCCTCGAACATAAGACTTAAACCAAGGGTTCCCAAACTGCATAAAAGATAGAGCAGACCAGGCGCACCATGTTTACTTTTTACAATCTGCTTACCACTTGGTGATAAAACAATTGTTTATTGATGACATAGTTTATGTTTAGTTAAGTTTTCTTTCCCAAAAAAATATTTATGAATATCCCTCACGCGGGTAAGCGTTTAAAAAAATAAATACAAAATTAAATATTTTAAAGTTATTACATGAACGTGAGTCTAGAGCAGTGGTGATATTGAGCCTTCATGCTGCTTTTTGCAGTAACAATATTTTAAATATATCTATATAATAAATATTTATTTTTTATTATGAACAAAGGAGATGGTCGGATTTTGTATGACAGCCGAGAGGCGGCGTCCGGCAGGGAGTTTAGTTATACTAGTTTATAGTACATAATTTTTGTAATATATTTAGCATTAAACATATTTAGAAACAACCCCCGTTTATTAAAAAAATTTTTTTTTTATATATTGTGCGACGAGTTAGAATCTTGTGCTTGCAACACTTTGATACTTTTTATGACTTTTTACCATCTTTTTATGCTTTACAAATGCCAACTCTGTTCATTAGGATCCAAGTAGGACTAGGACTAAGTATCTCTATGGACAGAGCTTACTGCTGTTGCAGTATACGTGTGAATCGTGTCACACATTGACCTGCTTGTAGGTCAAAAACCGCAGGAATATCATTTCATATGTAAGTCATTATAACTCAATGATGTAAGTAAAATATCTGTTGTTCTCAGAAAAAAGATCAGATTATGGGTAAAAAACTCATTGAATTCCAAAATTCAGACTATGGTGTACAATAACGTTTGTTTTGATTGATAAACAGCCACGCGTTGCGGGCGGATTGCTCCGTCCATACGTCAGTATAATTACTTAGTCCTAAAAGTAGGATCAGTAAGTTAGCTATTTTTCTTTTTTTAAACAAGCAACATCGCGTTTGACATCTAACGTCATTTTTTTATTTTTTTTATTTGACAAAGCATTGGTAACGAGACCATCAGCTTAAAAGCAACAATAACACATGAAGTAAGTATTCTCAGGTCAGGTCAATAAAACATGAAGTAGGCTTCTCAGGTCCTTCGTAAACCGATAGTGTTTTTACGAAAAACTATGGCGGCAAGAAGCACTGCCGCGGGATCTTTGTCGGAACCAAACGGAGCAGATACACTGTATCACTTGAATTCCTTTATCACCACACTGTTTAAAGTTAGTTTACTGCACAATACACTATCACTATTACACATTAAACCACTTTTTAATGTAATAAACAAAAATTCAATTGGCACAACAACCCCTCACGCCGAGTTCCCGCCAAAAAACCACATCTAACGTCAAGCTGGAGTGCGTTCAGAAACACACACTTTGTACACTATTTTTTCCCGAAATATATGAAAGCGTGCGTTCAGAAACGAAATACCGCCAACCAAATACATTTTCAGGATTTAATAAAAAATGGGGGTTTATAAAAAAAATTGTATGAGCTTAAAGCATAAAATCAAAGCTTTAAATAAAATGGTATATAAATTGACCCTGCCGGAGGTGGCCTCCCGCTGGAAATTGTGTAATATCTGCTTCACATTGGTTAATTACGCGTGTAATTTTATTCTACAAATATCTTTTTATTGATGACTAGCATTCAGCCCGGGACTTCGTTCCCGTAGGAATCTGGGAAAATTATGTAGTCTATGTTACTAAGGAATAATGTAGTATTCTAATGGTGAAAGAGTTTTTCAAATCGGTCTAGTAGTTTTGGAGCCTATTCAATGCAAACAAACAAACAATCAAATCTTACCTATATTACCTATATATACTTCTCATCTTCATTAAAATGTGAAAATGCAATGATAGTTAAGTTATTAAACGAACGAATTAACAATAGTTTTAGTTTACACAAGGAAATGGATAAAATCCAACAAAACGCCCGCAGTAAAGATGACGTTAGATGAAATGCATTGCAACCCTTCACCAACATCACCAAACTCCTTTTATGTGCCCATAAAACGTAGGGCTATAAGTTTGAGAATCCCGGACTTATGCGATTCGGAGCCTCTAAAGGAAGTACAAAAACCGCAACAAGAAAAAAAAGACTTCTGCCAACATCACGAATTCAATCACGATAAACCGAAATGCGGTTTTTGTCATAATTTTTAATTTATCTTTGACTGCGTAAGACAATGGTGTGTAAGGCTATGGGTACTTGAGTTGATTACTGTTATTAGCCTATTGTTAATTTTGCAGTGAGTTTTATTATGACGCAGGGTTTTAAATATTATTTATGTTTTTTTTATTTCTATGAGTCATCGATAACTTTCCTATGTCAATGAACCATCGATAGAGAAGTTATTGTAAAAGGTTCAGTTTTATGTACATAAAACGCACGTTTCCAAAAAGTTTGTAGATCTAACCTGTAGGCCTTCTTGTAGGTGTATAATCTTCCAACATATCTGATTGTAAAGAAAGTTTTTTGACTCATATATATATAAAACAACATACAATATTATGGAAAAATTATTTTATGGCTCTAAAATTCCACCAAAAATTTTAATGTTCGTATCCATTTGTGTATCTTCCAATCATGGACCTAATAATACTATCTCGACACGACGACGTCCATTAAGGGACACCTGACACAAGTGAAACCTTAGTGTTGGCCTTTGGGTGGGTAGTGTTTATTTATTTAGGGGGGGGGGGAAGTTCTGGGGGTTTTTCAGACGTAACATTTAATAAATGTTAAGTCTAAAAAACCCAAATAAAAAAAAAATATATAGAGCTATCATGGATTTATATTAACTTATGTCTTATTTATTTTTAGGTAAGGTTATTTTGGCTTGAAGAGTTAGTTCCCCCTGTGGGATTGTTTAAATATGTATATTTTATGTATTCTATACATATAGAACTTGGTCGCCCAGGTACTACAATTTGAATAAGAATGCAATAGGCCGTCATTTAAATAATGAAGATTGTAGGTATCAATAGGCACGTACTGTTCGCACCCACATTAACACCTAATAGCACTTTTGTAACGTGCAAATAAAGCCTTTATTATATTTTGTAACGTGCAAGTGAGAGCGGCGGTGGTCTGGTAGCGGGTCGGACTCGTATGCGAGAGGCAGAGTTTGGTCCCTAGCGCCGCCGCCGCCTTGTACCAACGTCTCATTTTCTTGAGTTATGTACTTTAGTTAAATAAATAAATAAATAAACGCTACACACTCAAAGGCCCACACTAAGGTTTTCCCTTGTGTCGTGGGTCCCTTGGAACACACATAAAGACAAACACAAACACCCATGACCCGAGAACAAACACCTGCTTTTCACACAAATGTTTGCTCCGACTGGGGATCGAACCCAGGACCCGCCGATCAAGAGGCAGCGTCACTGCCACTCGACCAAACCGGCCGTCAATACACACTGTTGCGTATGTTGTCCTAATGCCGAGCAAAGGTCTTCTATCTCAATACATTAACGTGGTCTTATGAGGTCTTTTTACATTTGATATTTGTGTAAAAAGCAGATATTTGTTCTTGGGTCATGGGTGTTTGTGTCTGTCCTTTTGTGTATTCCACGGGACCCACGATACAAGGGAAAACCTCAGAGTGAGCTTTTGAGTGTATATAGTTTTATTAATTTATTTAACTCCCGACGAAAAGAGAGGGATGTTATAAGAGTTATAAGTTTATGTTGTGTCTATCACCGATATCGTAGCTGCTTATTTTTGAAAGCTTACAGCTGTATTTTATTAAAATAGTTTCAGCCGTTTAAAAGTTGTAATGCTATAAATGTCAGGGGCTATTTATCATTTTAATTTTAAAGTTACATTATTTCCTACCTTGTATCTTAATACTGGTACTGGCAAAAAAGACTTAGAGGAAATGCAAAGGTTAGGTACTACTCAAAACATAAACATTGCATATTAATGAAACTGCAATGAAAAAATTTAATTAAACAGATTTTCGATAAACGCTAATTAGTTTTTAGAATGTTTATAAAATTGTTACTTACCTACGCATCATAAAACCATTATTGATACGATGTGGCAGTTTTTCTTTTGATTTAATGTTTGTGTAAGTGGAATTTTCATGTTTTATGCTCTACGCTGCAAACTCTATGTG
This sequence comes from Aproaerema taeniolella, assembly GCA_949987775.1. Taxonomy (NCBI): domain Eukaryota; kingdom Metazoa; phylum Arthropoda; class Insecta; order Lepidoptera; family Gelechiidae; genus Aproaerema; species Aproaerema taeniolella. Next base: position 7,658,064 of record OX465248.1, read on the forward strand.
AGTAATTTTTAATCATATTAAGCAAATGTTGTTTGTGTCTGTCTTTATGTGTGTTCTGAGGAACCCACGACACAAGGGAAAGCCTTAGTGTGTTCTGAGTGTATGGCGTTTTATAAAATTAAAATAAAATTTACTTTGGATTGATTTTTATTTTTAAAGGGAAACACTTTTCCATCAACCAGTACTTATAATTAATAACTCTTTTCATAGAGAAATGAGGTTTTCTAGAAAAATATACTTGCCCCATCCGAGAATCGAACTTGGGACCATCCAGTAGGAGGCCATCTCTTAACGCGTTTCATAAACCGGTTTTTAATTTCGGTGAATCATGTCACGCCAGCACATCTATCATGCATGATTAATCCACCGCAATAGTATGCGCGTGGGCAACAAATTACAACTAGGTACGACCTTAACTGAATAACTGGCACGCGCTCTTTGGGCCCGGTCGAGATAAGCATTGGCAGTTTAAAAATAGAATAAACAATGGATACAAATTATTTCATATTTACCCGAGTCTTAATTGTCCATAAAATATTATTTACTGGAAAATGTGTTTTTAAAAATTCCTTTGCAAAATGGATAAAGATTCAGTAAACATTTTAAAAACCCCTCACGTTTTTGTAGGTTATGTAGTTGGAGTTTTTTAAAATACGTTTTTTATTACTATAGCAGGTGCTAGTTCTATTAGATAAAGGTTATGTGGCCTCAGTTCATCATCTACATAACCCTACTCATTGGGACTATTTTTAAGACCCCAAACACGTTTTATCAGCTGTAAGCTTCTGAGAAGTTCGGTATCTCGCAGATTATTCGATGGTACAGCATCAGCTCAATATTAGCATATCTTAGAAATACTTCCGCAGTAACAGTACATGTAAAAGTCAGCTAGACCCTTCCGTCAATTAGAAAATGAGCTGATGATCTTCAAACGCCTGAAAAAATCTCCAATAGCTAAGAACCATCTCGATCACGTCAGCTTGCAAACTAAAAACCTGGATTAAAATACACAAATACACAGTATACACACGTCAAACTTACACCACCTCTATTTTTTGTCCAGAATGAAAAATATGAAAGAAAGCGCCGCGCGGGCCTGTTATTAGATAGTAGTAAAATATTACCACTGAAGTAAAGTCTGATATGCAGTCTCTGCCGTAATGGGAATGCATACCACATGCGTCACTGGCTGATCAGGGTTGCTCTCAGCAAGTATTAATTTGAATTCAAAATTTAATTATGATGTTCTGGAAAAATAAAAGAAATGAGGGACAGCAGCCCGGGCCAGGTGTCATTGATGTGTGGACTTTCAATTGTGTTGAATGTGTTTATTCTACGTAAAAACCAACGTACTGGTGTGTCGCATTTATAAATAAATACAAGTTTGTTACGTTTTAAGGCATTTTGTTATACGCCCCTATAAGTCCCCTACAGTACTGTACACGTACTGGGCCCCGATTTTGTAACTTCAGTTGTGTGTCGATGGAATGGTTGCCATTTCATCCGTTCAGGTGGCGAAATTGAGAACTATCCAAATTTCATACATCTAATGACGGCTGCTTTGACTGGTGGCGCCACCGCCAACTGAATTTTGAGTTGCTAGGTAGTTTGCAACTTTACGTTCAGTTGGCAGTGGCGCTGCTGGTTGAGGTGGTTGTCAGCAAGTATATGAAAATTAAATAGTTCTCAATTTCGCCACCTAAACTGATAAAATGGCCTCCATTCCATAAACACACAACTGAAGTTACAGAATCGGGACCCTGGTTGATACGAAATAGAAGTTTGACTTTATTTTCCATTGGCAATTCTGTGAACTATAATTTTGATTGTTTATTGATGATAAATTGAGATATAGCTCCATACTTACTATAAGTGATAATAAATTATGAGATATAGCTCTATAACCTTTCCCATGCTATTTCGATGTATGTACTTACAACCCTGAATCGTCTATAAATCAACGTTTCATAAATCTAATGTCTAATAGACTAAGGTTCAAAACTAATCTAGGAAATAAGAGCCTCTGTGTCGTAGTAATCTTAAAATAACTTTAAGAGCCTATCTGGTGAAGATCAATGGGTGCGTTCTCGTGTACGTTATAATCCCATCAAAAACATAAATGTGAAAAAGTGAGCCAAGCTCAATTTTTTAAGATATAGGTGGTAGTCAACTATGCCGACAAAAGAAATGAGATCTAAATGAATACCAATTTCTATAGTTACTTATTATAACATATAACATTCTAATACAAATTAAAAAGACCATTTCTTGTTTTTTCTGCTTCAATAATGCTTGTTATTTCAAAATGTAATAACTTTTTACATTTTAAGAGTCGAACAATTTACGCAAAGTAGATAACTTATGATAAATTACAATCCATGATTTTTCGAGACAAACTAGCCAAGCCAAACCTCGAAATTTAATTTATCATAAGTTATCTACTTTATGTAATTGTAAAAATGCACTAATTTCAGACTTTTTCCCATAAGTAATCTGGATGTCAAATTTTAACTTTCTAGATCACCTGTAAGTGGATTAGATTTTTGATCTATATTTGTCAGTGTTAAAAATGAAGATTTTTAGAAATAATATCTGAATCACCGTTTGAGCTGCATTTGTGAAATTTGCGATTCCAGCTAATATAGGAAGTCTCATAAAGTAAACTAAATTTTATGTGTTTTATGATAAATAGATTCTGAGTTATTAAGGATCAAAAGTGGCTCCGAACGGTGCGCTGCTCGCCATTTCTTTGAATTGAACTTGGCTTGCCACTCTCCGCGTGTCTAGATTTATAGGCTTTTAAAAGTTTGCTGTAATTTGCAGTAAAATTTACCACTATAATCAATACGAAGGCATTTATTTGACACAAGACATAATGTTTAATGCCTTTCATAAACTTTATCTCCTTCATTCAGTTACTAACTTATGATTACTTCACATCTTCCGAGTAATAGTCATCATATATTCTGTATAATTATTCCTAACCTCTTTCACGGGGCTTGTTACGTTAAAAAATTAACTGAATGATTGCTATGAATTCACAGGAATTCATTATGACGTCATGTAAGATGTCAATCACATTTTTAATAACTAGGTCGATTGTTCTTTTTTATTTTTTTCTAAGGGTTTTCCTTGTGTCGTAGGTCCCTTGGAACGTACACAAAGACAGACATAAACACCCATGACCTGAGAACAAACGTCTGTTTTTTACACAAACATTTTCCCCGACTGGGAATCTAACCCAAGACCTATCGATCATGAGGTAGCGCCACTACCACTCGACCAGACCGGTCGTCATTTCGCATTAATTTTTCCTACGTCATGGTAGTGTCTGCTTTCGTTATCTTATCTTTCCGCTTTATTTTTTTGCGCCGTCCTTCAAGAGTGCGCAGGAGCCAAGACTTTTACCTATTCTTCTAGAACCAAGTACGTTCAATGGACGCAATTGTTCCCTACGTCATCATCTGGCGCCGAATTAATAGTATTATTTTGACAATTTACGCAAGAAAAGGCCTAAGAAGCAAGTGGGCCTTTTTATAATTTGAACGGCACGGAACAGCAATTTGAAATTTGAATTACAATTGCACTGTATGTTCTCAGCTTCTAATATTACAATGACATAGGAGGCAATGGTAATACCATTTTACTATTGCCTCCTATGCACAGTGATACTAGAAGCTGGAAACATAGAAGAATATAAAAAGGCCCAGTCACTACAAGAATAATCGATATTCCCTGCGAAATACCTTATTATATGTAAAAACGTGATGTTTTTCTTAGTCTGCGGTGAGCAACAATCAAGTAAATTGTCATAAGAAATTCGCAGTTTTACAAATTTAAAGATGTTCACGCTTCGCTCTTTGCGGTTGTGGAAACTATGTTATTTGACTTCTCTTAGAGATAACAAAATGCAAACATTTTTTTTAACGAGCAGAAGAGTTTAGGTTGAAATAGTTAATAGTACATATCTGTCTTTCAACAACACTTTCACGTCCATCACTGTCCTAAGACTTCTAGACAATAATGTCACATAACATTATTTTAGCGATAACGAAAATCTTGAAAAAATTACGAAATTAGTGGCATATTTATTTCATGACATCAAAGTTCACACGTGAAATTGTCGATGAAATTAGTGTCATAAAATAAATGTTATGCCACTAATTTCGTAATGTAAAGTTTTCTCGTTGTTGATGTATCAGAAATAAAAGGAAGACCATGAAATTTAACATTTTTAATTCCAAATTAATAAATTTAATTTATCAAAATGCTCAAAATTAATGGGCTTCTCATTTTTCTGAACATAATTTTCTATGTTAATTAACAAAAAAAATCCATTTGATGAAGATAAAACTAGGTATGATAATAGGTATGATAAAACTACAGTATGATTTTTTTTCTCGTATACCGGATTCGATTCCCGGTTAAACCAGGCAATTATTTAAAAATATTTTAATGCAGTTTTAATTAAAATGTCCCATCTAAAATAATTAAGGTACTTTCCCTCCATGTGGCATAGCCGTGGGACGCCCTGTATATAAAATTGCAGGTCCTGACTCACTGACTAAGCAACTCCCAGCCCAAATCCTTGGACCTAGAAACCTGAAATTTGGTACAAAGGTTCCTTATAGCGTAGGCAAGGAATAAGGGAACATTATCAAAATTCTCACAGGAACGAAGTCCCGGGCACCCTCTAGTGTTCAATAAAACTAAGAGTGTCTAAGTCCAAAATCAACAAAAAATCAATGTTTGGATTGTATTTTATCCAATTGATAAGGCTATTATTACAGTCATACCATACAGCCTTAATATTTGGAAAAATACCTATAAAAGGTGTTTCAAAAAAACCCAAAAAAAAGAAATTCCAAAATTTAATTTTAAAAGTGAAATAGTCGCATCAGTTGCACGGTTTGACATTTACAAAATGAAAGTTTCATATAATTAATATGACATACTTGTCAATTTGTAATAGAGCTGTGCAATAAGCTTAATTTCAATTAATTTTATTTATTTTTTTGGGTTTTTTGAAACACCTTGTATTAAAACAGTTAAGACTTCTTTTACGTCCACATCAAGATTGATTACGACCATCAAACTGAGATGTGTAATATCCATGGCGCACTTTTTCATACAGTTACAGTTATTTGGAGTACCAACTTCCATCGGAAGTGGCAGAACAGATTGTTGAAATGATTGATTGCTCACGACTACGAGATAGATTTTGATAAGTATTTGGCCCTTGGCGCACTTAAGTATTCTGTTCCTTGGGTTATGTTTCTGTTGCATTGAACTGCAGCTTAAAAGGAAGTTGATGTACCTATCAATGTAGGAAGGTCAGTTTAAGCCGCACTTTAAATTTCTTGTAATTATGATTATTGGCACTTTGATGGAGATATGATCTTAGTAAAATTACTTTCTTAGCTCAAAGTACGAATTTGAACCGATAAAGTCTGTACGTTTTGCAGAAAATCTCTCTAATTTTTCTCTATGTTATAGAATTGCACTTAGCGATAAGGCCACCTTTGCACACTTTTGCATTAAGTTAAAAAATATATATTTTTTATATGCATTCTGTAATTTATCCCATTGTTTTTTTATACCTATAATAGCTGTATATTATGTCTACTTTTATAATAAGAACCACCAAAACACGAAAAAGCTCGTCAGGATACCCCAATTTTATAACCAAAGCCCGATTTATTATCACAATAACATAGAGTGACCTTTAACTCGGAATTCTGCATTGCAGACCGCTTATCTGAATCAAACAACTTTTCTTGCGCTAAATAATCAATGGCGTCTCAATGGTGGTTGAATGACAAAAGTGACCATTTTACCCGTTCAGGTAGTGAAATTGAGAACTATCGATATCTCGTGCATTTGACCCCTAACCGAACGTTAAATTGTAAACTACTTACTTAGCAAATTAACATTGAGTTGGCTATGGCGCCGCCGCCAGTCAAAACAAACGTCACCTAATGTAGGATAGTTCCCATTTTCACCATCTGAACGGATAAAAATGCGACAATGGTCATTCCACAGACATTGAGAAGCCATTGATTATTGGAATAGCCGCCAAGCTCTATCTAATGTACCAGATTTACTATACACACTAGTGACTAGAGTCTCGTCTCATTAATGCTAGCATACAACGGGACTGCACTTACTGGGTATTAAATAGATAATCAGGAATAACTTATATCAGTATAACTGTATTTAACACACTCGCATTAAAGTATATTAGTTTCTCTATGGTATTAGCTAATATTAATCCAGCTGGAACCGGTATGCTGACATGTACACCTCTCGTTTGTGAACAATGTCAATGAGTACGGAACTAAGTAATTGATGCAATGTTTAATAAAATATGCAGGTTATAAATGCAGCGTAAAATAACTGTTGTTTTAATATGCGACTCGTTAACTCATTTCTATGTCTATGATGCGGCTGTTTAATATACTTTGACAACTTTCAAAAGTTGCCGCTAATATTTATTTTCTAATTGACTCCTACTAACTGCATAGCTAGCACGGCCCGCGATAAACTTACGCGTCATACCATTCAGATGACAGTGAAACTTCATTTTGATTGCGCGAGGGCACTACGCAAGGCTTGCTTGCTCTCTGCTGGCGTTGTCATTTCGACACTTTTGACATTTTACTGCGTTGTTTTCACATTGTGCTTGAGCTGCTGATGACTATGTACTATGCACCATATTATGCCTCACGTTTTTATCGTTGCCCTATGTGTTAAAAACTATAAATTGTGTTTATACAATAGAGGTTCTAATTCTGTGTAGAAATCTTAGTTTAATTTAATATGTGTTTATTGCCTTGACAATAAAATGATCCCTGTACAGTTTTGTCCTAGCACCGCTTTTCATATACCTAACTAGTAGTATTTATTATATGTATAGAATTATTAATTAAATATCCGAATGGTTATGAATTGAAAAACATTGTTTCATACTCATAAACCACGATAGCAAGAATTTACATATAACTACAACAGAAAAGATACAAAACAAATAAAACTATGTATCTAAGATAAAACATAGTAACCTTCACCAAATTATATACACTTTACTAAATTGTAGATATTTCACCATACTCCAAGGATGCACACTGCACAATGAGGCCGTTCTATAGTAGGGTTATCAAATGGAGAATCAATCATAGTTGGACAGTTTCGAATTTTATATCCGGCGACTTTGAATTAGCTGAAGAAATAAATAATAAATGAAATTAATGAATCCTTAAGCTTATAGGTATCTACAATCCAATGATAATAAATTTCATTGGGAGACAGGAGCATAAACTAGGGTGTACCTGTGTCATATCCTACCCTCCCTGAATCTTACCCTCAGATAAACGATTTTGAAAATAATAAAATAAAATTACAGCTAGGTACATTATAGGAGAGTAAAACTAATAATAGCAATCATTAAGGTTTATGGGTGTGTGTGTGGTAAAACTTTAAAAATTAATTGATCAAACTCTATGGTAGATTAGATAGCAAGTTTTATTTTAGCGAAAGTTAAGGATACGAAACCCATATACTTATAAAGACCTGATAAAGGGAAAAATCGGGAATAAAGAAAAACGTGATAACCCTGTGCTGGAGGCAGTTAGACGGACACGTCTACACGCCATATGAGTGGTCTATTCAACATGCGTTGCGCGCGCGCAGCTTCCGTTAACGAACGTCTGGTCTGTGTCACGGACTATTTGTACTCCGTTTACGCCGCGTCCTTGCACTTCATTGAGAGATTAGAGGATACCGGTGTTCATACTGCAATTCTAAACGTAGAGTATCGAGAGTCTTAAAGATCACAAGATTTGTTTACATGCTTCTTCTCGTATTTTTTCAACCCCGACAAAAAAGAGGGGTTTTTGACGTGTGTATCTGTATCTGTAGCAGGATTAGTAAATATATTAAATTAATAAGTCACAAAACATATTCTAAATCGGAAACATCCTCGTCACATATCTAATTCTAATCAAACAGACCGCCCCTTGTCATCCCCGGTGCAAAGGTGCCCATGACACTCGCGGCATTACCTCGCTGAATGGCTATGGACAGCCTTTGCACCAGGTATGACCTGGAGCGGTGGTCACACCCCTTTTCATTTAGGCGCCGGCCGATTTCCGAAACAAATACTTTTGCTTCACTTCCCCAACAACCCGTCGTTTCCACCGCAAAAGGGACAAACGTGTAATTTTGAACCAGGGCCGAATACTTTTGCCGCTTTTTTGCGGCTGCAACCTCAGCAGCAGCCCCAGCCCTCCCAACGGTATGGCTAAGGTGCGAGGCGGCAAAGGTGCTGACGCACGTGGCGTCCCACAGTAAGCACCTTCCCTTCTCCCATGGCACCATAGTCATACCGTCAGGCCTCTTCCCGTCCAACCTACAGAGACCAGGGGGCTCCAGGACGCAGGGGATGTTGGCCGATACAAGTGCCCTGCGGATTATGTCGTTTAAGGCGTGGTGCCGTGGAAACCTCCCCGCACATCGACAACAACTCATAGCGTGGTGACCATTGGCTTCCACCGTGGAACCGCAGATGCATAAATGTTTTTCACAGACATCGCAGCCGTGATTTCGTCGAACAAGGTGATTTCGTCCGGAAACAACCAGCATGGGGTGGTTCTCAATAAGTACGTAAGTTTGGGCATGGCGAAACACAGACGCAACAACAGCAGAGCGACATGAGCTAAAAGATTTTTCAAACGTTCTTTCGCAACCTGAAGTGAACGTTTCCTTTATTGCAGAGCCTCAGGGATCCCATCGGGAAAAACGGGTGAGCCAAGAAGTACAAAAGTTTGCGGAGACAGTTCCTTAAGTCCCGGCAAGATAGCATCAAAACGAGGGAAAGAAGAGGCCGCATCGGGACAGCAGGGGAATTTTACCGCTGCCGGATTATTTTTTTGCAGTAAGCTGTCACCCACAGAATCATTTCTGTGTCACAAATTATATGCTAATGTTTTTTAGTATACGATGAGCAATGGGAACTGAAAACCCATGATCGCTCAGAGGCTTTCGCTGATCTCAACCGATCAGTAAGCTTAAGCAACGCACACAGAGGCAGGGAACGTGATGGGTGACCAACGTGGTAATTTATTACGAGCGTTTCCGTGCTTCGGCGGACACGTTAAGCTGTCGGTCTCGGTTTGACGTGTGTATCTGGATGTCTGTGTATCTGTGTGTATATGTCTGTGGTATCGTAGCTCCTAAACAGATGGACCGATTTCAATGCAATTTTTTTATTTAAAGCTGACGTAATCGAGATGATTCTTAGCTACATTTGATCAAAATTGGTTTAGCCTGTCGGGGTTATACAAAAATAATTTAGGAGTTATTTTTTATCAGCCCATATACATCCCCACTGAAGCCTCCCTTCGAAACACGAAGGGGATAGTCATAGTCCACTACGCTAGCCCAATGCGGGTTGTCAGACCCGCATCTTTCGAAAACAATTTTCTTAGACGTTAGGGTTTCACCACAATGATTTCCTTCACCGCTGGGTAATCCATAATGAAAAATCCATACATCAATCTGAAAAGATAAGGTGGTACAGTACAGATACGCACCAGGATTTGAAACCGCAACCTTCTGGTTACAATTCTGGCTCGTACATTTTTTCTGTTGATTTGTTTTTCCTAAATAATAAAAAGTGTTAAAAATTACAACATTGAACAGAGCCACATAACTCTATCTCACAATAGGTGTGAAATGGGGCAAAATGTAAAGTAAATAATATCTGCGACCATTCGAGGTCATTTTTTGTTATCGGTAGAATCTGAGTCTCAGTTATAATGACAAATAACTAAGTATGTCAAGATTAAGCTAAGAAATCCAAGTGAATCATTATTAGCCGACTTAATGATAGAGTTTTAAAATATTTCTTGTTGTGAAATATTATATTCTGCTAACCAATGCCGTCTCAATGACAATAATGAGTTGATGACCATTTATCCGTTCATGTGGCGAAATTGGTAACTATCCAAAAGTTGCTAAGTAATTTTTAACATTAACGTTCAGTTGGCGGTGGTGCTTCTAGTCAAAGCAGCTGTCATCAAATGTATGAAATTTTCTAGAAATTTTGATATTTTTAAATTTCGCCACCTGAAAGGACAAAATTGTCTCAATCGTCATTCCACTGCCATTGAAACACTATTGATTAGCAAAATAAGTAATTATGGGTTGAATTCTGAATCTTGTATTGATAAGAAATACATCCCCACATCATATACGTCCCCACCGAGGGGCACGGGCCTTCCTTCGAAACACGAAGGGGATTTAGGCCTAGACTATGACGCTGGCCCAATGCGGGTTGGTGGACCGCTCGTGTTTCGAAAATGAATTTTCTTGGACGGGCGGGTTTCATCACGATGTTTTCCTTCACCGTTGAGCAAGTGATAATTAGAAATTTTTATAATAAATTAAAAAGTAGGCTAATAAACCGAGTAAATAAACAAAGTGACGTAACCATTGGAAGAAGGTTATCAATTTAATCAAGTCATTCACTTTGTAATTTCGAAACGCAACGATGAGTTGATCTTGTTAGAATGGTATTATAGTGAATGTGATGTGCAACGGATTGCCAAACTCGCTGCCATGCTGTTGGCGCAACTTCATTGACTATGTAGAAAGCGAATCTTTATAAATAGTTAAACAAATAATATTGCATTTGTGACGAATCATCATTCATCATCACCTATTACAAAAAATGCTGATAGATATTGCAATTATAAAAATCCCCTACCGCCTATAAAAATTTCAGCAAAACTATTGACTAGTTTTGAAAACACGTTCCTGTTTTTAAAACCTTGAATACGTATTTTTTGTTCTAAGAAAACCTATAAAAGCTTAAGTAGTTTTAAAGTAATTCTGCCTAAGTTAATATTTATGAAAGTAGCAGTACGTTTTCTAAATAAATAAAATAGTTAACTGACATACTTCTACTAAAAAGCTGTGACCAAATTTCTTTTAAATATATTAATGAATAATCATTAATCATTATTTGGTGACAGCAATTGACATCTAACCCCCTTATGTGGTGGAAATAAGGGGGAAACTTTAAACCTTAACGTGGTTTAGAGTTTCCCCCTTTCATACGTGTTTTTTTAAATCTAACCCCCTTATTCATAAACGTGGTTTAAAGTGACAGTTGAAAGCTTCGCGGGAGCGTGTAAAAACATGTTAACTTATAAATAAATACTTTTGAACGCTCTCACGAGTCTCTTAACTTCTTCTTATCGTGTAGGTATAGTCAAGTGTAGTCGGTATAGTCGGTTGGACGGCCGGTTTGGTCGAGTGGCAGTGACGCTGCCTCTTGATCGGCGGGTCCTGGGTTCGATCCCCAGTCGGGGCAAACATTTGTGTAAAAAGCAGATATTTGTTCTCGGGTCATGGGTGTTTGTGTTTGTCTTTATGTGTGTTCCAAGGGACCCACGACACAAGGGAAAACCTTAGTGTGGGCCTTTGAGTGTGTTGCGTTTATTTATTTTTATTTTATTTATTTAAGTGTGTGGCGAACTTGGCTAACCCTGGCCAACTAACTGTAACTTTAACTGTGGCATAACTTTAAAATCACGGTTATCAATAAGGGGTGAGTTTGCAACTCGGAATTCACTTTCTTCCTACCCACAAATGAAACCGGAAAAGTTGATAAACAGTACATTTCAATATATATTTTTTTGTATAAACGAGGAATCTCCAAATACTTTCGCTAAGTGTTTGCGAAAACATTTTCCAAAATAAAAACCGGTTTAAGAAAAGGGCTTGCATAATAGTTTGTCAAACATTTGCAATGCTTTTCACGACTAAGTCAACACTTGGTTTACAAAGATATAATGCGTAAGTGAAACACTTTCCACTTGAAGGTCGGCGCTACGCTTTGAATAATGTCTGCCTGCGCACGCGTTGATGTCTTTACTATGGCCGTCGACGGGCTATGAAATAATTACTTTTTTTTTACTTTTAAAAATCCGACAAAAAAGAGGAGTTTTATAAGTTTGACGCATGTGTCTGTCTGTGGCATCGTAGCTCCTAAAGGAATGGACCGATTTCGATGCGGTTTTTTTGTTTGAAAGCTGACGTAATCAAGATGGTTCTTAGCTATATTTAGCTATGTTTAATTTATCCCTTTCGGGAAAGGCAAAGGAATCTATGTACATACTTACAGCCATTTTTAAACATATTCTAAGTTTTATCTTTTGTGGTAAGCCCTTAACCGTCGGGGGATAAACAAAATCTTTTTTAGAGTTATCAATAAACATTTAGTTTGCTTCACTCCTCCTCCTTCTTCAGCTTCACTCACTTTGTTGAATTGAAACTGCTATTCTAAAAAAAAAAATAAACGCTATACACTCAAAGGCCCACACTAAGGTTTTCCCTTGTGTCGTGGGTCCCTTGGAACACACAAAGACAGACACGTACACCCATGACCGAGTTTGAATATTGAGTGACTTTAAATTGGTTAGCGGATATTAAATATGTGAACCTTAATTTCCGCTGATAAAGCTTTTAAAAGAAACTATTTTATTTTTTTACATACATACATACGCTGGGTTTTTTTTTACTATTTTATTTTACACTAGCATTCCGCTCGGGACTCCGTTCCCGTGGGAATTTGGGAAAATTATGTAGCCTGTGTCCATCGGGGATAATGTAGCTTTCTAATGGTGATAGAATTTTTCAAATCGGTCCAGTAGTTTTAGAGCCTATTCAATACAAACAAACAAACAAACAATCAATCAAATCTTTCTTCTTTATAATATGTATAGACTAGTTTTCCGCACGCTTTCCGCACGCGGCTCCGCCCGCGTGGACTACAGGTTGTATCATGCTCAACTGTGGGATAAAATGTAGCCTGTCCTTTCCCAGGCTCTAATCCATGTATCTCTGTACCAAATTTCACCAAAATCGATTCAGTAGTTTAGGCGTGAAAGACGAACAGACAGACAGACATACATGAGTTACTTTCTCATTTATAATATTAGTAAGGAGTAAGGATAGGTCGAAATATGAAAAAAATTTGCCTTTTCATAGAAATTATGCGATCAGCTGATTTGTCTTTGTCGGTTTATAAGGAGTCCATGAAACTGAACAACTTTCCCCAAGAAACATATGTAATCTCTTCCCAACTGCCTAAGTATAAAATATCGAAAAGTTTATTTGAGAATTTCATAAGGGTTCAGGAAAGTTGTTCAGCTTCCGAGACTCCTTAATGCTCCTTCGCCTGCCCCGATAATGAATGTGGTCTCCTCTCTCAACTACTCCAAGATAGACTGAAAGAGATGCTACCTTTAAAATTAATTATTTTACTGTTTTTATATACCGAATTAGAGTTTTCGAGTAATAAAGAATTTATGTTATGTACTTACTAAATAAACTTGCAAATTGTATGGTAACAACTGTAGTATGACAACCTTAGTATCAAAGATGTATTCCTATTTTTACACTTGTTAAAAATAAAAACCTTGAAAGACTCTGATGAAAATATCCTCAGGTACCTAACAGTGTCAAAAAAACAATGTCTGACCTATGTATTTGATTTCAATACACGTACACACATATATTGTCTCTGTATTTTCCTTGTTAACCTTATTTGTTCACAATCGTATTCTAACGATCGATACGGCAAACATATGACGACAGTGGATCGACGTCGAAAGGCCAATTTGAGATTTGAGCACAATAATTCGTCGCGCTCTGTCGTAAGCTTCGTTCGTTTCTGCATCATAATGCATTTACATTGTCGTTGCAATTTTTTTGTAAAATGTGTTAACGGCAAGGAGTACGTGTTTATTTATTTATTAGTCTGTGTGTGTACGTCTAATTTATGACATAGACAAAGACGTCATATTTGTTTCTGCAAAACCTTTGAGTATGTAGTATTCTCTTTAGTCATACACATATGCAAAACACATACTACTTACATGAGTTTCGAAGTTATCTGCAGTGACAAAAAATGGCTCCAACTCAGCATTGTGCTCTATCTATTTATATGGTCTAAAACATACGTAATCTTTATATCTATTGCGTCTGTTTTTAAATTAGTTAGTGAAAAATCAGCCCACTTAACTGATCAACTGTCCCAAAGAACATAGGTAGAAAAATGAAAAACATTTGTTTCAAATCATTTGCTGCATCTCCACGAATGATGCTTGAGTGATCAGCTGATCTTATCATGAGAAGTTGGAATTTTTTAGGGAGGGAAAGTCTGTCCGCAAATCCTTTTATATCAGGATAATTTTAAAAAAGTTAGGTGTACCTTGTAGCAGTCAAAAGCACAATAAATTGAAGAGTTTATCGATTCGCTACGAATTGTCATATTTCTACAGTCCAGCGTTAAGTTAATCATACTTTTGTCTGTTTAGAAAACATGTTGTAGACTCGTTTGCGTTGCCATTTTCATACATTGTTGGATTTGCTGGTCGTATAGCTAAAAACTTGCATAATGTACCTAACCTAAGTATGCTGTGCTAGTCGTGGTCAAAAGCAAATCCATTATTAATAAAAAAGGGAACTTAACATTTCCTAAATTGGTAAAGTAAATAAGTAATAAAATCTAAATAAATAGGTATTAAAAGCGACAATGTTGTAATGTTGAGAAGGTAAGAGTGTCACAAGCTAACAAAAAATGGGAGGACGCCCACCAATGGTCCATTAGAAGCTAATAGAAAAATGGAATTATCCAGCGGGCAGCCAAAGCTAACAAAAAATAGGTCTGCCCAGCAGAGAACTTAACATAAGGTGACAAAAAATGACCAAATAAAATACTGTTACTACTAACATTAAGGTTTCAAGACCGAATGAATCGGCCCAGTCATTCGTCCATTTCTGATCATCCATCCGTGAAAATGTATATCAAAAAACGAAATAGCATTTCAACACGCAATGAATACCGTGGTATCTGTAATAAGAAGAGACTACTGACATACTAACTGACTGACCGATACATATGATACAAGAGTCAAAGAGAGCTTACATGCAGTGATAGCTTAGTTCATTTTTACATGCAGTGATAGCTTAGTGCTTAGTTCGAGAAAAATCTCTTGAAATGTGTTTCAAGAGATTTTTCTCGATGTTGAACGGTCGGTCCCCGATAATGTCGATTGATTGCATTGGATAAACCAAGTCAAAGGTCATTTTGCGGTTTGAGAACTCTGGCACCAAGCACGGTCAAGTTCGCCACATGCTTCATTAACCTAGACGTCAAGGAAGAAAGAAGTGTCATATGCTCCAACCCATTCAGGTTATTAGTCGTCTAGTTCTAGAGACAAACAGGCCCTACTCATTGATATGAAGGGTATACATACAACGCTAGATGACGGATTGGCAAGAGTTTTTATTTGTCGATTTTATCTTCTCTAGTTGACTTTTTGACCCAAATCACTCCACTTGTAAATAGTTAAAGACGTTTTCGAAAAACGAATCCCATCAAAAACATTTTCATGTAAAATGTTGCCAAGACGAGAATATGTGGCTCGGACAGTCAAAAAGCTATATCAGATCTCGCGTAAAGCCAAGCTTCTAACTCTACGCGTCCTAACTCTACACGCCCTAAGTTCACAAACTATACACCTTAGTCAAAACATGTGGCTTAACGGTCTTGGCGGGGGGCAGTACCGTGTTCTCAGATTAGAACTGTGGAAGTAAGGTTGGAATAACTTATTTTTTCTATGTCTATGGGTTGTAATTTGAATATAAGTTTTTAATAGCTTACTAGACATTATAAACATACGCCAAATCTCATACCATTGCATGCGCGCAACATTTTATAGTTTGCTTCACGTGTTAATATACGAATTTAAATTAGTTAGTGAAACTTTAGAGGCCATTTTACCCATGAAACTGAACAGCTTTCACCAAGGAACCCACACAAAATTGTCAAAAACAAATTTTAGACTTCATACAAAGGTAAATTAGCTGCACAAGTGGTATGGAGGAGCTAATTTTTTATATACAGGGTGTCCCAGAAAATAGTGTCAAGCGGAAGTCCTGAGATAGAACACCCCTTGGCGCATCCGAAACACCCCCATATATGTTCCGCGATTTTTTATAGTTTTCGAGTTATGATTTTTTAACTGAAATTTTGAGAATAATTGACCTAAAGAACTTAAAAAATTATAAAAAAAAAAGTATAAGACATTTTTGAGATATTTTTTTTGCAACTCAATTTTAATGAATTGTACTTTAATGCTTAAAACATTCGTATTCGTATCTTAGATGGAAGTTTTAAAAATGTTGGTACAAAGTGAAAAAATACGCTTAGTGAATTATGTCTTAAATTTTCAACTTTAAATTTAAAATCTTAATAGGTAGTTTCATGGCTCCTAAGTTAATCTAAAAACTGCGCCAGACTCTAAGCTTCCATAATAATTTAAAAAAAGTTGTACTTAACAGTCTACTTTTGCTAAAATCTGACTTCAAAGACAGAGTGGTGGAAAACTTGAAAATTTGCTATCTGGTAACGAAAAAGAACTCCAAAGAGAATTTAATTTTGTACATAAAAACTTTATAGTCGGTAACCTTCTTTTAAGAATTGGCTGAAAGAAAACTTCAAAAACAAAACCATTCCTTTTTCAAAGTGTTAATTTGAAAAGTGTGATAGTGCCTGCGTTCGTCCAGTCGTTCGCCTGCCTTTGCGCGTTACGATATTGTGTACGATAAGCTCCTTTTTTGTGATCTCTTGATGAACTTTGCTTTCTTTACGGACTTCAAGTGCGATTACGATTTGGTTTTGTGACACGGACCTCGACTACTTTGGCTTTTACAACGGACTTTGAGTGCGATTACGATTTGGTTTTGTTATACGGAATCCGACGACTTTATCTTTCTCAACGGACTTTTTGAGCTCATTAGTTCAGCTATGTCTTTTTCGTCACGAGATTATGCTCTTATGCATTATTATTATGGCTATGCAAGAGGGAACGCTTCTGAAGCAGCCAGGCTGTTCAAAGAGTATGTACAAAATGGAGGTGGACCTCAGCCTGAGACTTGGCCTGATCATCGCATGATTTTAAGAGTCCATAATTCTTTCATGGAAGGGAGTCAACCAGGCACAAGACCCGGACGTCCACGTGAAATGCACGACCCTGATACCGTCGAATCCGTGCTCGAAGAAGTGGTTAGAGATCCGTCAGTTAGTGTGAGGACCATAGAACACCGAACTGGAATCCCTAAGTCACAGGCACATCGAATACTCCAGAAAGAGGGTTTTCACCCATACCATATTCAAAGAGTGCACCAGCTCAAGCCCGAAGATTACCCAAGAAGAGTGGCATTTTGTCAAGAAATGTTGCGTCGTCAAGCTGAAAATGAAGATTTTTTCAAAAGTATCTTGTGGACCGATGAATCTCACTTCAAAAGGTGTGGTATTTTTAACATTTACAATGATCACTCTTGGAACATAGAAAATCCACACGTGACTCGTGACTCAAATTTCCAAGAACAATTCAGTGTGAATTTGTGGTCGGGCATAATAAACGGACAGCTAATTGGTCCGTTCGAGCTACCTAGCCGATTGAACGGCGAGTCCTATTTGGAATTTTTAACAGAAGAACTCAACAACTTACTGGAAGATGTAGACCTATTAACGCGGAGGAACATGTTTTTTCAAAACGATGGCGCTCCATGTCATTACGCGAGCATTGTGAGACAACATTTAAATGAAAGGTTTGGAGACAAGTGGATCGGGCGAGGAGGGCCCATTGCGTGGCCCCCACGGTCCCCAGACTTAAACCCTATTGATTTCTTTGTCTGGGGCTATTACAAAGAATTAGTCTACGCTAAAGAAATAAGAAACGTACAAGAATTACGAACAAAATTGCGAAACGCAGAAGAAACAATAAAAAACAACAGAATAGCGTTTATTCGATTAAAAGAGAACTTTTTCAGAAGGTGCAGGATTTGCATTGAGCAGGAAGGGAGACATTTTGAAAACTTTTTGTAATAAACAATTAATAACAGTTATTTTTCGTTTTATTTAAGCTTCCTCTTTTACTGTGTTTTTGTAATTTAATGAAATTTTTAAGTATCACACAATAGTTCAAAGATTTTAAAAAATAATCTTTCAAATGGCAATCCTAACTTTTTTGTAATTATTTTCGGTTACTTAACAATCTAAATAATTCTAGGAATGATAAAATGCCCAAAAAAAAACTTCGTTACCAGATGGCAAATTTTCAAGTTTTCCACCACTCTGTCTTTGAAGTCAGATTTTAGCAAAAGTAGACTGTTAAGTACAACTTTTTTTAAATTGTTATGGAAGCTTAGAGTCTGGCGCAGTTTTTAGATTAACTTAGGAGCCATGAAACTACCTATTAAGATTTTAAATTTAAAGTTGAAAATTTAAGACATAATTCACTAAGCGTATTTTTTCACTTTGTACCAACATTTTTAAAACTTCCATCTAAGATACGAATACGAATGTTTTAAGCATTAAAGTACAATTCATTAAAATTGAGTTGCAAAAAAAATATCTCAAAAATGTCTTATACTTTTTTTTATAATTTTTTAAGTTGCTTAGGTCAATTATTCTCAAAATTTCAGTTAAAAAATCATAACTCGAAAACTATAAAAAATCGCGGAACATATATGGGGGTGTTTCGGATGCGCCAAGGGGTGTTCTATCTCAGGACTTCCGCTTGACACTATTTTCTGGGACACCCTGTATATTTCGTTCGATCTATGTTAATTAGGGAAAATTGATCAGTTTTGTGAGCATACTTAATTATCGTTAACTTAGGTAGTACAGAAACATACTTTACAGGATTACCTCGTATCAAAGTATTAGGAAAACTATGTGCATAGTTCTCTAGATTCAGACCACGGCCGTGGATGCGAGGACGGCAAACCGCAAAAGACACTAACAAGTAACCAATATCTATTTATGATTAAGTGATCTAAGTCTTTAAAGGTACGCTCAAGAGCACATCGAGCTTAACACTTTGAACTACATATCATTTTATTTCGTACTAGCTTTCCGCCCACGGCTCCGCCCGCATGGACTACAGTTTATATGGTGCCCAATTGTGGGATAAAATGTAGCCTATGTCCTTTCCCAGTGTCTAATCTATCTCTGTACCAAATTTCATAAAAATTGGTTCAATAGTTTAAGCGTGAAAAACGGACAGACAGACAGAGGTACTTTCGCATTTATAATATTATTAAAGTAAGGATAGTAAGAATGAGTAAGAGGTAAAGAAGCACTGGTAAGGTCGCACTTTAACTATCAACAGATATGGTTACACTTGTTCTGTAGAAACTTTATCTCTTAGGCCAAATCCCACTCTTTAGAATTTTATTTGGGTTTCATGGGATAATTTTTCAGATTTATGGACAGACACGCTTAAAATTCTCTTATCTATGAACACACTAGCCTTAAGCAGAGGTTGTTCACTCTTAAATCTCCAAGTAGGTAATAAATTGCATTAAACTGCTATTTTAACACTTAAATATAAATATACTGAAGTATTTAAATTTTTATATTGCACTAGCATTCCGCCGGGGATTTCATTCCCGTGGGAATTCGGGAAAATTATGTACAGCCTATGTCCAGGATAATGTAGCTTTCTAATGGTGAAAGAATTTTTCAAATCGGTCCAGTAGTTTCGGAGCATATTCAATTCAAACGAACAAACAATCAAATCTTTCCTCTTTATAATATTAAGAATAGGCTACATAATTTTCCCGAATTCCCACGGGAACGAAGTCCCGGGCGGAAAGCTAGTTTGTTATATTATTATATATTCTTTATTGCACAAACACAGTAGGGAAAATAAATACATAAAAAATAGTGTACAAAGGCGAGCTTATCTCTAGAAGAGATCTCTTCCAGCCAACCTAATCGGTGAGAAATAGTGTACGAGACGGGAAGAGAGAATTGCGCACAACGTAAGAAAATACCAAATAAGAGTAGGGCTTATATTATATTATATATATATTGAGTGACAAAATTTTTTTTTAGCCCTTAGATTGGGTGTCTTTAAATTAGTAAGCGAAAATTTACAATGTGAATCAGCCCACGAAACTGAACAACTTTCCCCAAGAACCATAGGCCGAAATATATATAAAAAATGTCGCCTCTCCATACAACTTGTGCGATCAGCTGATCTGCCTGTATAATGGGAAGTCAAAGTTTTTTTTAGAATTTCGTGTAGTTTCTTTTAGGAAAGTTGTTCAGTTTCATGGGGAGACACCCCTAACTAGTTAAAATCACCCCATATACTACGTCCCCACCGAGGGTCACAGGCTACTTTAAATTACTTACCGTGTGGTGATCGGTTGAGAATAACACCACCCCATCTCTTTCCGTGGGTGTCGTAAGAGGCGACTAAGGAAATACAAATGAGACCTGCCTCCTAGTAATCCATCCCAGGCAACGACACTTCATATTTTTCTGAATCTGAGGTGTCGTCCTATGGTCTCATGCGGTATGGTAGGCTTTGTAAAGGACCGTCTGGTTCGCAACCACCCTCCTACCGAAGTCCGACGCCAAGCAGCTTGCTGTGTTCCGTCGGTGCGTGGGAGTACCAGTGCCTTTATAGGCATTTTCTGGGTAAACTCGCTCCATCGTCGACCTCATCTTTGACCTTATGGTTAAGATTGAGGTCAAGAGTTAACCCATCTATACTAATATTATAAAGAGGAAAGATTTGTACCTATTTTTGTATGTTTGTATGTTTGTAATGAATAGGCTCAAAAAGTACTGGGCCGATTTAAAAAATTCTTTCACCATTAGGATGCTACATTATCCCTAAGTAACATAGGCTACATAATTTTTCCGAATTCTCACGGGAACGAAGTCCCGAGCGGGATGCTAGTCTTGTAATAAAAAAAAAAACATAGTTGACTAAAATTAGGGATATTGACAGAAGAAATAAAATATGAATGAGGTGTGTCTTTATTACTGACACTTAAGCAGATCCATATTGACACTTTGGACTTTTTAACGTTCTCACTGTGTCCAAGTGAAAAGTAAAAACGGAAATCAACTGACAAGCTGTTCCTGTGTGTACGTACAGCTTTTCTCTCATTCATATCTTCTCAGAGTAAAATAAAACAATAACGATATTTTGATACTTTTACATAAAACATACTTGAATTATGTTTATACTTATCATAATGCACTCTTACTTCATGCGAGCCAGTGGGAAATTCGCACTTTACTTGCCTACCTATTTGTTTTACTGAAGCACACGTAAACAGGGGTAAAGTATGAGTCACAATTTCACGCAGCCGGCGGCTTGCGGTCGCCTAATCTAATAACTATAATGATCAAGGGCCACAGGTACAGGCCGCTAGTTCTAAGTCACACCTTGTGGCCTTGGACAGAGCAGGTAGTCTTAGATCTAAACTGAAGGAGTACTCACTTTGTTTTTAGTAGGGTTACACAATCTGTAACCCTACTTAACCTTCAGTTAATTTAAGATTTTGCCAATATCAGAGCATTTTTAATGAATATTAAAAATAGAGAATTATCAAGTTAAGAAACCCCTTAGGTGTTGTAATACTCCAGAATCTCGTCCGTTAATCAGCAGAGTGCACCGCTTGCAGTTTGAGCATTTTTTTATTTTTTTTATCGTAAGATGGGTCAACTCTTGACCTCAATCTTGACCATTAGGTCAAAGATGAGGTCGACGATGGAGTGAGTTAACCCAAAATGCCTATAAAGGCTTTTAGCATGGTAATTTTGAAGCACATAGATACTATGACCCCATACTGATCCTTGGACTCGACTTTATATTCAACAACGTAATTCCTATCACTATCATCTGTATAACGTAGAGAGAAATAGCTATACTGATCATTTCAGGCTGTTATGTTAGTATTATCAAAACAATAACAGCCTGAAAGAGTCAGTGTAGTGTGAAAGGATAGTGTAAAAAGATCTGATTTGTGCAGACCGGAGACAGTAAAAATTTAACGACTTTACGTGGAACTGCCGTGCCCCCAGATTGTATTTTTTTTATTTCATAAACACTTTTTACATCATAGTGTATTGGAAATTGGGAACACCTAATAGGCAATTAATTTACCTGTGGCAGAAAAAATACTAGGATATCAACTAACTAGTCATCATCAGCCTGTGTCAGTCCACTGCTGGACATAGGCCTCTCCTATGGCAAACCACTGAGCTCGGTCTTCAGCTCTCCTCCTCCAACCACTGCCCGCTACCTTACGAATATCGTCACCCCACCTAGTAACAGGGCGCCCTACGCTACGTTTGCCGATTCGTGGTCTCCATTCCAGAACTTGTCTGCCCCAACGGCCATCGGTTCTACGAAAGATATGACCAGCCCATTGCCACTTAAGCTTGCTAATTCGCCGGGCTAAGTTGGTAACTTTGGTTTTCTGACGGAAAACCATCTATCAACTAGGGATGTTGATAAATAATTCCGACTGTTAAAAAGCATCCAATGACACCCCACATAACGGAGTTGGCGAGCAATCGTTTCGTGGCGTCAAATGGTTTAAGAACCCCATGATGCTCTGCCTACCCTAACAGGGATGTAAGTCGTGTGAGTATTTGTATATAAGGTCCTAATTTATTAGTCACTTACCTTCTAAGGCGTTATTGTATAGGTTGATAGTATTCCAAAAAACAACATAAAAAATAATTATCTGAAAATTAAATTTTGTAAAAAAAATATAAAAAAAATTTCCATTTAAAGATAAAGGAATGGTTCTCTTTCGATTATAGCCGTCCACTCCCCGCTCGCCCGCTCTACTACTGCCATTATTATTTACGTTTGAATGGATGGGTTTATTCAACATAGTAATGAAAAAATATCATAACAACATTTTTCAAGACCTTTTAAATTTAATATTATGCTTTTGTTGTTTGACTCAAATGATATATTTTGACCTACACAATAACGTGTTAAAAGGAAAGTGACTAATAAATTAGGACCTTATATATGAAAGTTGCAATTTTTCACTGCACGGGTCCAATCGTTCTTATAGACACATTTTAATCATCTACCTTCTTAAATTTCTAAGCGTGCCTTGCGTGTTAAGTCAATAATCCATCATCCAACTCTTTCCCATCATTATTATAATCATGCCTTTATGGATATTAATTTGCTTCGAGAAAAATAAAATCACTAATCACTACTGGCGTATTTCAATTTATTGTTATGTAAGTGATAATTTTTTTATTAGCGTGTTGATTAGAATTATAAGATCTAAATATTTATGTTATTATGCACCCATGTCCCGGGTCTAAAATCTTATCTTCTGACATTATAATAGACACACTTTATACCAAACAGTTTTCTTAACTCAGTTGTTGATATTTTTAACTTGCTAAGTGCGTCAGTCAAAGTTAGGGAGTAAGAAAGGGAATGAGAGCCAAACAAACAGGTGGTCGCAAATCGTTAGGTTAAACAGTAGATTTTAGTAAGATTATTTCATCACACGATCATGTACTTGGTCTTGTAGGAAAAAAACTTAACGAAACCCTTTTTGCATTTATGCAGTTCAAGTTAAGATTAAGTAATAATAAATTTGATTTCATCACTATGCCCGGGACTTTGTTCCCGTGGACATTTTGTAAAACCTTCCTTAATTTTTTGACTATGTTATGAAAAGAAACATTCAGCTAAATAACTTTCTAAGTTACCAAAATAGTCAAAAGTATTCATAATTTTCCACAAACATCAGAGTCACTGTACCATGAAATGTGATCATAAACGTATGTAAATATAATTTTATTCGTTACAGTTCACTGGTTCTGAGTTTATGCCAACTACTAATTCATTCGACCATGACTATAAAGCTGCACTCAACAGTGGAGAAATAAAACGGTATTAAACGCTTGAACTTAAAAACAAAGTTATTTTTAAAACCTTGACTAAGTAGGTTTTTAGTGTTGTAGGAACAACGATCGCGTTATATTGCATCTTATATTTTTGAGAATGCCCGGGACTTCGTTCCCGTGGGAATTCGTAAAATCCTTCTTTATTTTTTGCCTACTTTATGAAAATAAACTATCTTCCGAAACAGCTTTTCAAGTCCAAGGATTTCGGCTGGGCGTTGATGAATCCAGACTTAGAATTTGTTTTCATTGTGAAATGAACATTATACATATGTCAACACTACCTCAGTCTTAACAACATATGAAATAAATTACATTAATATTTTTTGTTTTCTGTATTAGTTAGATAACAAAAAAACATTCCCTTTATCCGGTTTGTAATGTTAGTTAATGTTATGATAAATGTTACAATATTTTATAATTACAATATTTATAACATGCTCTCGTTAATACTAAGGGTGATTAATACTACTTAGTAATATTATACGGTATAGCAAACACCGTATCTGGATATACAGTTATTGCTCTACAAAAACTAACTCCATTACATACGAGATAAGAGTTACATCAAGATCAGTACGTATAGTCTGCAGTACTGTCATGTGTACATTCTTACGTGTTCCGAACAAAGTTAAACAGGTGTTTTAAAGATATTAATCTTCAACACACAATGATGCCAAGGCTCTTCTTTTATTACGCAACATCCTTTAACGTCACGATAACGTTAATAATATAAAGCCTTTTCAAAGAGTGAACGTGAAAAACATACCTATTTAAAACTAATGAAAATTATGAATTTATTAGATCATTTAAACTTAATTTTTTTCCTATAAGAGACATAAGTTGAAACATGAACCAAATCGTGGCTGAACCTAATGTCATCGGCGAGATAATAATAATAATAAATTATTTATTATTAGGCAATTCAGTCTATAGATAAACCTTACAGACTAACAAACATATAAAATATTCGGGGTTCACTCGTTCGGTCACTTACAGAGGATGGGAAAGAATAGAGCAGCCAAAGGGCATATTTAGGATGGATGACCAAGTGGAAAACTGCCCGGTTGGTCATCCTAGATAAGTACGGCCGGAATGACAAAGTTTTAAGAGATCTTGACAACTGGTGGAACATGGAACAGGATAGAAATAGACGGCGGGTGCTCGTTTCGGAGGCCAAAACCAACTTTGGGTCCCTGCGCGAACAAGAATGAATGAATTCTTATACATCTCGCGCGATCAATAGCTCATTGCCTATAGTATGGAAAATCGGAGTATTTTTTTGGTAATTGGGTCTTTTTATGATAAGAAAACGGCACAGAAAAATTATATTACCATTGCCTCTTATGCACTAGTGATACTAGAAGCTGGGAACATAGAAGGCAATGGTAATACAAATTCTGTCATGCGTAAAGTTGATCCGTTTCATGGGCTGAAGCAACGCTAATTCTTGCCTTCGACTTCGTTTACGTATGCAATTTAAATAATTATATCGTACCTGCCCCAAACATAGTCACATCAAGCCCAATAATACCTAATATTATTATTATTAAATGCTTAGAAATATAAGTCATAAAAGATATTACGAAACAAAATACATACATAAGACCTATTAAATCTAAATAACGTAAACTGATCTATATTATATACAACTATAATAAGTGTGATGTACTCACATGTTTTATACTTCTATCAGAAGGCTTTATATTAATAACTACAGATTTATGACAAGTCTTAAAACTGTGTTATTAATATATCAAAACAGGATGAAAGTTATAAAGGATCATAATAGGAATTAACTTTGTATTCCTTGAAAGTTTATGAAGGCAATAAATTACATCCATTGAGGTGCACTAAAAGCTCAATCACAGCACAAATTACCTCTTAATATGATAATTATCTTGCTTCCCCTATATGTTGTCATCAATTTAAAACATTAGCTACGCATTTTGTATTAAATGTATATTCATTTGTTTAACAAAAGTGGATTTTTCAGTGGATTCAAGTCAGACTAAATTCTATATATAGATTATATATGTATACGTATACTGACATTTCCTATGTATTAGGTACACTCATAACTATATAAAATTATAATTCGATAAATATTGCATTTTGTTCGCATAGTAGAGTAGATAAGTATAACTTCTTTCTTTTTATGAAGATGACTAATGAAGTAATGTTTTGTTTCAGACTTTTGTCCATGCGCCGGCGCCACAGCGCCCAAGTCACCTGCCTGCCGATGAAAGAATAAATTGTGATGCTGACACGAATAGGACCCTACAGGAAACTGCGTCCTAGAGGACGAAGAAGGACGTTATAGTACACGAATTACTAGTTATAAGTGAAAGTGCCTAATACTCCTCAACATGTTGGGGAATCGCCGTAATTTTATATTTAGAGTGAGTATTGTGATTAACGTGTGTGTGCTACTGTACACTGCGATGCACCTGTCAGGAAATATGACCCCAAACGGCGAGTGGGTGACCGTGCCTGTCTCTGGTGCAGAGGGTGCTGATATGAGGTACTTGGTCCAAAACGACTCGCGCAATGAATCCACCTCAGCCGTCGCCGACCCTACTATCCGCAACTATGATGAGTCAACGTCCCAAAGCCGTCCCGTAACAACTACAACAGCCGCTGCCACCACAAACCACACCGTCTCTAGCACCTCAGCCATGACTGACCCCGAAAAGAGAATACAAGAAATCCTCATCCATGGCTGTAATAAGGATTTCATGGAACAAGACAATAATGTCAATGTGGACTTTATCGCTAATAGTATCGAAATGACGATAGAGGACGAGAATTATCTTACGCAACAGACGTTGAAAAGGTTGCGGGTCCTGCTGGGATGCCGGGATAGGGACTTCGAGACCCGGTTTGAGCAGCGCGGGGAGTTCTGGGTGTTGAAGAACTACGTGCGCGCGGATCACGGGCCCGTGCCGTGTCACGACACCATCACCTACACGACACACGCGGGGTTCAAATTCTTGGACAACGTTCAGCCACTCATCGAACGGTAAGTCAAATATTACTTTAAACGAAGCTATTTAAGGAATTAATGTTCTCACTCGCACGGTCATTTCGTAAGCGATTTTTATTTACTCATTGCGACAAAGCCTCAGACGGAATTTAGAGAGAAAGAGCTTGTTTCTGACTAAAGAGTAGGTACAATTAGGTATGTCGTCACAGCAGCACGACTCGTTTGGCAACCGGGCTGCGCGTGCGCCGCCTCAACCTCAACCCAGCTTCAATTAAACAATACCCACACCTCGCCAAATTAAACACAATAGTCCATTATTACATGATAAAATAGACACGTAACATCTATAACTTCGTTATGTGTTAGGTATAAAATCGTTTCCATAATATTCAGTGTGGATGACACCTCATTAACTCAGTCATAAAATATCAGTTTTAACAAAAGCCTACTTCAAATCAAAACTATTCACTTCAAATCGGTTAATAGTAAAGAACACACTAAAATAATCATCATATTTTCTAGTATGCTAAACTAATCTTAACGACAATATAGGACTTACTCTTTCTTCGATCTCAACAGAGATAGACCACTTTCATTCACTCTACCTTGCTAAACCACTTATATTTAAATGGCTGCCCACGGCTGATACATATTTTCACTTTATTTGGCGTATCCAGCACAACTTTCATCAGTTCTCTTTTGCATCTGTGAATGATTTCGAATGATCCAGAATAAAGGTTACTACGAAATTAAGAAAGTCAAATATGCTAATGAAATCTCTCTTAAATCTATAAATAGTCTGTAATTAGCTAATGTCTCGTAAAACACTGTTGTTTATAAATTTTGTAAAATGTGTACCTAAGATTAATTTAAATTTTTAAAAATGCCTTTCGATCGACGAAAAGTGTTTCGTTATTAATGTCAGTTCTATTGGGATAATAATATCAGCGGCTTATTGATTAATGAGAACTTAACACACGAGGAAAATACTAACAAGATGAGGGGTCAAAACATCTTAGTAGTTCAAAATTATCAAAAAGTAGTTAAAAGTCATCCTCACCTGTTATAGTGGTCCAGCACTCTGCTGTAAAGAGTTTCTTTACTTGACATTGGTGACTTCGCCATTCTATATTTTAATTTTGATTAAAATACTCAGGTATTGGTAAAAAAATAATTTAATTAAAACACTTACTAACCAAACTTTACTTAAACAAGTTTACGTAATTATATTTTTGCAATATATTTAGTTTTCGATACAGTTACAATAATTACACGTTTACTTTTTCCTTTCTAAAGATGCTGATATAACAAGATGGAATCAGAAGTTCATGCATTTATTTCGCAATGCATATCTCTGTGCAGCATTGCAAGACTATTGTGTCTAACCCGATTATTTAATCTGTGGCTTGCATCTTGTTTCAACATTTTGATAGCGTTAAAGACTGAAGTAAAGATTGTTATAATACAAGTGGGTATGTTGTTATTTTCATTTTGTTTGCAATTGTAGTTTGTTATGATTTATGTTATGAGTCTAGCTAGGTATTTAAAAACGATCACATACACAATACTCAATCACAATACTCAAGAGCGTCACCAGCCCTTGGCCCAGGTGGGGGCATAATATTATGGAGGATAAAAAAATATGAATAGTAGGTACAGTCAAGAGCATGAAGTTTTACATTTGTAACACGAGTCTTTGCCTCAATGGCGAGGCAATTGTAATTGTAATAATAGAAAATCTAAATTTTCAAGCTTAAATGCATTTTTAAATCTAGAATTTAAATCTTTAACCTAATATGAAAAATGTTGTGTATTACAATCTATTGAAATTGAAACATTATTTTCTATGGCCGGAACATTTAAAATCCAGATTTATAAGTGTCAAAAACAAATCTAGTAATGGTCGTACAGTTGGCTATCATGCTAAAAATGTTAAGAATATTATGTTCTTTCAAAATAAAAACTTTACCTTTTTTTGGCCGCCACTTTAAAAAATTTAATATTTGTTGTATGGGCCGCGAATGATGTCCTTTTGATTGGATTAGTCGAGAATATAAATCGCGGTAAATCACTAAAATAAACTACTTAACCGATTTTAATGAAAGTTATATTGCATGATAAAATTAACATTCAGATACCTATACTATAAAAAAATGAGGCACCATTGAAATTCATTCACAGCCAACAGCGGTATCTCGCTGGAAATTTAAAGTAAATTAATAAAAAAGTGAACATAAAAGTATGCTTGTAATATTGTTCACAGATTCACAGACGGCTCACTTCATCATCAAATAAATAAATAAATAAATACAAATACCTAAACAGAGTCGAATTAAAAAACCTTCCTTGAAGTTCGTATTATTAAAAGAGTCGTCGTGATCTACTCCTTCCTAATCCAATCTAAAACGAACTGATTGTCATTGAGTAATCAAGTATATAGCGTGCATCGACCGACAACCTCACACGAAGCTCACTAAGGGTTATCAACATCATCCTACAGCCTGCTAGATAGTCGAAGTAATTCTTCAAGGATTTCAGTAATGTTTCATGCATGGCTAAGATTCTTGAACTCAAAAACAAATGAAAAAGTTTAACCACCGAAACAAAAGACTGATTTTTTGTTTATTCTCAATTTAAGTGAGGTTTTGAGAATTACTCTGACGACAGCCTTATAGGTAACTTCAAAAAAATTTCCTGAAAATCAAGGATCATTTCTCATTTCCAAAAGACTTTTCTGACATAGAGATATGTACATTTTGCTATGTCTTAAGGAGGTTAGTTCAAATTAATATTTATATTTTTGAAAAATCTCGCCATTTGGTTCACGAGAGTATTAATAAATATTATATTATGTAGTTGTAAGTACATAATATGTAGAGAAATAAAAATAAAAAGCAAATTGCATATAAACACTATAATATTTCATAGATCCTGCATAAAAAACATGCAAATTCGTTTAAAGTAAACTACAGAACCTTCTGGATAAGTAAAACTGGGAAGAATGTACAGAGAGTCGTACATCAGGTTACCACACGCGTGCATTCTGTGTTATTGTGATGAGCCTCTGATGAGCTTTGTACTTACATCATGATTTTCTTAATTGAAGAAAGCTGCTATATTAAGTTATTCAATGAAAAACGCTAATTTATTTTAGACGAAAATATTAGGGGCTGAAAAATTCGCTGAACAAAGCAAGTACAATACATATCTAAATTTAACACGGATTAGATTTTACCAACCCTAAGCGCAACAATGGGTCTTTTGGAAGCCGGGTAATGATAAGTTCGTATATCTGACGAGCTAGTAAACAACTCGTCGTCGTCCGTCGATTGTTTTGCAACTCTCTTAATTATTATAGGATACGAGATCCACTCTCTTGAACATGACAGTCACAAGGTTGTTGTTTCTATAGATGATAAAGCAGAAACTCATTTCATCAAGCACACATTTTTCGCCTGATACGCATTTCGATAGAGACGCCAAACTGGCATTTCTCCATATTACATAAGATACTTGTTTTCGATGTTTCATACCAAAATAACTTTTTAGAAAACAATTAAACCGACTTCAAAAAGACGAAAAACAAAGACAATTTTTTTGTGTAAATATTATAAAGAACATGAGAAACATTGTAAGTGCCTTTTAAATTCGAATGTTGCCCTCGATTTCCTTTGGATTTCATCTGATTTGGTGACAATGGGACAACCTCTGGACCACTCTTTCGAACGAAAAAATAATTTAAAAATCGATCCACAAATGGCGCAGAAATCGATGAATTTCCTCCTTTTTTGGAGCTATAATTTTTTTTCTTCTTAGGGATGTATTTTTGCGGTAGTTTTATCCCTGGGGGATGAGCGTTGGTGCTAGTTACGTCGCGAAAAACAAAGACTATGATATTGAATTCTGACAAAATGTTAAGTTAAACAATATTTTTCTTCGTTGATTTAGTTACCGCAGTTAATTTTTAATTCTCTAAAAAATTCTTATTTCGTACCGAAATGCTGAATCTTGATATTTCTTTTTTGGCAAAAAGCCCCTGCCTCTGTATGCTTGTGCCATTGACCTTCGGAGCTATAATTAATGGAACTACTTCACGGCAATTAACACTTTTAAAACAAGCAAAACTGGTTAGATTTAAATCACTGCAGTGTTTTAGGCTTAAGCAAAAAATTTACTGTTATGGTGTTTTGGGAGGCCGTGATTAGATATTTTACTAGCGAGGTATCAAGTACAGTATGTTTAAAAACATCTCAATGTGTCTAGTAAAAAGTGACTTATACTCGTAGACCAATCAAGGAAATTTTATCAGCAAAACCCGATTTCATAGCAAAATTTTGAATTTCAAATCCAATATCGAAGCAATTAACTTGGTAAGTCAGCGTTTTATTCATGATCTAACATCGACGCCATAGAAGAGGCAAATAAGCTAGGTACTTCGCAGTAAGTCTACCTCTATACTCTATAATATATAGCTATCTATTTCCTCAAACAATCTGGATGAAAAATTCCTTTCGAAGTAGTGAGTTTGTGACATCCCACAATCGAGCGTGAGAACGTGTATTGTATTTATGATGGACTGATAGATACACCATACGAATGTTACAGTAGCTTGAATTGATCGTACACAACTCGTGATCGTCTTGTATAACTCAAAGAAATTACTGGGCGAGCATCAATCTCTGTAAAGTACTCATAATCTCCCTTCATTAATGCTCTCTTGCATAGCCTGAGACTGAGATTAATTAGCTCAAAGCCACGTTTAACTCTGGGCTCATGTTGTAACTAAAACAAAGGCTTGGCTTATCAGATCACGAAGCTAGATTTTTCTAGCCACTTCGTGAGGCAAAGCACTTAGTCTGCTATGCCTAGGTTTCAAGACATAATTGACTTACTTAGAAGCAATTTCAGTAAAATGGCATTTTTGCAGCGACCTTTATTCTAATTGTTTTTACAATGTCTTTTTATCATCTACTTACTTGCTATCTGACCAAAAATGGATCTCTGCTTCCCTGTATGGGGTGACTTTCAATTAGTTCCCATGAAACTGAACAACTTTCCCCAAAGAACCTATATGAAATTCTCTTTATTAAAATATTCGACTTCCCATGCAAAGGAAAAGGTAATCATACAAATTGGTTTAATTATATAGTAATTCTGTATAGTAATGAAAAAACCTATTACCGACTTCCTAAAACACTAACTTATTATTAAATTAAATCAAATTTTTCAACATAAGCCACAGATACAGATTTAATTTTCAAAAAGCTAGCTAGATCAATGCAACTAAGCCAAATGCATTATGATAAATATTTTAAAATTATAAATCGATTTTCATCTTTCTTTAGCATCTAAGTACAAGTATATTAGATGCAAAATGCACCGACATACTGCTGCAGTTATTAACTGCAATCGATTGCACGTAGCACGGCTTTCTCGAACGCACGGCCCGAGATTAAGGCTAACCGCATGGTAAACATGGCAAGAGGTTACGTTATTACTACCTGTGAGACGATTCCAACTGTTTTCTTGATTTAAATTTACTTTACATACTATTAACTGTAAATATTTATCTTGGTTGACTCTGATCGTGAGTAAACCGTGAAATGAAAAACGTTAAAATGATGACTGGTTCGCTTACATTTTTAAATGCAACAACTATGATAGTTTAAGTTTGCGTCTGATTACTTTATATGGAAATTAACAGTGAAACAAAGGCCCTATATTACTATAGCAAATATACCATGGACAGTGAGTTTTATACTTAATTATTTACAGTGACTCTGTGTTTGAAATACATTATGTCCTTCAAAGTCTCTATTTACATTCACATGAAAATTATATTTTTATAAAAAGTGATTCTTCTCAAAATATACTCAAAACTAGGTGCTCGGATTTTTATATGAAACTCATGCGACTATTTAAATAATAACAAATAATCAGTAAATGATCTAAGTAGAGAAAATAGTAATTACCTACTGACTCTCAGAATAACGAAATCATTATGACCATTGGGCAGATCAGGAAATTGGGTATCCCAGATGAGGCTTTCCATTTCTTCATATTTGTCGAATACTACATACAAGTAATATTATGCCTCTATACAAAAACATTCCAAGCTAAAATACAGTTAAGTTAAAATTAAGCTTCACAGCTTAGACTTCATATTCTTTTTCCAAAAGGCAAATAGCTCGTCAACTGTCAAACGCACCGATCTCGATAGTAAATCTAGATCTAAATTATAAAGTCAAGGTGAACATTAATAACTGTCAGTGAAAGGTCAACCATTTTGATTAGTGAATTGGTGTATTTGTCGGGTTGTGCAAGAGATAAGAGGCGTTGAAACGGCACATGCGCGATGCATATCGGCGGATACGACGCGTAGCACGATACCGGCGCGCGCGCTTCTGGAAACAGAAAGAGACAGGCACGGATTTGTGGATAGGATTCATGGTAACTTTAAATTCATATACATATACGCCTTTGTCCCATTGGAGTAGGTAGAGACCACAGATTGCCACTTGCTATCATCCAAACCCACCTCTTTCGCTTCCTCTACATACTTTAAATTCTTCAGCAAATAGAAAGAACAAAAAAGAAATTTATTCACCTTAAAAAACAGATATCAAAACAGCATACTAATGAATAATGTGGTGAAAAGGTGCTGCCTCAGCCAGGATGTTTTTCAGTCAGTACCTGAGTTTACTGCTAAATTGTAAGAAATAAATTTTTAAATTAAGAAATAAATTTTTAGATGTATTTTTTTCGTATCCTTCTCAGCAAATCTTTCATATGATACCCAGTCCGCCATATTTGATTAAGCATGACATCACCTAGCTAACCATACATTGTTATTTGGTATCCTAGTTAAACGTGTATTTAAAAATTTCTGCGAATTGGTTGAGGGTAACTGCATTAAATTCGGTTGAAGATTCGACCTTAACAAACATTGCAAGTTAATAAAAAGCTTGTAAAAATAAAGCATGATCATTTAGTCCACTAGCTGAAAGTTCTCCTCCAGATTAGTATGTAGTAATAATGTTTTCTAAATCAAACCAAAATAAATTTTAAGTTTATCAGGAGAATCTATGTCGAATGATTAGCACCGGCAGGTGACAGGAATTTCCTCACAGTAGCGCATGAAATTTTCACCTCTGTCATTTAAACTAGTCTTTGCATATTTTAGTATTACTCTGTGATACTTGTGCATATACTCTGATTAAAATATTTCGAGGACTTCCTTGAGTTCGGCGCTGGCACCGGCGGCGCACACGCACTGGCCCCGTTTCAATGCTGCAGCGAACACAATATGGAGACATGGATGAATAGGCACTAGGGAACAGGGGTTTCATATTTGTAACTTTATTAATTCACTTTTGTAACGATTGAATTGTTGTACTACGTAATGTATGTACTAAGGAGTCCGACCTGAAGCTCAGTTTCCCGTAGCGCCATCTCTTATAGGTTTTTGGAACTACTTATCTTATCTTATCTTATAAATATATAAAAGGAGAAACTGACTGACTGACTGACTGACTGACATATCAACGCACAGCCTAAATGGCTTAACGTAGGCATTTGAAATTTGGAAGGGACGTACCTTAGGTACCGTAGAGGTGCACTAAAAAAGGAATTCCCGAATTAGCGGGAAAATCCTTTTGTATGAAAAATCTAAACCGCTTAAGTTAGACACTGAAATTTGGCATGCAGGTACATTAGTAAACTTAAAGCTTAGTTGCAACAGGATATTGCAAAATTCCCACGGGAACGGGAGTTAGCGGGAAAAAACTTTTGTATGTAAAAATCTAAATCTTAAACTAATGGACCGTCAATAAAGTGTAATCTGTTCAAAAGAAAAAACTTACACGCAATCGAAGTTGTGGGCATCAGCTAGTTTCTGCCTAAAAATGCATGAATTTGCGATGTTTTGGAAATAAAATATGATAAAAAATGCGCCTAAACTGAGTGTACATGGAATGTACCTATCGCATATTAACAATAAACTGTACTCTCGTTAAAATTTATTATAACTACCTCCCCACGATCAATCATAAAGTAAAGTTAACAATAAAACGATTACTCTTATTTAATTAATTTGCTTCATTTTGTCATCGGCATCACACGCAATCGAATCGATTGAAAGTTTCG
Source organism: Aproaerema taeniolella (assembly GCA_949987775.1). NCBI lineage: Eukaryota > Metazoa > Arthropoda > Insecta > Lepidoptera > Gelechiidae > Aproaerema > Aproaerema taeniolella. The sequence continues at coordinate 7,693,025 of OX465248.1, forward strand.
TTAAAAGAAATATAAGGTTTCCATTTCCAAATAAGTTGCAACAGCTGTTCAAAAAGAGATTAATAGTTTTTGTTTCCTAATCTTTGCTTATTCGTACTATTTAAATTAGAATACTTTCGATGAAAGAACAGATTACTTCTTTTTTTTTGTTAGAAAAGCGCAGTGTGTTTAAACAGTATAATTATGTACTAATTTTTTTCTGGCGTAAGGTTTGAACGACAAAAACAGAATCTGAACGTTAATAGTTAATAGTTTTCAATTCATTTCAAATCCGGTACAATTGAAGGCTGTGATTGAAGGAGTTAGCTAAATCTGTGATCAGTATTTTTTTTAAACCGTCCTTAAAACCAAGTCAGAGGCCATAGTACGGTTTGAAAACTCTAACACTAGGGTTAGTCAAGTTCGCCACACACTTGAGTATACCTACACGATAAGAAGAAGAAAAAGTCATTTTTTTAATGTTTTCACATTTCCTTGGATTGTTGAGGGAAGAACCTTCAAACAGTATTTATCTAAAATATTGATAAAGGATAAATATCTCAGGATTCTCAGAATAGTCGCATATCTTTCATATCAAGAACTGATGCCAAAACCAAATTAACAAAATACAAGTACCTTTACACAACAACAACAACAACTTATTCATAAACAGGGACCACAAAACGGGGCCTGCCGCAAGTTTCTTTTTAACTTTAAGGGCGACACCAACTCTTTGTTTCTATATTTAGTAAAATATATTAACGAACTACTGGCCCAAAATATACTAGAAGAAAACGAAGGGAACTCAACACTTAAAAGCTTTTAAAACATAATAGAAGGAAAGTAGAGTGCTCTGTTAATTATAAAACCCTATAAAGCTGTAACATTGTTATACATCGCATTACCTCTCCCCACTTCTTTCAATACATGACAATTTCCATAAACGAAGCGATTTATTGATCAGTTCCCTATTGGCGGTAGTCAACACAATTAATTACGGTGTAATCGAAAGTCTGCCTATGTAGGTACAAGTATAGTTATTTATATGTATGTAATCAGCGCATAGTAGAGGCTAGGGCGCGCACGTGGCAGGGCCGTGAATAAACAGGTTTGGACGAGGGTATCAACGACCCACGTGTAAGGGAACAGGGTTACCAGACTTATAAAAATCCTTAGTTTTTTTTGACATTTAAAAAAAAGTGAAAAAATACCTAATAACAAAAAAGCTTTGGCACATGATTTTTTCTATTTAAGCGCTACCTGATAAATGTTGCAAAACGTAATTTTGTTGGCCAATCAAAGAATTTTATTATTTATTTATTAATATGACGATAAAAGACGAACAAACAAGGTTATAACTAGCTTCCCGCGTGGGATTTCGTTCCAGTGGGAATTTCGCGAATAAATTATACACATAAATCTTCCTCTTGAATCACTTCGTTCAGTGGTGACAACCGTATGAAACTCCATTCAGTATTTTTGAGTATATCGCGTTCAGACAGACAGACATACAGACGCGGCGAGGGACCTTATTTCATAATATAGTATTATGTGAAAGTGTGTTTGTTTGTTCGTCTCTCCTTCCTTCACGTTGTAACACTCCGATTTATAAGATTTTTTGCATAGAGATAGTTAGAACTGGAGAGTGACAGGCTATTTTTCCACGCGAACGAAGCATTAAAAATAATATTATGAATAATGAATTATAATACATTTTCAATCGTATATTGGATGACTTCAAATTAGTTAGCGAAAATTGTGAATCAACCCACTAAACCGAATAACTTTCCCCAAGATACAGGTCAAAATATGAAAAACTAATTTCACCTTCCATACAATTTCAGCGATCAGCTGATTGACTGTATGCGAGGTCAAAAACTTTTTTGAGAATTTCATATTCTATTTGTATTCATTACTAGCTGACCCGACAGACGATGTCCTGTTTTCTTTTTTTTTTCAACTTTCTTCATTTTTTCTTTCATAAGAACCTTCTCCTGATAATAACGAACAGAACAAAAAAAGAATTAGCGAAATCGGTCCAGCCGTTCAGGCGTGATGCCGTGACCAAGGGAAATAGGGATTCATTTTTATATATAAAGATATGGATTACTTTGGAAAAGTTGTTCAGTTTCATGGGTAGAGACGCCCATCTTACACAAGAAGACTCAAGTCTTGGTCTATAATTAAGTATTGATTGTCTCTTTCTCTAACTATATATATAATGACAAAGATCACTGCTACTCAAGTATAGATTATAGTCTGAGTCGCGTTCTGTAATACAGACCGTCAAGTTTCACTAGCTAGTAAAGTCACCTCTTATGAGGACAGCCCTAACAGCTTGCTTATTGTAACCGGACTATTGAAAAAGCAACATATCACTCAGGAATTACGAGTTTTATTACACAATAAACCTTTTTCCTAGTCTTACGTAGGGATTATCGAATCACTGTTCACCAAGAGTTCGTATATTATCCTTAAACTTATCATAAAACTAACCTGTGTTTCTGTTCATTTCTTAGAACACTATTTTCTGCTACAATTCAATGAATTAAAAAATCACTCTATTACATCGTGGGCAAAGAAGGTTTTGTAAGACAGGGTCAACCATTAATTAACTATATTATTTGTTTTTAATCCCAAAACTGACGCTAAGCAGGCACCGTGCATTAACTCTTGTTTTTTTTTTGGTGCAACGAATTTACAAAAAGAACTCTATCGAACTGAAATTTTGTGCAGATGTTCTGTTGATTGATATAAACAAAGCTTAAATCTTTCAAAATTTTGAATCTCAAATCCCAGGAGTGCTTTAAACTACCATGGAACTATTCTATGATAGATAGTAGTAACTAAAACAATACCATTAGAAATCAAAAAAAAAATGTTATTCTAAGGCAACTATGCAATGTTTACATCACACGAGTAGGTGCTTCTATCATTATATTACTATGATGTTTTTTTAATAACTTATACAATTTTCATCATTTGTCACGGTCGAGTTTTTTATAATGGTTAGACCAATTTTCGGAATTGAAATTTTAATGATTGACAGAACGTGACCTACTTGTATGCACGAGAGTGGCCTATTGTTTATAGGCCTACTTTTTTTTATAAACGAGTTCAATGGTAGTGGGTTTTGGTGCTTCATACTTGTATGCGCTTAGAGAAATATCATCGTAAGAAACCTGCCCATCTAACTGTCTAAATGTGTAACAATTATTAATTTAATCTAATTAGGTTCCCTTGTAAACAGTATCATGGATGTGAGGTGGCAGTCGCTCCACTGTAATTACGTAAAAGTAAAAAAATAACTTGTTTCATAGGTCTTAATGTCACTAAAAAACGTCAAACACGTTTGTTTTTTTAACTCTTTACATCTACCAAACGCGCTCGTCACGCCACTCAGATGACAGTGAAATTTCATTTTGACAGCGCGTGGGCACCGTGCAAATCTTGCTCGCCTTCTGGCGTCATACTAAACCCGCAGCTCTACAGTTAAACCTGTTTTAATAGAATAAAACTTAATATTTTATTAGAACCAAAATTTATTAGAAAACACTTACAACATGACAGTGAAAACTTGACCATAGAGAACAAATCAAAAGCTAGATAAATTTATATATATTTTTTTAATTTTATAGCTTGGCTATAAATCATCTTCCCCTTAACTATTAATACTACTTGTGACTATCAAGTATCTTAAAAATAAAAAACAAAAACAAACTTCTAAAACTTATCATATCATTATAAAACTAACATTTATGTAATTAACATTACAAGTCGAGAATCTGTCTGGGTTTTCTAATGCGAGTACTCCTACGGAGAGGTTGTTCATCGCTTGGTTGACAATTTTGTATATCTGCGCCTTCTACCACATTATAATCCAAACTCTCATCCAAATGATAATTACCCGTCCTACAAGTAGAACTATCACTAAATGATCTTTTTATGTTTACATTATTTCTTCTTATTAAATTACCTTTCTGTTCACCTTTAATCAGATATGATCTCGGTTCCTTACACTTAGCTATAATTTCGCCTTTTTTCCAATCCTTATTTTTGTTTGTATTATACACAACTTTCTCCCCCATCTTAAAATCTATCTCATTTCTTATAATAAAACGATCATGCTGAGACTTGTTCATTGATTGCCTCATCAATAACATTTTATAAATGTTTGTTTCAACCCTAGGTTGCAACAATTTTGAGTTTGTTGGAATAAGGGTACGAACCCTTCTGCTATTTAAAATTTGAGATGGAGATACATCTAAACCAGATAAAGGAGTATTATTATAAGACATCAAGTAGTCCCTATAATCAACCTTATCCTCATGAGATTTTTTTAAAATATTTTTGCTAATGTGAACTGCTTTTTCAGCCATACCATTGCTTTTTGGGTAGTGTGGGCTACTTGTTGTTAATATAATATCTTTAGCTTTATAATATTCATGACACTCAAAAGAATTAAATGGATTGTTATCTGATACAATCTCTTCTGGATAACCAAATCTGGTAAAGATTTCCTGAAATGCATCAATTACGGATTTTGAAGTTTTGTCTGATATTGACCTAATTTCTAACCAGTGAGAAAAATAGTCCACAACAACCAGAAAATATCGACCAGAAAATTCAAGTATGTCAGTACCAACTTTGGAGAACCTAAGATTAGGTATTTTATTTGGTATCAAAGTTTCTCTAGGCTTTGCCGGGCGAAATTTCTCACAAGTACGACATTCCAGTACATGAGTTTGAATGTCACTCGACATTTTTGGCCAATAAAATAATTGCCTTGCTTTATTAATTGATTTTGAAATTCCAGGATGTCCCTGATGGACCAAGTTCATAACATATGATTTCAAAGACGTAGGCACTATAATTTTATTCTCAAAAAATGCTATGTCAGACTCAAAGTAAATATTATCTTTTAATTTGTAATACTGTTTACATTCCTTTGAAACCCTATTCTGTTCCGGCCATCCATTGAAATAATATTCTTTCAATAAACTCAAACAGGGATCAGATTTAGTTTCTTTTATAAAACTTGTTTTTCTTTCAGGAGACATAGGCAAATGTGCAGAAACAGTATGCACCATCTGTAACATTTCTTTGTCATTTTCTGTAATACTTAAACTATTTCTAGACAACATATCAGCAAAATGCAGTAACTTGCCTGGGACATAATGCACATTTAAATTGTACGTTAATAATTTCAACCTAAGTCGTTTCAAACGTGGTGAACCAATTTTGCAAAAAGGTTTTGACATAATTGACACAATAGGCTTATGATCTGTTTGAACATCAACATCAGTACCATAAATGTATCTGTGAAATTTTTTAACTGCAAAACATATAGACAATAATTCTTTTTCTGTTTGACTATAATTAACTTCTGCATCATTCATAGTTCTTGACGCACAAGCTACCAATCTCAGTATATTATTATCATCTTTCTGAAACAGACAACACCCTAGTCCATTTTTGGAGGCATCACATTGAAGTACAATCTTTTTTTTAGAATCAAAAGGAGTTAGCGCAGGTGTTAAGCATATTTGTCGCTTCAGTTCTGCAAAAGCTAACCTATGAGCTGGTAACCATATAAACTCAGTGTCCTTTTTCAACAATTTACATAAAGGTGACATCAAAGTAGCCATATTCGGTACATACCTTCTTACATAATTAAATGAACCCAATATTTGCCTCAGATCATCCCTATTTTGGGGTTCCTTTAAACTTAACAATGACTCAATCCTATCTTTGTCTAGAGACATTCCATTTTCATTAAATATTTGTCCTACAAACTTTACTTCTTTTTCTTTATACTGAAACTTCTTTTTGTTAAATACTATTCCTAGTTCTTTTGCCTTCTCAATCACTTTAAATAATGCCAAATCATGTTCTTCAACAGAACTACCCATGATTAAAATATCATCAGCCCAAATTACCACATTATCAAGCTCACAAAAATGCTTTTCGAGCGTATCCTGGAAAAGTTCCGGTGCATTCATTAGGCCAAATGGTAACACAAGGTATCTGTACACTCCAAATGGAGTTGCAAAACAACATTTCCAAGATGCATCATCAGTTAGCAACAAATGATGGAAACCTTCAGTCAAATCCAATACGGAGAAATTTTTTTTTCGTTTTAGTCTCAAACTTAAATCTTCCAAGGTAGGCAACACTTTAGGTTTTTTTACAATATATTTATTTAAATCAGATGGATCTAGGCACAACCTTACTCTGCCATCTGGCTTTTCAACAATCACAATTCTGTTTATACAAGCTTTTTGATTAATATTATCAACTTTTACTATTGCTTTTCTCTGCTCTAACCTATTTAATTCAGACTTTAGTGGTTCAAGCAAACAAGTAGGCAATCTTGATGAAGGATGACAAATTTGTTCCTCTATAGACTTAGTAGGAAGGTCAACCATACCTGGCAATTTACCTATGCCCTCAAAAACATCAATGTTTTGTTTAATAAAACTTTCCTTGTCATATTTGGTTTCAACGCTGTGAACCCGTCGCACTAAATTTAAAGCTACACAGCCTGGTAAACCCAACAACATCGTATCACAATTTACAATCACAAAATTTTCAAAAGACTCATTATTTTTATACTTGCATAGCAAATTTACCATTCCTATGGGCTCTACTTTGTGTCCTGCAAAAGATTCAATTTTTATATTTGTTTCCTGTATCTTACACTTTGAATTTATATTTATTTTCTCAAAAATTTGTTTTGGCATAATACTTACATCCGCACCAGTGTCCAATTTACATTTTACACTTACATTTTCAATATTTATAGTTTCCATCCACTCATTATTAGTGTCCGATTTCACCGCACCACAAAACAAACTTTCTTCTGAGTCAGAGTCAGATGCATTGACTTCATTTACCCTTGGGTTGCTTTTTACCTTGCAACTTACTGCAAAATGGTTAAGAATACCACACTTGCCACATTTCTTACCGAAAGCAGGGCACTCCCTTGGGCCATGATAGGTTCCACATCGTCTGCAATCAAATTTTTCTACTCTCTTCTTACTCTTTAGGGGATTACTCTTTCTACTTTTCGCGGCATCAACCTCTAATGACGGATTCATTTCTTTTATTTGCGTCTTGCTGATTTCACTTGCTCGACAAATGTCAGCTACTTTATTTAATGTCAGGTTATCACGCCTCAACAGACTCTCTTGAAGATTTTTATCCGCAATACCCTGAATGATTCTATCCCTTAATAGTTGATCTTCCAAACTTTCTTCAGATTGACCAGAATAATTACATGTACTGAGCAAATGTCTTAGACTTGTGAAAAAATTTTCAAATGTTTCATCTGGTAACTGCTTCCTGTCATTAAATTTAAATCTCTCAAATGGCTCGTTACATTTCGGTTGAATATATTTATCCACTGCTTCAATGACCTTGCTAAAACATTCAGTTTTAGATTTTGACAATTTTAAGGTTAAAATTGTTTTAGTGCTTTCTGGCCCCATCATGTTTCGCAACAGTGAAAGTTTTACCTTGTCGGGGGCTTCATCCTGACCAGTTCCCACAAGGTAATCACTGAATAAACACTTCCAGAAGCGCCAATCTGATGCCGCATTGGGCGACCGCATGTCGAAATTTGGGGGCAGTTTTACACCCATTGTGCTTTCTGCCATGGTTAATACTTGAGACGAAACACGCAAATTGTACACTTAACTTTGTTTTTCGATCGACTGCGCCATGTTTTAATAGAATAAAACTTAATATTTTATTAGAACCAAAATTTATTAGAAAACACTTACAACATGACAGTGAAAACTTGACCATAGAGAACAAATCAAAAGCTAGATAAATTTATATATTTTTTTTAATTTTATAGCTTGGCTATAAATCAAAACCAGGTTTAAGTCAGTTGACAATAGGCAGTAGAGTAGGTAACTTGATTTAAAAAGAACAACCTTCAAAGTTTCTCGTTTATTCTACCCAGGGGAAGACTGCACTTTTGCAAACAGAGTTAAAAGAACAAATGAATTTGAGTTATTTAAAGTAACTATAGATACATTCTACAAAAAAAATTGACTTGGCTTTGCCTTTAGTTAATTTTCCTCCAATTTATTGAAAATGACAGCAACAGCTCATTTAATATGCCAATAACGGGCGATGTTAATACATTTCGTGCATATAATAACTTCCCACAACGCAAAGCCGACCATGTTTCCAACTAACGGGTACTTCGGCATGGTGCATCATTAAGTGCTATTTATGACTGCGAGTGTACACGGATTTATTACTAGCTATTTTAATTATTGAAATTATGTTTTGAAAGCAACTTGCATTTTATGTTTGAATCAACCAAAGTAATAAACAAAGGACGATCGATCCCTTGACCGCTGACCATACAGCACAATACTGAGCAAAGTTATCTTAGTCAACGAAAAGTTTAGTATGTAAACCAGCCCACAAAACTGAGCAACTTTCCTCAAAAAACGAAAATCGCGATCAGCCGATTGCCTTAGCATGAAAAGTCGAAAGTTTTTTTAAGAATTTCATATTGGTCCCTTAGGTAAAATAGTTAAGTTTTGCTAATTTTCATTTGCTACGCGATAACTCTGTCAATTAGACGTCACGTGTTAGAAGTCTAAGATTTTGCAGAGGGGTCACGACCCCCGTGGCCACGCCTGTAGTGTGACAATACGTAGGCTGTTATAAAGTAGATTTAAAAAAACACTACAAGCAAGTGAAGGTTATACTGTACACACAGTATGTGAGTAATTTTTAACGTAACGGTACGCCGAAATGTGGATCGAGATCTTGATAGGAAGCTGCAGTGACTGCACCGTTCTCACAGCCCCAAATTCTGGCTCTCTGACTGACATATTAATATGTTCGGTAATGTATGTAATCGTAGGTAATCACTCGCCTCCAACGGTCGGCCCAGATAGTGTTCATTAGACTGCCTCAGAACATCAAGAAGAAAGGCGTTACGAGCCCAGTACAAATGCGGTACGAGAGCATCAAAATGATACCACCAGTGCGTGTTAGGCGTTTTGGTTGCCGCACCGGTTGCCGTAATCAAACGTCCAGCCGAAACAATAACAAAAATGCTATTCATTTTCCTTTTAAAAGGGGAGCAATAAACGACACCAAAGTCTTGATCTTGATGATCAAATTAAGTGTACTTAATAAAGACATCTATTCTTCTTCTTTTGAAGAGATCACGACTAAATTTTGTTTGCCCAGTACCATTATGGATGTATAAATCCGATATAAATGACTATTATTATTATTATTATAGCAATAGCAGTCCGAGGCGTTCATTAAATCCTCTTTGGTATATAATTTCGGACATTTGGAACATGAAGTTAAGTTCAATATGTTTACAATGCAGTGCTCGGAAATAGATAGTTCCATAATTATGGCTGTAAAAGTGTTTTGTAGTGTAACCCAAAATAACATGTCACATTTTATGATTGAAAGCTTAGTTTTCATTTCAAAATTAATAATAAAAAGTTGTAAAAGGAAACAATATAGTTTCTCTAGTCAACTTTTGGGGCGTTACTTTGATAATTTCACTCAATGGTTTAACTTGAACGGCTTGAAGCTGGCTTCCTCTTTGTTGCTCAGTGTAGGCAGTCGCATTTCACTTATATACGCATCTTTTCAAGTTCTCATTACACACGATTTTAAGTGCATGCAAATGCAAGCCATTTCATGGTTACTGTGTTGATTGTATTTCGTTTCCTTGCATTCTCATTAACTTCTTTTCTACTGTCAAATACAGACTAGAAAAAAAAAACATTTTTAGTGCAATCTACCATTTTCATGATAAATTGGTGCATACTTAGAAATATATTCTCTTTTTACCAGCGACAAGAATTTGCTGATATGTTAGAATCGAATAGTATGTCACTGGACAAACCTGATATTAAGTCAAACTTAGTTTGACCCAGGAAAAACTAGTTTCAACACTGCTGCAATCCCTCGGGATAGGTTGTGTTAGGTTCGCTTCTGACTACAACAAACAGAAATAGAAGTCCCAAGCCTATTGACCTCAACAGCAATTTGGATATGTAGAATGGTATACATAAGCTATAACTACATATTTCCCAAGTACGAAGTCGCTGGCAGAAAGCTAACTCACAAAGACTTAATGAAACCAGTCTCTCGTCTTGCCCAGGCAATAAAGATCATAGCTTTAAATCCCCTGTGATAAAACGGGAAGCAGACGATCTGCTCAGAATACTTTTAATACCAGACGCAAACTAATTTCGACCATAAACTACCTTTAAATCCCCACAAATCTTACAGAGTGCTCATTACATGGAAGACATTTCTTGTGAAATATAACTACTTTACCAAAGAACGCCTGGGAATTTCGAAAAATCAGATAGATCCCTAATATACGCACTGGTAAGATGTAAGATGGAAAAAAACAATTTACAAGTGATTATAATAAAGGAGATAATAAGGTTCGCAAAGTCTTTCAGTAGATTTGAAGAGATGGAAGTGTCAGAGCAGAGGTAAACTCACGCACTGCTATGGGGTATTGGGTGAAATGTTCCCAAATAAGTGCTTGATGGCGCGATGTTCCTGTTTAGGTAGATGTACATACTCAATTACTTTATTTATCCTGGAATTTCTTTCCGACTTGCTCTACATTATAATCTATAAATTATTCCATTACTCCATTGCAATAATTCACAAAGTACCGTATCGCCTAAAGTTTTTTGCGGCATAATAACATCATATCATATCAATTTAATTTACATATTAGGCTAATGTAGGACAAGGTCAGGTAGTAAAATACATGAAATTCCAACACGATGCTATAGTTGTGTTTATGTACCTATAGCAACAATCGGTTACTCAGCGCTTAGGAATTGTGGCAATTTACCTCCCTTATAAAAGGGATGCCACAAAAAGGGAGGCAAGTCTATTTAGTCCACTATTATGTGCCTGTCTGCTCAATATCGGTTGAAAGACACTATAAAACGACGGTTTCTATCAGGGTTACCTACTCTTTAGAACTCAGCAAAAACGATTTGTGATTGCAGTCGTATACCGGCAGGTTATACGAAGCCAAGCCTAGAAACACTTCTGCCTACTTTCTTCGATAATTCTGTTAACATCAACTAAGTAGACGAGTAACAGTACAAAAGCCATAAATGGTTTTATAGACGATTTTCTGACACATAATTTGAAAGAAAAACACCATGTATGGAATGTATGTGGTGTGGTTGTGATTGTAAAGTCTACCTTCCATCAAAAGAGGTACCTATAGGAACAAATAAGGTGTGAATTGCGTTTTTGAAAGAGCTCCGCCGCCGCCATGTGAATAAATGACTTTGACTATGTTCGATCGTTGCTAAAATTGTCAGGTACGAGCAAAGGAAAGCAAATTAGTTGCTATTTTGCATAGTCATCTCTAATTTTCATCATTTTAACGACTTGTGTGTGTTCCATTATTACAAGATTTATATGTTATATTATAATTGAGAAATGCCTATTTAGCAAGTTGAATCTATTGTTGGATTTTCAATACCAATTATAGGTTCATAACGTTAAAAACGGAATCTTTACAATTTTAAAGTAATATTAATCAGCTGCAATGTACGAGTATTTATAGTAGTTTTCTTAGCTTCCTTATAAGTGCAGTCTGAGGTAAATTCTAGACAACAGCAATGTTGACTTGTTACTCAATTCTTTTTTTTTGTACCAGCCCATAACGTCCCCACGGGCCTCCCTTCGAAACACAAAGGGGATTAAGGCCATAGTCCACCACGCTGGCCTACTCGTCTTTCGAAAATGAATTTTCTTGGACGGACGGGTTTCATCACGATGTTTTCCTTCACCGTTGAGCAAGTGATAATTATAAATCCGACATAAATCCAAAAAGACGAATTTAGTGGTACAGGTCCGCACCAGGACTTGAACCCGCGACCTTCGGATCACAAGTCCGGCTCATTACCAACTAGGCTATCACCGCTTAACTTTGTTACTCAATTCTTGCTTCACGTAAAAACTTTTCTTAATAATTTCCACTGCAAAATCAAAACCTCTAAGGTCGGAAGCCCCGAGCGAAAAGTCATAAGACTCCATTATATCCTTGTCTAAAATTCCAGACGGGAAATTTCGTCTAGCCCCTGTAATACCATCATAATTCAACATCTATCATCTATCAACCTGATATTAATCCATTTCAGAATCATCGATCATTTCACCTAGCTGTGTTTTTAGGTTGACAAACAGCCACCAGGGCTAGTCTGGACTATGAATTCGCCTGAGGGGAAAGAAAATGAGGTCGGGACGGTAAATATCAAGGTTTATTGTTGTTTTCGTGTTAGTGTCATAGATATCTCTTTCTTACATTTATAATGTTACTGGGCACTACAACGTGAAAATTAATAAGTAAATCTTAAAGTTATGAACTCATTTACATTTTATTTAAAGGTACCGTTGCATCCGTTACATTCGTTAAGGGTATTTAATTTCAAAACTAAAACGTACTAGGTGAAGTGTGAATAGTTTCATCAGTATATTGTTATGGAGTTACATAAAAAATAATAAAAGCCGAAGCTTTTAAAACACCATTTTGTATTTTATAAATTTAATTTATCAATGACGCGTCCATGCTTCAACAAGATTTCTACGCTGGACTGGGAGCGAAAGAAAAACTTATAACTCTTCCCAGGCATACTGTAGAAACCAGTAAGGGGACGTAAGGCTTTTACTGTATTGTGGGCGAAGGCGAAAGGCTGACACTATTTTCATAACAAATCTTAGAATGAATGTCAACGGTAGCGTCAACGTCAAGAGTGGTTCTAGTAACTCATGAAATTCTGCCTACCCTGACGTGATTAAAGACGTGAGTGTATAGATAGATCAATGAAGCGCTTGCACAAAAAATCCCTCTTCTATGTTTTTCAACGTCAAAAATTGCCTTTTTTCATAGAACGTTCAGGATGTTAGTTGAAAAAAATTAAGTAGCACATTACTTTAGCATTTTTAATTTTGCGCCTATTTGCTCAGGTGCAGTCTTCCCCAGAGAAGAATAGCCAAGAAAGAACAAGGGTTGTTGTTTTTAACTCAATCATACAAATTTCCTTATTTTTAACCGACTTTCAAAAAGGAGGAGGTTTTATGTTCGACTGTATGTATCTTTTTTTTAATATATGTTTTTTAATGATTTTCTAAATTCTTTTTTTGTTCGAATGAGTATACTCAAGAGGTGGTCCCATTGTCACGATGTCGGGATCTGATGATGGAATCGCATGGAAATCGAGGGAAACCCTTGAATTAAATAGGCACTTACAATGCTTCTCATGTTCTTTGTATTATTCACACAAAAAATTGAAAAATTAATAAACTTTTTAAGAAAAAAAATTAAAACGACTTCAAAAAACCGAAAAATAAAGACAAAATCATTTAATGTCCTACATCCATTTCCATAATCTCCATTTAAACTGACTTCAAAAAACTGAAAAATAAAGACAAAATCATTTAATGTCCTACGTAGTACTGATCTGTTTGAAGTCGGTGCCAAGCAAAATAAGCTTGATAGGCCGCCTTCGCACCGACTTTAAACAGATCAGTAGGTACTACGTAGGACATTAAATGATTTTGTCTTTATTTTTCAGTTTTTTGAAGTCACCCAACCCACGACACAGGGAATCCTAGTGTGGGTACCATGAAGCACTGTTTAATTTACTGTCTCTTTTTTATGAATTAATATTTTTTTTTTTAGTTTAAATATTTTTCTTAAAAAGTTTATTTATCTTATTTTAATTGACTTAATATAGCTGAATAACTCTGGAGCTGAGTAATTTATTCCCATGATTGCTTGTCTATTAGGTAATCAGATATTCTGTAATAGCCCGTTTCACAAATAAAAGTTTCAATGCCTGTTACTTTGGTTGTCTATAAATATTGTTCAGTTAGCTGTAGCTGTGTCGGTACGATTTCGAGGGGGGATTAATTAGGAGGGTGCGACAGTCTGCCTTTGCCAGTGCCAGGCGTGTTCCAGTCCAATTTATTTTACCTGCCGATGCATAATACACCTTTAGTTACAACCTCCTATAAAGGTTGGTACTAATAAGCTCAGTGCGATTTTCAATTCTTTTTTTTTTCAAACATACCCAAAGGACGACAGTAAGGGGTTACCGTATCGTAGGTCCTTTGGGAAACATACAAAGAGAACGAGTACACCCAAACTCAAGAAAAAACGTCTGCTTTTCATCAAAAGACATCAAACTCACATTTCATGTGTGTATCTGTGTATCCGTTTGTCCGTGTATATGTTGTGTCTGTCTGTTGCATCGTAACTCCTATACGAATGGACCGATTTTGATGCGGTTTCTTTTGTTTGAAAGCTGACGTGATCGAGATAGTTTTTAGCTCTATTTGATCAAAATTGGTTCAGCCGTTTAAGAGATTAATAAGCGATGCATGTCAGAGATGATATTTTTTAAAAAATTTAGCGTTATTCTTATGGTCTCTCGGCAAACTTTGTCTTTCCGAAATCATAATCATTCGGAAAAAAGATGTTTGCCGAAAAAAATGACAGGGAATTTAAAGCACTTTAAGTTGATTAAATATGACCTATCTGTATCTCTTCTTACTCTACATACTTGCATATACCTCACACTACATGTAGGTACGAGGGTAGAATAGGGGACCATAGAGTAATTGGAACTTTCCTTTTCATTTAAAGAAATCTGATTTTGCATTTCATTTTAATTGGAATTAAAGTGAATAGGGGTTGCCAGAAGATAGTTTTCTTTTTATTTGCTGCATAAAAGGGCAGGAAAAAGGGGATTATATACTTGAATTAATATTATATTCATAGTTTTGACTCTAAACTATAATAATCTATTATTGGAAACTCTTATAAATTAAATGTAAGTATATTAGGCGTCAAAATTTAGATGTAGATTGTAAAAGTTTCGTATGTTTGTAACGAATAAACTAGAAAATTACTTGACCGATTTTAAATATACACTCACTATTAGAATTTCGTTTTAAGTTTCATGTATATTAATTTACTTATTATGTAATTAGATATATCGTCGACAGTAATTACATACTTTTTTGTTCTTTTGTTATAATTTTGGAAACATGAATTTTCATGAAGTGTCTTGACCATAGATTTAGTACCTATATACTCGATACTAAATCTATGGTCTTGACACAATCTTCTTCTTGTCGAGTATGCGGCGAACTTGGCTAACCCTGGTGTCAGAGTATTCAAACCGCACAATGGTCTCTGACTTGGTTTAGAAACAATAAGAAAATAGGAGCACTGAACGCATTTGTCTTTAACCTCACATCCCGTGGTATCTAGGTATAACTGAATACCCCATTGAGGATGTCGACAGATACCATTCTCCCGTGGATTTACTGTACCTATACCGGAAACTGGAATTTAAGTGCAATTCCGATTGATGATGCACTTCGAGATTTGCATGGGGCATGCGTCGCAGAGAGATGAAACGTTCCATTTTCCGTTCCATTTTGACGGCCGGTTTGGTCGAGTGGTAGTGACGCTGCCTCTTGATCGTCAGGTCCTGGCTTTGATTCCCAGTCGGGGTAAATATTTGAGTAAAAAGCAGATGTTTGTTCTCGGGTCATGGGTGTTTGTGTCTGTCTTTGTGTGTTCCAAGGGACCCACGACACAAGGGAAAACCTTAGTGTGGGCCTTTGAGTGTGAAGCGTTTATTATTATGTTTATTATTTATTATTTTCTTTTACTAATGAAAAACCAACATATTTGAATAGAATAGAAAAACTTTATTAAACTAACACGACAACAATACAGATAAAAACAAATCAAACTTAAAATAATACAAAGTGTTAGTCAAATAATTTGTAATACTGGGTGACTTTAAATTGTTTAGAAAAATTTAGGATATGAATCAACCCACAAAACTGGACAACTGTACCTCAAGAAATATGAAAAAAATAATAAGTATTAAATATGATTTTTTTGTAATTTACAAATGTTTAACACTTTTTAAACTTTCGTAATTTGTAAAGATAATTTCATTTATTTTTTTCACGTAACATTTACACAAATTCTGACCTGTGTTAATATTAAATCATGTTTAATTTTTTCTAGCTTTCGGCCCGCTTTCTGTAGTTAACTCTTACTTCACCTGGGTGAATTAAGTATACTATCGATCGTAACCTTAACGCTGGGTGATTTAATTTGGTTGAAATTGTCATTTAGATATACATAATTAATTTTTTGTCATTTGGATGCTGGCACGGTCGCCATGTGATGTTAGGAGCAAGGCGAGTAAATAAGACACACCGATTCTGATAACTACTCCTTTTATTAGAAATATTGATGGGTTTATATTCCGAGGACACTTTCTGACAACAGTTGACAATATTAAATTACATGTTATGAAACCTGATATCTTAACTATAAATAATGGACAATTTCTATTGGAATATTTCTCCTAATATGGTAATTACCTACTTATTAAATACTACGTATTTAGAGGTCACATACGTCACAACTATAAAGCAGCTTGTTCATTGTTTAATGTAAAGGAGTGTTCACACTACACTACAATATTTTTGTGAACAAATTCACCCGAAAGGGTTACCTATTTAACCCCAGGTAGGGTAACCTGATCATGTTTTGATATTCATCGAATTCATTCCCTTTGAAATTTTCCCGTTAGATTTTACAAAATCTTTCTGTGATACAAACCCTAGTCCTGACAATTACAAACGCAAATAACATAAACGCAAAAGCAAAAGCTGATAACATTAACATTTACCCAGTTCAAGGGTATGTTATGACTTTATTTTATAAAAACCCTTATTATATGAACAAATGCACCGTAAAAATAACATTTTGAAATAAATCACAGAAATTCCAGCCAGAAATGTCTGGTTAAATTCACATTACCTGGGAATAATGTGAACTTTTAAGTGCGACAGTTAGGGTTCCTTGTGACTATAAAGTAGTCTGCAAATGTTCGTTTTCAAGGGTCGTTAAAACTTAAGCGGAACTTTTTATTTCCGCATTACCGTTTTGCAGTATTTGATAAAGGGATACTTACTATATCAGCAGGTTGAAAGCGTTTTATTCACGTTGAATACGAAATAAAAGCTTTTTTATGGTTTCCAGCGACGAAGTCTGGAACAGATAATAATCAGCACTTTTTGTGATTGTAACGAATAAATTCAAAAACTTAAATTAATTCTAAATTATTTGTAATTTATCCTGTGTACAACAAACTGTTAAATAAATAAATAAAACTAAAGGACCGATTTCAAAAATAATTTTACCAATAGAAAGCTCAGCGGGTGACATAATTTTCAGGTACTACACTATTTAGATAACGAAAAACTATTAATCTAAATAGTGTAGTACCTGCCTAGTTCCAAATTGAATTACTGTATTGTATTCATGATGTCAGGGTTGTAAGTACTTACGCACTGAGTCATTAAATTACTCGCCAAATACCTAACACCTTTCAAACAGGCGGGCGGTATTGAGGTTATGAATAGACTTGCCTCTTGGTATTCTGCTAAATACCAGCTTGATCGAAGTCGCAGCAACATAATGAAATGGCACGTGACGTGTTCGTTACACAAACATAGAAAGTAAAACAGTACGTAAACTGCGGTAACATTAAGTCTAAAGGCTATTTTACGGAGATGAAACTTGTTCAATTGAGGCACTGAGAGCAAAACGAATAAAAAATAATAATAAAAGTAAAATTAACATTGCGCCCGCTCTTGGTTTCACTTAGCGACTTTTTCATACCTAAAGGTTACCTGGAAAAAATATCTTGAAGCGATAAGGTCGCCTATATTGTACTTTTTTGTTATATTATTTGTAAGCGTTTTTTTCTTTTTCAATTTGTGCAATAAAGTATATTGTATTGTATTGTAAAATTATTTAGAAATTGAATAAACACATTCAGCGTAATTGGTCCGTAAAATGCAAACACAAGGAGTTTGCAAAACGTTGCTTACTTTCAATCTTGCTCTTAACGCCTCTACAAGTCTACAGCCCTCAGATCAGAAGGCTAAATGTCAAATTTGGCGTCAAGTCAAACCGAGGTTCTGCCTACCCTGAAAGAAATAATTGATGTGAGTGTATGGATGGATGATAATTAGTTCTTCAGTGGTTCTTCATTTTGTACATTCATTGAACGGACGACAAAAACAAGTTGGTTGTACAAAGTTAAGAAGATGGTAAGCAAGTTTTTTGAACAGCATTGTTGGTTTGTAATCGTAGGACAGTTGGTTTCGAATAGGTGTTAAGGCGACTACGCACCTAAATTACGATTTTATGATGCGTAGATAAGCATGACGCACTACATTAAATCGAAGAAAAAAAAATACTACGGTAATATTCAGGACATAAACTAGATCAGTAGTTTGATTCAGCACTTTTGGTTTGATAGGAAAAGCTCACGAAGTCACCTCTAAATACCCAATATTGTGTATCTTTTAAGCTATAAAAACGATAGTAAAATGCACACAGGAACTTGAATTTGCTATTAACAAATGTTCGTGATTGAACACTCTCGATAAGTAGTTAACGCATTTTTCAATTTAAGCTGTTACCTTTCCATAAGTCTCATTTTTCTAACTTTCCAACATATTTTTACGCACGCACACTTTCATAGTCCATGTGTGCGTGCGTAAACTTCGTGTATCGACACTGTCCGCATTGCCGGCCCAGGCCTGTTGAGAGACGGAGATGGCACTATTCCTATGTGTGCCGCCTTTTGCTCAAGAACGATCGGGTGATGTAGTCGCCTTAAGTAAAAATCATTTATTTTTTAAAACAACTATAAAATTCTAAACCCTTTGTAATAAGATAAAGCCTCGTTGTATTTATCAGCAAGAGAGTGAGGCTAACGATTTTTAAGCACTAAAATGTTTTGATTGTGTCTCCCCACCCTCACCCCACTAAGCTATAGGTAGGCCATAAAACAAAATAACTATTCTTTGCAACAAAGTTAATCGTAGTTTCTGTATCGCCTGTCTGATAAAACATTTCCCTGTTTTAATTTTTTTTATGATTATGTACTAAAATCTTAAGTTTTTTATTCAAACAGTGAAATTACTTGAAAAAATTATGTATGACACAGAGTGAACACAAACTTAGATATAGATAATTAGAAGTAACATTTATTCACTCGAAAAACACAGCACGCGATACAAAACAAACAAAGTAAAGGTAAAGGAGAATAGGAAATAGAATAAATTTTTACAAAAACAAGGACGGACAAGCAATAAGATGTCGGCACGGCAGAATTTGTATCACCATTGCCCCCTATGTTCCCAGCTTCTAGTATCACTAGTGCATAGGAGCCAATGGTAATACAACGTTGCCGTGCCGTCTTCGAATTATAAAAAGTCCCAATACCTGTGGGTCATTCTTGCTGTGTTACTCTACTAGTTTATGTTGTGTACTGTACAATAGAGCTGTGAATTTCGTGACCTGGAAACCCGGCCCGCCCCTAGCCTTTTTGTACGATAGACCATTAACATAACGACCACCGTCAATTCCGCAAAAACAAGTCAAGTTTTCATGCGTAATCGATAAATAATTTCAGCCTTGTACTCGACAACTGAAACTACTGAAAATCACCTAGATTTTCAGAGAGTCTGGCTTAATCTACTGTAAAAGTTTTGGAGCATTAAGCCTAATCTAGATTTTGGTAGTTTTATTCTATAAAATTAGCGATTAACTGCCAACGTGCGTGGGCTACTAAAAAGTCAAGGGTCATTTCAAGTACACTTAGTTTTGTAAATAAGGAATAAGTTACTTCCATATTTTTCTAACTTTGTTTCACACAATATTGAATTGAAAGCATGGCTAACCAATTCGATAACTCTAAACTTTTAAATGGCTAAACTAATTTTGATCGAATATAGCTAAGAACCATTTCGATAACGTCAGCTTTCAACCAAAAAAACTGCATCGATTGGTCCATTCGTTTAGAAGCTACGATGTCACAGACAGACACAAATACATATACATAGATCATCATACACACGTCAAACTTATAACACCCCATTTTTTGCCGGGATTAAAATGGTAATGATTCCTTCAGTAAAGAAAAAACTCGTTAACTTTTATCATTAACTCTCGTAGTTAAACAGATTTCGAACGGCCAACGATAAATTCAATTAAACCAATCAAACAGCGTATTTACGGCATAGAAATGATTGCATTTTATGAACTGCAATAAAGCATTAGGTAAATTGAATAGGAGGAAATATCTAAATAGGGGAGTAAGGGGTCACACAGGAACCACTAAGATTCACATCACATCTTAGTGCTCCAAAATCGTCATCCTCACTTACTAGCGGTGCACCCTGCTGATTACGGACGAGGGTTTGGCGTATTACAACCCTTAAAAGGTTTCTTTACTTAATATTTTATATAAGTACTAGCTTTCCGCCCGCGGCTTCGCCCGCGTGAACTTCGGGAACCGCGTGAAGTTTTTTCCCGCTAACTCCCGTTCCCGTGGGAATTTTTCAATATCCTGTTGCAACTAAGATTTAAATTTACTAAGGTACCTGCATGCCAAATCTCAAGCGTCTAACTTAAGCGGTTTAGATTTTTCATACAAAAGGATTTTCCCGCTAATTCCCGTTTCCGTAGGAATTTCGGGAATTCCTTTCTTAGTGCACCTCTACGGTACCTAAACTACGAACCTTTCAAATTTCAAGTGCCTACGTTTAGCCGTTTAGGCTGTGCGTTGATATGTCAGTCAGTCAGTCAGTCAGTTTCTCCTTTTATATATTTAGAGATGCATATATTATATTTGCACCCACATCTATACGATTTGTTACTTTTTCTCCACACCCAAAGGTTGCCGATAAGATATTGCTTCTTAGCAACGGGGCCTCCTTTTGTAGATATGACATAACTTTTTGTGTTAAATGTAACTGTACATTACTAGTGTTGGAATGCAATAAAGTATATTGTATTGTATATTGGTGAGTCGCCATTCTGCATTTTAATACTCATTGAAATACCCTGATATTGGCAAAATCACGAAATCGAGGAGGCCTTAACACTGGACTAGAAAGGAAATAATATGCAAGTAGCCTATCATCATTTTTCCTTTATCAATATTCCCAGTTATACGTTCTCTTACCGGGCGTTTAAAGTCATCAAAGCATTACAATGTCGGCAAAGGTTTTAAAACTTATATTACAGCAGGCCGAGTACGACAACACCGCGGTCCTATGTCAAAATGTCAACATTGACAACGCCATAGGCGAGCAAGCCTTTGCGCGGGACCCTCGCGTAATCAAAGTGAAGTTTCAGCGTGAGCCAAGTGAGAGTTTGTCGTTATCGTGCTAGAGCTGCAGTACAGCACGCTATTCGAAAAAGTAAATCCTACTACCATTTTTTGTGTGATTTGTTATGTGATAACAACATCAAAATTCGTTGCGTATTTAATTACTAGTACCCACAAAACTGATGGGTAAGGGATAGTGACTTTGTTTAATAACACCATCTTAAAGAAATTTTGTAACTTATCGTGTCTTTCTCAATATTCATACACATATGTATGTTGGATGACTTTATATCTGGACCCCGATTCTGTAACTTCAGTGGCGTGTCGATGAAATGGTCGCCATTTTATCCGTTCAGATGGCCAAATTGAGAACTATCTATTTTTTTTTATTATAAGATGGGTTAACTCTTGACCTCTATCTTGACCATAAAGGTCAAAGATGAGGTCGACGATGGAGCGAGTTAACCCAAATTTCATACATCTAACGACAGCTGCTTTGACTGGTGGCGCCACCGCCAACTGAATTTTCAGTTTGCAACTTTACGTTCGGTTGGCGGTGGCGCTGCTAGTCGGGGTGGTTGTCAGCAAGTATGTGAAAATTAAATAGTTCTCAATTTCACTACCTGAACAGATAAAATAGCCTCCATTCCATCGACACACAATGAAGTTAGAGAATCGGGGCCCAGTTTGCGAAAATTGTTGATGTGAATCAGCCCACGAAACTTCAAAATATTTTTAAAAATCGCCTATCCAAACAACTTGAGCGATCAGCTGATTGCCTTAATGTGAAAGGTCGGTTTTTTAGAATTTTATTTCTTGGGGAACCCATTCTTTGTTCAGTTTCATTTCGCTAACTGATTTAGAGATACCCCTTATACCTTATCAGAAATTCAGGACAGGCAATGTAACAAAAACCACTTGCCGCCACATTTATAAAAAAATTGCAGATTTCGTGCCTCTCACGACTATCTAGCACATTGGAAATGAATCTACGGAATTCGAAAAAATTTGTCTGATTTTTTGACTTTTTCAAAAAGGTTAGGCTACAGGGCAAACGTCTTTGTTTTAAACTCAAATTGTAGCTGACTACATTTTCCAGAGGAAATTTTCTCAAATTTATGATATCATTCTTCGTTTCAAAAATATCGAGAGCTTTTTTTTTTGTTTGTTAAAAATGTTTTTTTTTAAATTTCGGCCATAACTTTTTTGGCTTTTGACTTTCTTGAATAATTATTTTTGCACCTTACAGCTCTCGTAAATACTCGTCTTTTAAGCATTTTTTAAATATCATATCGTCACAACTCTCTGAGACATAAGGGGATCGCACTTTTACGTGAAATCGGAGCCTATACTGGAGCTAACGAAAAGACATTTCCACTGTCAAAGGGCATGTATGTATTACACGAACCGTAGGTTTTGGCGACAGGTTGTCGACAATACAGCATACAATATCATTAATACAGTCCCCGTTGCTGGCTTTTACCTACAGAAATAACTTAGTTTGGTAGTCTATTTGAAAACAGTAGGGATGTTTCACTTGATCACCCCTGACGAGGCGCAAATGCGACCCGTCACGCGACCTTTTATCGATTTTACAATAAAATTGTACAGTTCATCGCCGAGTAAACGCCATGACACTTCGTAGTCGATAATTAAAACAAGTCATTATGGCTTTTGACCTTCTGCTTTAATTTTTATGATTGTTTTTTTCAGGGAATAATTAAAATAACAATTACCTAGTTATGTTATTAGACGTGAGTTACCGCATAAATGAGTTCTACTAAATAAATTTCCCTTTAAGAAATTCTCAAAAACTTTTTCCTTTTACTAAAGCAATCAGCTGATTGCACAAGTTGTGTGAAGGAGCATTTTTTTTTTTTGTCAAAAGTTCTCCCATATTTTCGCTAAATAAAATAATATTTTCCTAAGACCTTTTCTTAGCAATGGCACACCATTTAAGGTCTCTCTTCTTCCTGGTGCTTTGTCTTGTACCCGTGTAGGTATGGTAGACCATGATCCAGGATTTGACTGTTCAGGAAATTACAGTGGAACGAATGCCTTCTGATCTCCCGTGACCTTGCTAACAGGGGAACCTTACGTCGACAATATTCTAAATAACAACAAACAAATTTAATTTTTTTTTCTATCTTGTCTGCAGATGGAGATCTTCAATTAGCCTGGCCATTCACGCCCCAGGTCACGATCTGGAGTCCACAGTCAGCAGCATCAGATATCTCCGCGACTGCCTCAACACAGATCTCGTCAGGAAATACGTCACCTTCCACGTTTTCTTCTCCTACAAGCATATGCCGCCTTCGGTAATTCATTTGAATCAATCTTTATTTAGATTCTTTACCAACCAACTCAGTGAATATTATGAGATTTTTATTTGTGTTTCCTGGGTTCGATTCCCAGTTGGGGCAAATATTTGTGTATAAAGCAGATGTTTGTTCTCGAGTCATGGGTGTTTATGTATCTCTTTATGTATGTCCCGAGGGACACACGGCACAAGGGAAAACCTTAGTGTGAAGCGTTTAGTTATTTATTAATGTGGGCTTATGACGACAATTACCTATTTCCTGTGGCAAAGTCGTTCAGTATAGTGGATTTATTCACTTGGTTATTTTAGTCACCTGATATGTTTTGAAGGATACAAAATTCAAATCAATGCCTTGGGCTGAACCTACCTGCCAAAAGATACCAATAAAACCGGTCCACCCTTTGCGCAGCCCATTAAATATTCGGCTAACTTGAAAGGTTCCACCACATAGCATAATTTTGCATGCACCAAAATTTTTAATGACTTTTCCCGTTACAAAAAGTCCACTAAACTTTAGTGCTAATTACTGCCATTTAATTGTTACAATGCTGCCCGTTTTATATTCATAAGAATGCTCGACATTACCTTATACGTTCGCTCCTGACTTCCCCTGTTACAGTACAGCTACTTTGTAACCTTATTAAGTTAATTTATCGCTTCTAACAGTGCCATATTAACTACTTAGGTCCACTTGGTTCTTACTGGGAGAAAAAGATTTTAAGATCACGTTTCCAATCCAAGTTTGAAACATTTATTCAAAAGTTTATGTCAGGAAAAACCAAAATTTCTCTTTTCGACGGGAAAAACCGAATAAAACTTCCTAAAGATAATCTGTTACCAAGATTGCTCTAGGTATACATATTATGTAACTTACAGACTTTTGCTGACACTCAAAGCCGGGCGAGCTTTAAGTTTTGGAAAGAGTTTACAAATACGTGTTTAAAGTTGAAATCAATATCCTTTCTTTTCAGATTCCAGACCCTGAAAAATTTCTAAAAACGAAATTCAATTGTAGTCTCGGACCTCCATATAAAGTGAACTCAAACGACACCTACATGACTCAAAAGGGTCTCTTGTACCCAGTCAATGTGGCAAGAAACATTGCGAGGGACGCGGCACTGACGCACTTCATTCTGCCGTCTGATATTGAACTGTATCCTAGTCCGAATCTAATCCCGAAATTCCTAAATATGATTGCGAGAAACCAGAAGCCTCTGAGTACTTCCAAGAAACCGAGGGTCTTCCCGCTGAGTCTGTTCGAGGTCGATGCTAAAGTTGGTGTAAGTAGAAATAAAGTTAATATTACCTTATAATTTGAGATCCTTAAAAATGCCTTAAAGTTTTGAGATCGAATCAGAAGTCAAATGATTAAGTGTTAAGTAGAGTTCAGTGAATTAAGCATATAGGTACTATTTGACTCTTTCATTTTCCGCTTAGTTCTGTTTCTCATTCGGGGTAAGCTTGACCATATGATTCAGGATTTGACAGGTCAATTTATTACAGTGAAGCGACTGCCGCCTGACATCCGTGTCCCCGTTAACTGGGAAACCGGAACCTGACGCATAAACTGTTTTGTTTTACGAATGAAAACAATCATAATCGCTGTGAAAATTAAGGAAATAGAAAAGTTATCTCTTTACAACATAACGCTAAGTATTTCAACTTTATCGAATAGAATATGTCTACATAGAATTACCTAATAGAATTAATTGAATGTATCGTTTGTCACCATCTAAGGAGACAAAGAAATGCAGACCGATGTCGGGTGTTTTAAAAATTACCCAGCTAGAAAAAAGGTTCTGAAGTAGGTAAATCGTGAAATAAGTACCTATAAATAGAATGTGTAACAAATAATCAAAAATAATAATATTTAATTATTTTTTTAACTCTATTTCAAGTTTGTCGAGTATGTGTCTTAAGTTTCCATATATTTAAGTAAATTAATCTTTGATTTCCGAAGGATGACAAACCGCGAAACTGATTATTAATGTTGATAATTTTGCTAAGATTTCACTTTTGAATTTGATTTTGAATTTATTATTTTTTTGGGTTTTTCTGAAACACCTTGTATGTAAAGACAGCAGCACGTTAGGTTACCCATTTGCACGACAAAAACCGACTCTATGATGAGCAAGATAAAGGCGACGTCAAGGTCAGCATGTATAGCTGATGTGCTGCTGTGTGTACTATAACGCGACGGAATTCTGGGAAAAGTAAAGTAAATGAAGCTTTCATTTTGTATTGATTGGCCGCCGACAAGTTTTCAAGAACTTATCAAGAATTTATGTGATTGGTCTATTTGTGCGTAAGAAGAATCGAAGAGTCATTTGTATATTAATTATTGGTTTCACAATAGGTACATACGTTCTTAAAATTGACTAGGAAACTCAAGGGCAGTCTGTTACAAAAATTAACAGATACGACGCTTTGTACTTTCACCGTCAAAATTAAATTTTCAATTTCACCAAACTTATTCATTTAATATTTTTATTGGTAATAAACTTACTTGCCTACTGGTCTGTAGGTTCTTATTTCCCGATCAAAACAAACATTTGAAAATTGTATTTCAAGCAATTGTGATGAGCTGGGAGTTGTACTTACAAAACAAGGATACTTTTAAGTACAGTGTTTCTATTTCCTTAACGTCGGCAAACAGTGCCACGTTCTTGTGATTTGAAAATCAACTGAAGTAATTATTCGTATTTCGAATATTTATTCGAAATTTTCCGAATTACAATAAAAATAGAAGTATATACTGTAGTCCATACCCAGCACTAGCAACTTAATACATTTTTATTCAGTAACAATACATCAAATATACAAATGGAACTTATGCCTGTCTTGGTGTAATGTACCAAAAAGGTAGACCAGCCTTCATATAAAGAAACTACTCAACCCAGATAATAAATAAAAGAAAATAATATTTATTTCTAAAAAGGAAGTTTACAAAAAATATATACAAAAGACGAGGAGCATAAGGTTAAAAGTGTTAAATTGCTTTCTTGTGACCCCTGCACTAAGTCAAGCTTGTATCGCAGGGATCAATATCGATTGCCTTCGATGCATTACTCGAAATGACCAAAGTGAGAGATAATTGTTAAAATTAATAAGTAGACAGGGAAAATGAACGTGTGTGTGTGTGATAGTGTGTGTGTGTGTGTGTGCAGAACTAACACACACACACAAGAATATTTGATATTTAATAGAGATTTCCACTGCAGGTGCCAACCTCGAAGACAGAGCTGCAGAAGATGTTGCATAACAAGACTGCCATACCATTCCACAAGTACGTCTGCCCTAACTGCCACTCAATACCTCAAGGAATACAATGGATGAACGCGAAAGAAACTGACCGTAAGTTAGTGATACACACAGTTTAACTGGCTTGTCCATGAGCCTATAAACGTCCCCACCAAAAGGCACGCACGCCTTTCGGGTTTTATCACGATGTTTTCCTTCACTGCTGAGCTAGTGATAATTAATGAGAAATCCGCACATAAATCCGAAAAAAACGAAATTAGCTGAACAGGCCCGAACCAGGTTTATTATACCCGCAACTTCTCTTTTACAGACGGTTTAAGTGACTTGAGTGAGCTTTAATTTTTATGATATGTTGTTATACCAATTATAACTTCTACTATAACTGATTCAGTTGATTAACCTGAATTTCCCTAAGGAAAGTTATAAATAATCCGTGAAAACGGTAAAAGCAATTTGTAAGAAAAGTCAAAAAATTAAATTAGAAATTAAATGTTTCAAAACATCAATTGGAATAAGGGGTTATATATAGTTTATAAGCTAATTTTTGTGATGTGAATGACACCAAACAACTTTCTCCTATGAACCCACGTTTCAAAAAAACAATTCCATAATAATTATTAACAACATAAACTGAATGCGCGAATTTTTTTAATTCATGTATCGACCTTCTAGTAGTCGCATTACTAATTTTAAATCTGCTAATATAGAATCACTTCTTTTACATCATGATAGCAACAACAGTTATATCGCCATATGGGTGCAGATTAATCAAATTGGAGTTATTACCATTAGAATCGTTTGAGCCAAGACGTACAAGCTTATCTATAGTTTAATTTAAATCCTTGCGCACTGCCGTGGTCGTTGTATGAGGCATGGCATTCTAATTGCGTTTTGCCACCAAATAAAAGTAAATAGAAGGTCGGTTTTTTTGCATGTAACGCAACGAAGCACTCTAACTAGTAAATTAATGAATGACACAGGCAAAGTAAATTGGCTTTTCTTTATTTTAATTTTTTTATTTAACTTAAGAAAAATCCATACTAATATTATAAATGCGAAAGTAACTCTGTCTGTCTGTCCGTCTTTCACGCCTAAACTACTTAACCGATTTTGATGAAATTTGGAACAGAGATAGATTAGAGCTTGGGAAAGGACATAGGCTACATTTTATCCCACAGTTGGGCACGATATAACCTGTAGTCCACGCGGGCGGAGCCGCGGGCAGAAAGCTAGTAACACAATAAACGCATGTCATTCATCGGTTTTCTTTGAGACAATATGAATCGTGAGGGATAGGAAAAATAATCTGAATAGTTTTTGAAGTGAAAACTTCTTTGACGGCGTTTTACACTTTGAAGTGTGGGTAAAAAAATTTAAACTCGCGTCAGAACACGTGACCTGATCGAAAATTCGTATGACGGAAGGAGAGTGAAAACTTCTTTAAGGGTGTTCTTTTTGGGACGGGAAAAAAAGGTTAAACTCGCGTCAGGACACGTGACCTGATCGAAAATTCGTAAGACGGAGGGAAAGTAGACCGCAAGGAAGTAATATATGTTCAAGTTTTCCCTTCTGCCGGCACTCTAAAACTAAACATTACATCACCAATATAATTAATCAAAATTAATAATAAATATGAAAACGAATTGAAAAATAAAGAATTGTAAGTATATCACTTTGACCCCTTTAACTAAAGTATTTCCTTATTTTTGTAGAAAAGTAAAACAATATATTCAAATTGTCTTCGATACCACTGTCACTATATCTAAAATTTGAAATGAAACTAATGTGAACCGTCTTCTGTTTTATCTTATTTTGTGGGTTAACAGTTCAGCGACCGCACTACGACCGGCTTCTTACGATTATTTGCAAAATCGAAAACTTTTTCAAAGTTGGTTGCAAGGAATGCATTGACTACCGCAAAAATTAGGTTACATAAGTTCTTATAGCAATTTGGTCGCTTCCATTACGTTTTAACGGGATTTCAAGTGTGTAGTTATAAAGCTTTTAAATTAGATACCGGTTAAGCTGCCTGAATAGGTACAATACAAGATCATGAAATTCCATTATTCACGGTATAAAAAAATCAGATGAAAAACGAAATACAGTGGTAAAAATAAACCTGTGGATAGAATTGAAAATATGACTTACAAAATATCCTACACAATACAGCAAACGTAAAGAGAATAATAGATGGGTGATCTAATTCTATAGATCTTTATACTTACACCCAACATTTTTATTGGTGTGTTTCATATACATTCTAAACCAACTACTTATCTATCCTATGAATACAAGATTATTTTTGCGAACACAAAACTATTTAGTTCTGTTTACATTTTTACATTGAATTGCATTGAACGGGACGCTTAAGGTGGTTTTACAAAATAAATAACGTGCCTGTCAGTCAACTTGTTCCTTGAGTTTTGGAAAAAATAAAAAATATATATTATTTACTAAGCCAAACCAAAAAACATATATAAGTACAATACTCATTTACTTAGATGACGTTTCGGTTTGTGATTATCTGCTGATAGGCATTGTCGGTGTTGAAGTCGGTTGATTCCTCTATTTAAACCGTGGATAATTATTTACAAAATGTGTTCAGCTTTGAGATACTCATATTTATGTTTTATTTTGCAGAAATGGATGTCTTCCATATAGGGAAGCGTCGTGGGAAGCATGTACACTGGGAGCCGATCTTCATAGGGACACATGTAGACCCCTACTACGACGAGCGACTCAGCTGGGATGGCAAGAAGGATAAGATGCCTCAGGTAATTTTTTTGTAATCGATTAGAGGATGTCCGGAACTTCGTTTCCGTAGGAATTTCGTAAAAACCTTCCTTATACATACTATTTAAGGAACCTTTGTTCCAAATTTCAGCATTCTAGGTCGAAGTTGCTGGGTGTTGATGAGTCAATGAGTCAGGACCTGCACTTTTATATATTAACTAGCATTCAGCCCAAGATTTCGTTCCCGTGGGAATTCGGGAAAATTATGTAGCCTATGTCCATCGGGGATAATGTAGCTTTCTAATGGTGAAAGATTTTTTCAAATCGGTCCAGTAGTTTCGGAGCCTATTCAATGCAAACAAACAAACAATCAAATCTTTCCTCTTTATAATATGTATAGACCAGGGGTGGCCAACAGGTCGATCGCGATCGACCGGTCGATCGCGACTGTTAGTCCAGTCGATCGTGGCAAGGCAAAAAAAATCATATTTATGTTTTTTCTCTTAATATAATAAAAAATACTACATGATTGATTGTGCACTGAACTATGCTGTTTCATTTAAGATTTCAAGAAGTATGTAATTGGTAGATCATACAGGGTTTCGTTAGTAAACAGGAGATCTTGCTTACGCAAGTGTATTTAGAGAAAATGTAAAGCTTAAAAAAATAAGAGTTTGCCGATATTATAGCCAAAAATAGTTTGAAATGTTATGAGGTACTTAATTGATTATTTTTTCATTAATTCTTATCTGTTCTTGCTAATTGATTAGCAGGCTGTAAATCGAATGCAAAAACTACCATTACAGATTTAATTAAAAATCAGTCTCGCTTACATTTATTACTGTTGAATGTTATCGTGGTTCAAGTTTTAATTAAAACATTAAACTTCCACAAAATATTACATAAACCGATATTATGGATACTTAATTATAAATACACGTAATCTATAATATAAAAATGAATCGCAAAATGTGTTGGTAAGCGCAGAACTCGAGAACGGCTGGACCGATTTGGATGATTCTTTT
The DNA here is from genome assembly GCA_949987775.1 of Aproaerema taeniolella. NCBI lineage: Eukaryota > Metazoa > Arthropoda > Insecta > Lepidoptera > Gelechiidae > Aproaerema > Aproaerema taeniolella. Next base: position 7,723,615 of record OX465248.1, read on the forward strand.
TTGGTTGTGTTTCTTATTGTCACGACCAGGTTTATATTTTAAAAATAAATGAAAATCCACTGGGACAATTCCCACGGGAATGAAGTTGCGGGCGGACAGCTAATGTAAAATAAAAATTAATCACATCATAATTTAGTTATTCGCATTAAAAAAAATTCTATCCAACTTTATTGTATCAATAACAAAATCATAGCACACTATAATAAATGTGAAATTACAAACTTACGTCTGTGTCAAATATTATTCACCCCCGACAGAAAAGAGAGGTGTTATAAGTTTGACATGTGTATCTGTATATCTGTATGTTTGTGTATCCATGTGTCTGGCTGTGGCATTGTAGCTCTTTAAATGAATGGACCGATTTCAATGAGATTTTTTTGTTTAACTAATAAGCAATCGAATGTCGGGGATGATACAACATTGTTAATTTTTTATTTATAATCCTGCTAAACAATATTTAAATGTTTTTGGCAAGGCTTTAACAAATCAATATGAATATTATTTTAGATTTAATAGTCTCTATAGTATCGTTTTTTACAACATCCACGAATAATGTATGTCGTCTGGCATAATCCAAAATGAATGTAGGAAGATTCCCGGTTGCAGACACCCCCGGAAAAACACTCGGGAAATATGTCGTTAGTTTCATTTTATTTTGTTTTACTTCACATGTATGTTAGTATGTAAGGTATTTATCTATGGGCCTTAGATACCTGACATTAAATGATTTTATTATTATTATTATTATTATTATAAATGGTTTTTTTTTCAGGGATACGTGTTATGTGTTAAGGACTACGACTTCATGATTCTGAACAACGCGTTCCTGATCCACAAGCCAGGTATCAAGAAGTACGTCAAAGACAGTAGACGGGACTCCATCGCTGGTCGTCAGTCGGCTTTTGTACACGCACATGTTCTACCAGAATTGAAAAAGCTATATGGAGTCAGAGCAGGGTGTGCGGTATGACCTAAAACAAGGACATTATTGTGATTACATTCTACAATGCTAAAAGCAAAACCATTTATTGTAATACATTGTATTGTGAATTTAAATCATGCATAATCGTGCTAATTTTTGTCTTAAATTTAAAAAAAAGACTTTTTTTTAAACAGTATTCTATGTTCAGAATATTGGCACTTCTAGAAGGAATTGTAACACGAAGCGAAAGACGGAATCGATGGATTTGATTTAAAGTACTCTTGGATAATTAAAGGAATTAATAGATATTTTATTATAATGAAATCGAGGATCTTATCTCTATTTAAAGCCTAGAACCCCAACTTAGCTATATTTTACAATTGGTAACTCGACTGCTGGAGTTATCGTTACATATGCTATCCTTGTCTCGCACTTTTACAATGACTGAGAAAAATGATATAGTGCAAGTAACATCGGATTCACTAAACTATTAATACATACAGAATGATTTTAAATTCGATGTACCTAAATAAATTCCTTTAAAAAGATAAATTACCACTTCGTAACCCTTTAATTGTCGTATTGCACCAAAAGCTTAGTTATGTATCTTTTTATCCGGGAGTTTCCATAGAATGTTATTCTTTTTTTGAGAGGTGGTAACTACAACAATTCCAGGATTTCAAAAAAATTATAAACTTTGTTGAAATTGTTAGTTTTTTTGAGACATCGTAATTTGTCCGATGTTTACCTGTCTCATTTTTGGTGCAAGTATCTTAAAACACCCCATAGTTATTGAGTGACTTTAAATTAGCGAAAATTAAGGATGTGAATTTGCCCACGAAGCTGATCTTTCTCCAAGGATCATAGGACGAAATTTGAAAATTTTTTTCGGCTCTTCATGCAACATAAGCTATCAAGTGATACTCTTTGTCATGGGAAGTCGAAAAATTTTTGACAATTTAGATAGGTTCCTTGGGGAAAGTTGTTCAGTTTGATATTATGCGTTAAAGTTTCGTTAGTTAATTTAAAGTCACCCCGTGTACATCTGCCTACATTAAAACTAAAGCGAAAGATATTCTAAAATACTGCCTACCTATCTTTCTACCTAAGAATAGAAATAAGAAGGAAAATCTCAAAGACTATCTATTTAATAAAACAATCTCTATTAAGAAACTTCTCAGTGTACAGGGTGATTACCGCCTCAATTTTTATAATTTGTAACTAACAACCTTTTAAATGAGAATGAAACTCAAATGAAACATATCATTGCTAGAATAATAGGCTACTAATTTATTAGGCCCACTTGGGGTTTGATAGTAGCAAACAAAATAAAAAGAATACTAGTTCCTCGAGATAAATGTAGTTTAAAAGATAATAGAGCTCCTGGGCCTTAACAAAATACCATTTATTATTCTTAATGGGCCGTCGTCGTGTCCTATATTTTATTCTATGTAAAGTAAGGGGACATTTTTAATTTTTTGATGAAATTTTATTGCTACTACAACGACACTGTAATCAAAATTTTTATTTAGATTTTATTCTAAACAATTTTGTAATTCAATTTACGTCTTCAATCACGTTTATTTTTTCAATTTGTAATCAATTAAGTACGTTTTATTTTTTTCATTTTGAATTTACACTTTAACATAATGTTAATTTAAGATTCCTATGATGCATTTTTATGTTATACGTAAATGCAACAACAAATAACAATTATAAATTACTTACCGTGAAACTTTACTTAATGAATCAGCTGACTAAACTGAATAACTCTTTCTAAGGAACTGAGATCGAAAAAACTAAAAAATAGCGTGTTTTTTTATACAAATTGTGTGATTATCTGTGCCTTATGACCACATGGTTAGCTCTATAAATTAGCGACGCGACGAAAGCTGACGATTTGCGCATAAACGCTTTCTTAATGTACGTCTACATCTAATAATGTGTAACTTTAAATTAATTTGTGGAAATTAAGAATATGAATCAGCCCCAGAAACTGAACAACTTTCTCCTAGAAACATACAGACCCATGAAAACATAATTTTTCGGCTCCCCATACAACTTGTGCTATCAGCTTATTCCCTTTGTATGGAATGTCGAAAGTTTGTATTTGAGAATTTCATTTAGGTTCCGTGATAATTGTTCAGTTTCATGGAAAAACTCATCTCTTAAAGTTTCGCTACCTAATTTAAAGTCATCCTAATTCATTGATGTTTTTTGGGCAGAATTTAGTAAGATTGGTCAGTTTAGTAAGCTGAAGTCAGTATTTTCATCAAATTACTAAAGTTTCAGTATTTAACTAGGACTACAGTACTGTATTGTATACGCTAGCTAGCTAGATGTAAAAGTAAGACTTTGTGTTAAACAAAATTGTGGTGTAGCCGCAAGAGGGATATTAGGGGGAACGCGCAAAACTGGGATGATGCAGTTTAAAAAAACAAAGTTTATCTCGCTTATGTTCGGCGTAAGAATTGAATCCTTTTACTATACGAAGATTTATAGATACTTAATTCTAAAACACAAAGCCTTCATGATTAAAATAAAAAATTAGGAGCCGAAAGTCGGAAACAACTCCCCTGTTTTTTTATTTTATTTTTCAAACCTGCTTATAAATTTCCCTGTTGCGGTTAACATTAAATTCCTTAAATCTTCTGTATATACGCTTGTTAAGTATAATAAAATGTAAAATATTTTTATACGATAGATCTGTTACAGTTTTCTTTGTCTCTTACTTGTGAAATATTTTGTATTTTTCCCTTTGAACGCCAACCCCCCGTCCATATGTGGTCAATATCTTATTCTGGTTTGATCAATATCTGATTTTCCTTTCTATGATCAATATCTTATTTCTGTTTTCTTTAGTTACAATTAAAATTGGTTTTTTGAAAAAGTTATAACTTACGAACCAGAAAAGTTTATAATGTTGGCGTCCAAAGGGTTAATTTATTAATTTTATTTAGGTATGAATGATACCTACTCGACTTACTCGTATTTTTACTCTAAACTTAAGGAACAGATAAACTTTTTCGTCTAAATATTAATTTATTTACTCAAAACAATCTTCGCAGGAGTTTTTGTAGTAATTTTTTTTAATTGCTTAGTGAAATTTTTGTTTTTTCTCAATATTGTTTTAAGACCTGTAAATGTTTTAGGTTTGCAATGTGTTAATAAAATAACGCAATTTTTTTCTCGTAGTCAGCAAATGTTATTCGGTATCCCAAGAGCCGTTCCACTGAACTGGGTCACCCACTACACAAGACCCACTGGTCTTGTGTAGTGGGTGACTCAGTATTCTTCCTTACTTACAGACAAATAATTAGTTTTCTGTTATCTAATCGCATTTTTGTAAAGTATTACAAATACTTGTATAGGTACTTTTAGAAAACACATTAAACACCAAATTATTGATATCACAACTATATTACTTGAGATTTAGCGTTGTTTTATTTTCACATCTTTAAAATAGGTGAAACATATAAATATAAAGACTTGCCAGGCAAATATAAATATCATCGTATGAGACAGGACAAGATCTGTAGATAAAATAGAATAAACTTTACAACTTCGTTAAAAAGTAAATAAAGTAATATTTGTAGAACATTGTATAAGTCTTTGATCCATTTTTTATATTTGCCTGGCAGGGCTTTAACTGTGGAGTCAATATAGCATAAGTTTAGCTGTAACATAAGCAAAAAATATGTGTGATGGGCCTTATGTAACGGTGATGTAAAATTAGTAGTGTTTAAACTCACCACGTTCGACAAATTAAAAAAAATGTGTATAAATAGATTATTCTTTTTTTGCATTATAGCTTAAGTATTTGAAATATAATCTAGTTTTTACCACTTTATATACCCGGCGAAGCCATAAAGAGGGTAGATATAATTATGTATTATATTTTTTCTAGTATATAAAGGGTTTTGGTAGGGATAACGCATGTGGTGAGTTTGCACTACAGGCAAGTGCCTCTTAGTATAAGTGCAATATACATTATATACAAGTCTTTCAATGTGATCATTTACGAAATGTATAAATTTAATCATCTGCGTACTTTTATATATAACAATTTCGTAATAAATAAAATGTAATCGGTTTCTAGATCGAAATAAAAGATTTTATGAAAAAGGTTATATTTTTTTATTTATAAAGTTCATCGAAAGTAGAAAAAAAACATCTGAACTAAAGCTAGATTTAATAAGATTAGTTGAGGATACGAACGTATAGCTTGAGCAATACCTGTTCCGGCAATTCCTCCACCGTAGTGAGAATCAGGAGGTCTGATTGGGTCTCGTCGACGCCAGTCGTGGTCATAATCCGGAATTCTATCCTGATCTGGCGGAGGTTCTTCAGTCTCATTTCCATTCTGACTACCGCTTTCACTCTTACTTGACTCAGTCGCTCGAAAACATAACCTATCCAACCCGAGCCATTGGTTGGAGAACATGTTCCTTTTCACATATCCTTGGCAATCACAAATCAAATTGTGTTCAAAACTTAGCAGAGAATTGGATCTGTACATTTGAGTGTCAATGAAGGACCGTGGTAGACGAGTTAGTGCCTGCCTACACGCAGGAACACGAAGTAAAGCATTACGATACAAAAGTGCCACCAACAACGTTACAAAGGACAGAGACAGGTTGCCAAATCGCTGTGGTGGTATTTTACCGTTCGACATGATTATTTTCCATTATTTCCAGTTGATTTGATAGTTATCAAAATGTTTGTTATGACACAACTGGCACCTACTGTCGCGGTTGACTTACGGACATCTTACGGAACATAAATCGAGGTTGTACGGTCTGAAGACCTTTGCTTTTCCGTAACGGATAATGCTGGATTTTTTTAACTGTATGGATTATTCACAACATTTGTTTGTTTCTAATTTATAATTAACACAGGTGTACCACAGATGTACATAAGGAAAAAGTAATCACACTGGCGTTTAAGTGTACTCTTCAGCGAAGATCTTATTTTTCCAAATTACTTCACGGGACACCTGCTGTTAAAGTCGAAGTAGACAATTTTTTCTCTACATTTAAGCAAAATCGTTGTGCTTAATTATGATATTAATTTTGATTTACATGAAGACAAAAGTTCTTAATTAAAAACGTATTTCAAATTACATTTAAATAGTCAAATTATACCAGCGAGAAAACCATTTTAAGGAGTAAAAGCATGTATTATGTTACCCACCCACTGTTATTGTAAACCTACCTATTATAACACGCAACCTGAGTGCAAAATTGCAGACACGTTGCACAAAAAAGACAAATGTATGAATCAATCAAATGTATGAGCTTGTATGAATCAGTATGTTAAGGATAACACGAACAAATCAACGCCAAGACATCCCGAGTTAAACCGAAGTCGCAGACGCAACTGCCTCCGCATACAAAGCAGCCATAGGGGAGGAGGTAAGGAATAGAGTGGTGAGAAGTCAATTGTAGGACATAAAAATGTTGGTACGGTGTGGTGTTTTTTTTATTGTGAGATGGGTTAACTCTTAACCCCAATCTTGACCAAGGTCATAGATGAGGTCGACGATGGAGCGAGTTAACCTAGAAAATGCCAATTAAGGCACTGGTAGCAAGCTGTTTGGCGTCGGACTTCGGTAGGAGGGGTGGTCGCGAACCAGACGGCCCTTTACAGAGCCTACCACACCGCATGAGACCATAGGATGTCACCTCAGGTTCAAAACAAAGGTGTCGTTGCCTAAGATGAATTACTAGGAGGCAGGTCTCATTTGTGTTTCCTTAGTCACCTCTTAGGACACCCACGGAAAAAGATACGGTGGTGTTATTCTCAACCGATCACCACACGGTGGTCCGTTCTACAGTCTCTATAATACCTGTCTTTTCTGTACCATGACGTAGGTATAACTATAAATAAAACTGCTTATTAGCTATCCTAAAAAGAAGTCAGAAATATTTAGATCGTACAGTTAATGTGCTCTCTAGATTTATGTAGGCGTTCCAAAGGTACATACCTGGCTTTTCGTTTCCTGGTAAGCAGATGTTTATTTTTGGGTCCGAATATGTTTGTGTTTATGCGTGTTCCAAGGTAACTACGATTTAGGGTTAGGCTTAAGGTTAAACCTATAAAGTTCTTACATCATTCATTACTTTTTAAATTCTTGATGGAGAAACATGTACCTACCCACTTCTAATTTCAAGAATTTCCTAATAATCTATTTTTTTTTAAAAGGCATGCTTCACACGCCTTATAGTAACAAAATGGGATAGGAGTCTCGAGTAAAATTGATAAAATGTACCGTCATTTCATTTTAGATTCACCAATGGTTTTTGAACCTTGCTTTTTATTTTTATTTAATTTCAGGATATAGCACAACACTATTTATAAACGTTGATCTTTGTCGAGAACGTGCGCTGCATGCATTTGTATACACCAACGCTACGTTGCTCTGAAAATTATTGCAACGGTTTCACATGCAACGACAAATAACTTTAAGGAATAACGTAGAGTGTAAAATTAAATACTTTTTGCAAAGTACACGTACGAAACCTTTAAAAAGAGAACAAACCTTATCATATTTTGTAAACCCCTTTCAATTATATCCCGAATTACCTAGTACACTCAAGAGCACGTCAAGCTTGACACTTTGGACTTTGGACCGGCCCTGCATTGTATGGCGCGCAGTATAAATCAGAGCTCAGCTTAAACTGGTAGTGTAAAGCGTGACCTGCTCTTGACTGTACATCGCCTACCTACTATCTATGTTCTTGACAGCATAGAGTAAGTTTTTTTCTATTTGCAGCAGTAGTTTTTGGAATAGGTACAGTTAGAGAATGAAAGGGCAAAGCGCATGAAAGGTCAGCGTAAATAAATAAAACATTTTAACAAAAAATTTACCCGCCTTCAAAAAGGGTGAAATAATTTTTTAAAGCTATGTTCACGAGTAAGTAGTGGTTACGGGTAAAACAGCAAATAGGTGAGTTCATAAAAAAAAACACCCGAATTGATAACCTCCTCCTTTTTTTTGAAGTCGGTTAAAAAAGATGGCCCACACAACGTGGCAGTTTAAAACAACAATAGCGCCTAACAATACATAGGCATCTAAACGTTACGCCTTGGTTTTGCTTTTTTAAATTCTTACAAATAAATCCCTACTGATATTATAAATGCTGTCTTTCTGTCTGTCTGTCTTTCTGTTTCGCTTTCACGCCTAAACTAACGAACCGATTTTGATGAAATTTGGTACAGAGATAAATTAAACCTTGGAAAAGGACATAAGCTACATTTTATTCCACAACTGGTCACAATATAACCTGTAGTCTTCGCGGGCGGAGCCGTGGGCGGAAAGCAAGTAAGTTAATAATGTTGTCAAGAAGTTTGTATGGGACATGTATGCCATATTCACTTCTAATGGTCGTTGTTGCTTTGGTAGAACGAAGGATGATGATTATAATTTCGAAGCACCTGATCGTACCTGCACCTGCGCTGAACTGCCAGGGACAACCTTTGCACCAGGAATGCTCCGGAGCGGGAATCATGACTCCTGTCTCGCAGCAAAAAGAAACTAAAATATATAAATTTTCACTTATACATGAAAACAGTACGGACTAGTGCGTGCACAGAAATGGCATGATGAAAAAAAGAGAAAGAAATTCTTTATTTAGTGTGTAACTTAAAATAGGACGACACTTCAGATTCAGAACACATTTAAGTTAATAGGAGGCAGGTCTCTTTTGTGTTTCCGACACTCGCGAAAATAAATGGGGTGGTGTTATTCTCAACCGATCACCACACGGTACAAAAACACCACTGGGCTTAGGAGCGCTACAATAAATACATTGATTGATTGATTGGCAGGAGTTGGACGGCGCCCGCCTTAAATTGTGGATCTGACTGAAGATGGGGAGTATCGCGAGCGCGCGAACCGATATGATGATGCAAACTCCTTCAGCGACGTCGCGGTCAGAATCTATGAGACGACGACTAGGTTGGTACTTTTACAACAACTTACTCCTTAGGGCCTAAGGACAATTAACAAAATTAACTTAACACAATTAACACAATTAACTTACTCCTTAGGACAATTAAACAAAATTCACTGTGCAGTTTAACTAACAAACGTAAGTGAGCCTACGTTACGGAATGCGTAAGTGTATATAGTGGCCGGGCAGCGCGCTTGTTTTAGTTAACTTTAATACCACGTTATTTTTTAATCAGTACGCAAATGTTTTGTACTACGTAAACTTAATGAAAATTTAATAGACCCGTATTTTTTTGTATTACATCGTTTCATATAAAATTTCAAGCTAGATCGTCTGAAGCATGAAAATAAATCAACATTTTTGTATGGAAAATAAAATTACATCGTCTAATTGACTTGAAACATGATAATAGTACTCTTTAATTCAATTTGTGACACCCGTGTTTCTGCGTTTTACAAAATTCATCCTCTAAGACGTTAAAAAGGAATATCAAAATCTGAAAATTTTGGAAAAAAAAAAATGTTTTTTCTTCTTTATTTAGGTTCTACCAACGTTACTGACACCGTAAGAAAAATTTGCGTACTGATTAACAAGGTAACCCTGTATTTTAACAATAAGTCAACATTATTTGATGGCACGTTTATGGTCTCATTCAACATTTCTTTTAAAAATGGCACGTCAATCCATAAAGGTTCGCCATCCCTGCCTTAGGCAATGGCGTATCCAGGTTTTGGGCCAGGCAAATCAGATTTTTTATAAGTACACACATCAAATAATAATAATAGAGTGACAATAAATAAAACTGAAGACTAAACATTTAATAATAAGACAAATAATTACCAATGCCTGAACTAGGCTAAAATGCCTGTATCTCAGGAGATAGAGGTCTAATTATGTTATAAATAACACAAGCAAAAATTGTTTTAAAGTCTTAAGATAATGGAAAATAAATTATGTTATTATTTAAACATAAAGTGAAATGGGTATTTTTTATATAAATTCTTTAATTATACAGTCCACCAACCCGCATTGGGCCAGCGTGGTGGACTATGACCTAAATCCCCTTCGTGTTGCGAAGGGAGGCCCGTGCCCCTTGGTGGGGACGTATATGGGCTGGTAAAAAAGAAAAATATACATTTGCTACCTTAAAAGTAACTGTCAAGGGTCTTCAGCTAAACCATGGACTTAGTACTTTCAGCTAAACGGTTTGTGACGTCTTCCGTGACAGAGTCGGCCATAGCGTTAACAGCCGAGCACTGCATTTTTGCTTGCAGCGAGTAGGCAAAACGGGCGCGCCACAGGATTTATAAAGTTGTATATTGTATTGCAAATGGAAAGTTCTTTTTCTTTACTTTTATCGACAAAAGTAGATAATTATTAGGGACGAAAACAAGATCCAGGGATGAGGGGCGGCTGCCCCCTCCCTGCCCCCCCTGGGTACGCCCATGTCCATAGGAGCCGTTTAAACAAAAAGTTGTGTTAGAGTTGCCAACTTTTATTACATGAAATAAAGTGTACTAAGGTAAACCGAACACTATTTGTTAAAAATGCTCAGTATTTTATTTCTTCAACGTTTTAAATACATTTTTTTAATGGCTGTATACCCACCGCGGGACAGCACACTATTACCTTTTACCTTCTTTTCTACGGATACCAGTGATATTTAATTTTGATTAGATACTTACGAACAGATAAAACAGATGGCGCTATAGAGCAACATATTCAAGACTTCGGCCATTTTAAAATTACGCGTGTAAACGACAACACCACATTTTATACGGTACGTAACAAAATCTATAAAAAATGTAGTAAATTGTTAATATCACGTCTTTAATTTAAAATAGTTGTAAGCATAGGTTGTTTATACGCATGCAAAGAAACATATTTTTATGGAATGAGCTTTATTTGTGAAAATTATTGTATGGCAATTTTCGAGGTTAGGTTTGACTTCTTGGGGTAAATGTGTGTTCGATTTTGGGGTAATTGCGTGTAGGCGGCGCATTTACCCCAAAGAAGAGATCATAAACCTTTTTTCTATGAATATTTTTCTTTAAGAGAGTATAGAGTATAAATATTTTTTTTACACTTTGGCACCCTAACTTAAAACGAGCGCCATTTAAATTTAAGTATGTTTTTTTCAGATACAGAGCTAAATAAGATGGTGATACTGAGATATATGGACGTAGACAAACAGACTCGCAATCAGCTTCCATGTGCACGTACATCCGTTTGATAGAGCTACTATATCATGCACATACAGACTGACAGACAAACATTAGTGTTAAACTTATAACACACCTTTTTTTTGCGTCGGGGGTTAAAAATGTTTTCAACATCTGGATTTTATACAGGAGCAAATGTGTGCAGTTCAGGAAATGGAAGTAAAGTACAGTAGATAAGAATTAAGCAGGTGTATATTAATTTTATTTATAAACAGTGGTAAAAGCTTTCAAGTTAGACACACGAGTAAACAAAAAACAATAGGTACAATCAATCATATTCAAATTAATATGTCATATAAAAACTGCCAGTGTCCTTAGAAAAGGCTTTATGTACAACACCTCCCCGTAATAAGGACACTAAAATATGAATATAAAAACATCTATCTACATTAACTACACCTTAACCTATACCTAACACTAACATCCAAACTATACACGTCAAACTATACACATCCTTAAAATAAAAAACAAATGACAATTCAAACTACATACATACAACTAAATTACACCTAATGACTTTGTACATTTTTGATGTTTTAACTTCTGAAGAGGTTTGGTTAAAACATCAGCGGGCATCTGTGTAGTGGATATGTATTTGAGAATGATGTCGTCCGGATGTGATCGTATGAAATGGTGACGAATGTCTATGTGCTTGGTGCGAGAATGGTAGGTGTTACTGTGAGCTAATTTTAAAGCACTTTGGTTGTCACAGTACACAGTGATAGGTGAGTTAATGAAAAACAATGTATTTACAATGGACCTAATGTAGATCGCCTCTTTGCATGCCTCGCTGAGAGACATATACTCAGCTTACGTCGTGGACAGGGCGACTGTACGCTGTTTACGTGATTCCCATGAAATGGGACCGCCACTTAGCACAAAGACGTAGCCTGTGTACGATCTACGATCTACCAGACTAGATCCAAAGTCGGCATCGGCAAATCCTACCACAGAGGGGGCGGGTTGCCGACTGAAATTTAATTTTAGGTGTTTGGAGCCTTTAAGGTAGCGAAGGACTCGCTTAGCGGCTCGCCAGTGGACCTCCCCGTAATGTGTGTTGAATTGGCTGAGAAGTGACACCGCGTGTGCGATGTCGGGTCTCGTGCCAATAGCAACATACATTAATGAGCCGATAAGCTGCTGATAGGGGAGATCAGGTCGCTCATCCTCTTTTGGGGGTAAAATGAGTTTAAGTCCCGGTTCGAGAGGGGTCGAAACAGTGATGGCATCATTCAGACCAAATTTAGAAATGAGTTTTTCTATATAATTAGTTTGGTCTAGTGTTATAACACTATTTATCTGAGACACACGCATCCCGAGGCAATCTTTAAGTGGGCCTAAGTCTTTGATGACGAACTTTTCCTGAAGTTTAACTTTGAATTCAGTTTTCATCAAATCGCAGTTACTAAAGATAAAGAAGTCATCAACAAATACCGCTACAATTAAAAGATCGTTGCCATTTCTTTTGAAATAAATACAGTGCTCCGTTTCTAGTTGTGTCATAGAGAGACACTTCATCGCTTCACGAACCTTTAGGTTCCATTGACAAGGAGCCTGCTTTAAACCGTACAAGGACCTTTTAAGCAAACACACTTTAGTTTTGCCTTCGGAAGCATAGCCATCAGGCTGTTCCATATATATTTCTTCTTCCAGGTCACCGTTGAGGAAGGCAGTTTCTACATCGACGTGATCGATAGTAAGATTAAATTGGGCTGCAAAAGCTAGAAGGAGTCGAATTGATGACAATCTGGCTACTGGGGAGTATGTTTCGCCATAGTCAACACCGTAGACTTGAGTGAAGCCTTTGGCTACAAGTCGAGCTTTAAACTTGGCAATTTTGCCGTCAGTGTCCTTCTTAATTTTGAAAACCCATTTATTCTTTATAACTTTTCGATTATCAGGTCTGTCTACAAGTACCCACGTCCCATTCTTCATGAGGCAATTGTATTCCATCTCCATAGCTTTGACCCATTGATCTTTATTAGGATCCGCCATAGCTTCCTTGTACGTTTCTGGTTCAGAATCGCAGGAAACCATATAGAGAGTCGACCTGTCGTTTTCAGGGAAACGGATAGGTGGTCGTCGCTCTCTTGTTGGATATCGCCTCTCACTGTCGATCGTCTCAGTTTCTGATGCTTCCAGTGGAGGTTCCGATTCAGCATCGGCAAAAACCTCTACAGGTTCCTCTTCGACAGTAGTCGGAATGGGATCAGAACTGGGTTGTTGGGACACTTCAACAGGAGGAATAACCAAATTTGAGACAGTCGGTTCTACTGTCGGGGATGGCGGCGCTGGTGGGAGAGTCACTTGGGTAAGAGACTGCTGCATTTCAAAAAAATCAGGTACCACGTCGGAAGTTGATTCCACATTGGGCTTCACAATTTGGTGGTAAGGCATCTTGTCTTCGATGAAGACAACATCCCGAGCAACTATAATTTTGTAGGGATTTCCCGGGCTGATCAAGCGATAACCTTTGCTTTCAGTTGAATAGCCAACGAAAACGCAAGTCTGGGTTTTTGGATCTAGTTTATCCCGCTTTTCCTTAGGAATTAGTACATGGGCTTCACATCCAAAAATCCTCAGGTGAGAAAGATTAACTTTTCTCTCGGACCATACCTCCTCAGGAATTTTATTATTTAGTGCCTGTGTTGGCGAATGATTTTTTAAGTATATGGCTGTGTTAACAGCTTCGCCCCAGAAAGCTTTAGGAAGTCCAGCATCTTGAAGCATTGTTCTTGCTTTTTCTATTACGGTACGGTTAACTCGTTCGGATAATCCATTTTGTTGTGGATTGTAAGGAACAGAGGTCTGCTGAATGATCCCATTTTCCTTTAAAAAATTACGCATTTGAGAGTTAACGTACTCACCACCGCAGTCAGTACGGAGTGTTTTAATTTTGAGGCCAGTTTGGTTTTCGACCAAATGTTTAAACTCCACAAACTTCGTGAAAACTTCGCTTTTTGCCTTAAGAACATAGCCGAAGGTTTTCCGAGAGAAATCGTCTGTAAAAAATAAGAGATATAGAGCTCCTCCGAAAGAATGGGTACTCATCGGTCCACACAGATCCGAATGAATAATCTCTAACTTACAACTAGACTCTTTCGTAGAAAGTGGGAAGGGCCTCTTTGCTAATTTTCCTTGTAAGCATGGCACACAAGGATTTAGCATTTTGTCTTTGAAGTCTATGCCTATTTGTCTATTTTTTAAGACATTTATTGCCTTGACATTAAGGTGTCCAAGACGTCGGTGCCATAGCAACATTGTTTGTAAACATTGGTGTGTCAAATTTGCTTGACAAACATCCAATTTGTACAAATTATTATAATTAGATCCAGTTGCTACGATTTCGCCTGAAATTTTGCAGTTTTCCTTACGTAAAACTGTAGCACCACGCTGGGAGAATATAACAACATAGCCGTCACTTACGAGCTTACTTACCGAAAGTAAATTTGCAGCTAGCTTGGGAACATAAAGTACGTTCGAGATAGTGCTTAAATTACTAGAAGGCAAATGAACAGTACCTGTTCCTTCACACGAAACTTGATCATTATTGGCAACGAAAATTGGCTTACAAGTTTTGGTCATCGACTGGAAGCTCCAAGGATCGCTACACATATGTGAAGTTGCTCCAGAATCAAGTAACCAATACTTGTCATGCTGAGAACCTTGGGGAAAGTGATGAAAAGAAGATGAAAGTGTAATTTCTGCTATAATATTAGTTTTGTTTTCATTATTAACAGAATTCGATTTCTTACTTGCTTTTCTTTTTCTACAGTTATTAATAATATGTCCAAACTTTTTGCAAAAACTGCACTGAATTTTAGATTTAGAATTTGAGGTCGAAACTAATGCACTGGTCGAAGGTTCTTCAGGCGTGGAACGCTGATCTTCCTTCAGGAGTGTTGTTGCCACGGAGTCTGAGCAGATCTTCGCGCCAGAGTGTTCTAACGCCATGATCAAAGGCTTGTAGGTATCTGGCAACCCAGCGAGCATTATCACTCCAACAAATTCGTCGTCCAATCCAGCTTCAATCTCAAGAAGTTGTTCTTGCAAATCCCTTATAGCATTTATGTAGGTCTCCATATTGCCTGTCATCTTCGTGTTGAAGAGTTGCCTGAGTAAGCTAAGTTTGCGGTCAAGGCCTGTGTCTGCGTACTGCCGTTGCAGTTTTTGCCAGGTTTCCTTAGCTGTCTTAGCCGATTTCACCACTGAATACATGCGCGGAGACACGGTTAGGCAAATCTTCGCCCGTGCCTGCTCGTCGAGTCTTTCGAAGTCCGGTCTTTCTGTAGCGAAGACGGTAGGTTCCTCGATGCACTTCCACAGACCACAATCTATAAGAAACATCTTCATACCGAAGCTCCAGGAGCCGTAGTTAGAACGGCCTTCTAACTTGGGTATGGTGGATGGGACACCGCTGGGGACGAGTAGTGCTCTCGTAGCCGCTGTTCCGTCGCCTTGCGCCGCACCAACAGCCTGTCCCGACGAGTTCATGTTTCTTGATTTTTCAAGTCACCGCGTTTACAATTAAATATTCTGCACCTGCAAGGTCAATAGGCTTTCTGGGCCCATAACCTGCAGTTCAGGAAATGGAAGTAAATTACAGTAGATAAGAATTAAGCAGGTGTATATTAATTTTATTTATAAACAGTGGTAAAAGCTTTCAAGTTAGACACACGAGTAAACAAAAAACAATAGGTACAATCAATCATATTCAAATTAATATGTCATATAAAAACTGCCAGTGTCCTTAGAAAAGGCTTTATGTACAACAATGTGTCTATCAAAAGTGAACGCATTTTCCCCATTCCCATTCAGTACTTTCTCTTTGACTTACTGTCTGTCTTTTTCCCTGATGAGTAACATACTATTATGCGTATTTTTCATGTGAAATAAATCATCTTGTTGTTAGTGCGCAATTCCGGCCCGTTAAATACTTAAATAATAAAGACGCATTTTCCCCATGAGGTGCAAATGCGTCTAAAATTCCATGTTTTTTTAAATTTTCGATAACTTTTTATTCGGTGCTTTGATTAATAAGTCACTTCCACAGTTTTGTACATTAAGAGTTTGTTAACAGCCTTACACATTTAAATATACGATAAATTCCTTAGTAAGCTCGTAAAAAATTGTGGAATTCATGAGATCAAAAATGTAACGCAATTGCCCTGGTTGACCTTACTAGCTTTCTGCCCTGCAGTTTCACAAGCAGTGTAGCATCGAATTTGAATTATATTAAGTGTGGCATCGAATTTGAATTATGTGTACATCCAAACGCACTACAATAACGTGGTTTGGGCTTCATTGTAAATTTGTATTCGGAACAACAAACAAGTAAAGACGCGTGCGGCGACGCCGGCGGTGACAGCCCGACTGAGTGGTATGTCTTAGCGATCCCCCAAACGGTAGGCTAATATCGTGACCTTGAGTGCGTCTGGAGCGGGAGTTTCCATTCTACGTAAGTTATTATTTATTCTTATGCCCTATGTGTATTTAGTGTTTTGAATATGATAGGCAGTTCGCTAGTCCCATCAAATGTCAATTTCCTGTCCTATAGAGAGAAGTCATGACTTCTTGCGCCATCTGTTGACGAGTAGCAAAAACATGTGAGCATAAAAATACCTTCTGTCTGCCTGTAAATCCTATGTTTCAGCTGCAAGATATTCAAAACATATAACTTAGATAATATACACCAAGTATCACGATATGTTATTTTTTCTTATCGGGATAGGCAGAGCATCAAGTGATTATTAAATAGACCTTTAGTCCTTTTTCTTCTAAAATGAAAACTTGCATATTTTAGGTCCTGATCTTTAGATTCATAAAGCCTACATTTGAGCACAGAATGACTATGCGTAATCACCTAAGAGACATCACATCACAGAGAAAAATAACACATATTTGACAAAAACGGTAGTTATACGCCATCTGTTGACGAGCGGAAAAAACAAACGTTCTGTGAAACACTTGTAGACCACCGAAGTATGACACCCCACACAAGCTTACATGTGTAAGTCTGTTGTGCAATATTCTGAACACGGCAGCGGCCATTTTAAAGACTGGTGACTTGACCAGGTTAGAAACTGTCTCCCGATGGATTTTTAGTCAGAATAACATGCTTAACAACATACTAAAATATGGCGCTGGTTTCATCAAATGCACCTTTTTTCCGCTAAGGGAAGCGACTAATATTAGATCCATGGGTTATCCTCTATTTTAATACTTAGCATACCTACTCTTAAAAATCGTGGACGCCATCTTCAGACTTCAATCCCAATGAGTCCACCAGCACAGCTGTGCCACAATCAAAATTTTGGTTTGTGGTTATCTGCTAATACAAAATAATGCATATTAGCAGATAACCACAAACCAAAACGTCATCTAACGTATGTTTTTTTTTTATTTGTTTTTAAAAGCGCTGAATTAATTACTATAAAATTGGGAAAAATATGGGACCACCTCATGAGAATATTCTTTCGAAAGAAAAAAATTGCCGGAGTTATCACGTAACAAACATACAAAGAAACATAGTCGAATTGAGAACCTCTTCCTTTTTTAGAAGTTTGTCAAAAAGAAACAAAGCCATTCGTTTAAACTATTTACATATTTACACAAAACATCACTACTTTTCTGCGATAGCAGCCACTTCACTGACTTTATTTTCTTTGCTTTCTATTGCCTCCACTGCAGTTTCCGGCGAAGGTTCATCTTTGATTAGTCGGGTAAGTTTGGAAGGGTCTTTGGGGGGATGCCAGTCAGGTATGATCTTGTCATGGACGCGCCATGTTCCGTATAAGTTTGAGAGATGTTTCTCGAACACGACGTATTCGAGGACGTCTTTGGCCAGGATTTCACTGCCGTGCACCAGTCGTCCGAATCGATCATACACCGCTAGTTGTTGTCGTGTGTGGAAGCGGACTGTGATCTGAAAAGGTCAATAATAAACTTGAGATAGGGCTGATGATAGATAATTTTAATTCATATCCAAAACAGCGCAAGGTGATCGTCGAGATGCATGGTTAATAATACCACAACTTTTTTTCTACATAATAAAGGGAGCTCAATATTTTCCTTTTTTATAATATTAGTATAGATAAACAAACATTAGCCACAGGAATTGAAAGTAGGTGATAGTAGACCAAATTCTCTCAAAACTCTTGTTCAATCTGGATTATTGTTAGTTTTCATTAAAAAATTAGAATTCACAATGCTGTACCTGACCAAAGATGTTCTCCTTGTTAATAACATCAGTGCAGCGAGCATGGACAATGCGAGGTGGTTCGAGGGATTCCAGAAACTTCCAACGTATAGTTTTATTGTAGGAGTTATGCCTGAACTCTGGGTATGCCTTCTCTGTAACATACTGCCTTAGAGCTTCTCTATCATTGTTGACCAGGCTCTCATGGGCCTTTATGTAAATGTTTTTGGCTATTTTTGGAAATTCACTCTTATCAAAATCTTCTTCAAAAGATTTGACTTTCCGAATGGCCATCATGGACTTTGATTTCTTCTCTAGCAGCTGAACAGCTTGCTTGGCACGAGTTGTGGATACCACTGATGCTTTTCCATCACCTTCTGGAGGCACATATGGCTCGAAAGTTCCACCTGGAAATTCAATAGATAAATGTTTTTAAGAACACTTTATAGGTTAGCTGGAAGAAAACTCATTGCTTGAGTTAAGCTTGCCGTTGTACAGGGTCCACAGCACATCATGCTATCCAAAACTGTCATATTTCTTTAATCGGTTTTCAATTTTATCTTCAAGCATTAGAGTTTACTATCCATTGGGGTAATTCCACAGTTTGTGGTAACCTGATGTGCTGTTGACTGTACATGTCCTTTCCTTTGTGTAATTTTTATAATTATTTGTGTGTACAATTAAGAATTAAGAAAGAAAACTAGTGATAACAACCATGAAAATCTTAAACAATCTATGGTAATGTTATAAGCTTAACTAGCAAACAAATATATTCAATTAATAATCTGTTCCCGATGTGTATAGGCTCATTGGTACTACCATTTGTCATGATTTTAGTTTTTTCTGTGTTCATAGTAAGTTCCACTCTTCTGCTCTCTCTCTCTCTCTCTCTAAATCATTGAGCATTGTTTGGAGGTCTTCCATTGTTGGTGATATTATTATGAGATCGTCCGCGAATGGGCGTTTCCCGACTGGCCGGCACCGGCGACGGCGACGGCGAGAGTGACAGAGCTATACTAGGAAGCCAGAAATCGGTAGTCGGTAGGTAGTAGAGTGACAGAGATACTTGCTTCCTAGTATAGCTCTGTCACTCTCGCCGTCGCCGTCGTCGTCGTCGCCGTGCCGGCCAGTCGGGAAATGCCCAATCTTTGACATTAGGTTTTAAAAAAAAATTGACAATTTGAAATTTGACATTAATTATAATTTTTTTTTAATGTAAGTATTTGATTTTGTATGTGATTTGTTTTATATTGTTTTATTTGTTATTTTGTGTGTGTATTTTGTTTTTATATTTTTTTTTTGTATAATTCTAATTGTATAATATGGGCAAAGCCTGAAATAAATGATTTAATTTAATTTAATTATTATAAAAGAATTACACTATTGAAATGTATGTTATAAAAATTCTTAGTTTCACTTTCAGGCCTTGTCTAAAAATTGTCCTACACTATCTTTCTATGTGAGAGCAAGGACGTATATAAGGGGGGGGGGGTCCTGGGGGTCCGGACCCCCCCTTAGGGCCATAAGGTTTAATAAATAAATGTTAAAAAAATAACGAAGCCTTGATGTCTATTGCGTCAGCCTGTCAAAATTTAATTCAACTCTAGCAACACTTTCGTCGTTCGTCATGGGGGAATTCCCCGTGCGAGCCATTTTTTGCTCGATACGGCGCGCGGAGCGCCGGCATTCACTTTTCTAAGTAGGTATTCCCGCAAAAATTTTGCTCTCACTCTGTAGATTATTGACATTCGTTGCTTCAAGTGTTGTTTAATGTTTTGTATCTATATTAATGTGCTGTACATTTGTTGTTCGCGGAAAAAAAATTTTTTTAGTATAACCTCTCGACCCCCCCCCCCCCATCTGAAAGCTATAGCTATGTCCTTGTGTTAGAGAGAGAGAGATGGAATTAGTAGAGAGATCGCACGCATCCTTCCATCTATCTTTAGAGGGGACGCCCGCCAAGCACAGGCAGATGATCATTGATCAGTCCACCGCATTAAATTTTACTTCTGCGCTGACAGTTCCACCTTTTTTTATCTCCTTTATGCTAATCTCTTGTATTTGGTCTTCTTTTATCTCATCCATGCCTATGGTCTCCCATCTTACCAGCGTACATAGAACACTCAGTCAGCAAGTGTAGACGCATCCTTACAAATATCACTTAAGTGTTGTGAGAAACAATTGCCTTATAGACTAGGGCTGAAGCCTTTGAAAATTTTAAAAAGTGAAACAAAATTAAATCCATTGGAAAAGAAAGAGAACATAACAAAAGTTAAAGGAAAAATAAATTACGGGCGATCTGAAGTTGGGAAGTGGGAGGGATCACCCCCTTAAGGGTAAAAAACGGTTTATATCGATTTCCGGCAAAACTACAAGTCCTATGAAAAAAAGTTAAATAGCAAGGTTAGGTAATAAAAATATCTACAACTTTTGTATTTTTACTTTTTCGCATAAACTCAAAATTTATGTGAATAATTCAAATAACCAAGTTTTTGGTTTTTTATTTTACCTTACACCTTTTTTTCAGGAAATTTGGTGAAAACGATATGAAAAACCTAAAAATGATTTTCAAACACCTATTCAACGATACCCCACTTGACACAGTTCGTCAATTTTCGTTTTTTTATTTTTCACTTTAAGGCGTCCAAAATCGGCAATTTTGATTTTTGAAAATTTTTATATTTTCTATGACATTCACACTGTAATGACACAACACATTAGCCTCCTTTGCGTCTTAAAATTGTACATGATTAAAAAAAAACAGATTAGAGTTTTTTTCGTTTCTTTTCTGAGAATATTTACCATAATAATGTAAATTTTTTTACACCATCAGAAAGTAGAGATGTCAACGAACAAAAAACCTACCGATTTTTTTACAAAAGCAGAAATTTTGACGCGAGAATTTTCGATTGAAAATTAGGGTCTTTTTTATATTAAGTCCATTGATCAACTATAAAGAACTAGATACACAATCCACAACAAAAAAGTTTCCTCACTAAATGATCACCCACTTGACGTTTTGGGTTGTCTTTTCGTTTAGTAGCATTCGTTCGTTGCGAAAGTAACCATGCCGCAGTGCGCAGTGAAAAATTGTAAAAATCACACCTCCAGAACATTAAAGGAATATGGAATGACATTTTTAAATAAGTAGTTTTGTAATTATTATATGGGAATTGAAATTATCTTGGTATTTAGCCAAGAAAAGGTTATAAAACATTTTTTTAGTTTAATTTAATAACATTCGGCGAGAGTATAACCCTTTAAATTGAATAGACACTAGCCGAACTTACAAATCCATACCGTTGTATTTCAACATCATTTGTTCGGGTTATGCAGTGACTCTGTTCTAAAACAAATAGAGACGCTGTTTTTTTTTCTATTGTTTTTTTTTTCATTTTCATCTGTGATATAAAATGTAAGTGTAAAGAGTATATATATTAATTCTGTTTTCTATACTTATATTAAAGGTATTATGGCAAAACAAGTAATCATATAAAATTTAATTAATAAAAAATTTAACGTGCGTGACGTTTACAAACATAAAGTTTTATTGGATTTTTAGTTTTCCTAGAGATCCTGTGCGATGTGGACAGTGGACATCCGTGGTCGCACGTCAAAGATGTGAAGATTTTTTTCTAGCCGTCGCAAAGTAGTGTCGTTTGCTCCAAGCATTTTTTTTGAAAGTGACTCGTATGTCACTACAAAAGGTTACACAAAACAGCTGCACCTCAAATAGTATGTACCTTTTTATCACTTTTGATTTGGAGTTTCTTGTATTGAATAAAATAAAATAAATATGTTTCATCTTCAGGACAAAGATGATGACAGCGAAGAAGACAAATGTTTTTTTTTTTTTTGAGTTGGTTGTTTTTTTATAATAAATTATTTCTTGTACTTAAATATCTATTTAGTTTCATAGCTAATTTCGTCTCTAAATCTCAATAGGTAATTTCTGTTCAAAAAATTATACTAAGTTTTAAATAAGCAAAACATATATATATGTGTAATCGGGAAAGACACAGTTCTTTTCTTTTTTTATAAGTTATTTCATGTTTCATAAAAAATAAGCATAGAATATTATGTTTATAAGCAATAATTAAGAAGAATGGCGGCGGCTGTGATTATCAATTGTAATGTATATTAATCGTCGGTTAATTTGAAATGAATGTGATTTTTTTAATAATAAAAAACCATAAAAACTAACATAAAAGTAAACGGCTGAACCAATTTTGATAAATCATATCTGAAATCCAGCGCAAGAAGAAGCTTTCGAATAAAATAAACTGCGCCATTAACATCATCCGTTTAAGAGCTATGATGCTCCTATTAATACACAACACAATCAGGGGTTAAAAAGAAAACCACACCATTTCGTAGCATTTTGAATTTGTTAAAAAGTTTGTACGAAAAAAGATTTTTTTATGTGAAATCGACCCAACTAAAATATTTTTAAAATTAACAAAGGCAACTCCACTCCCCCCATGTTCTACGTGACAGCCAGTGTCATAAAATTGTCTTACGTTATCCTTTGTTCAAAACCAAAAGTGGTATTTTACAAATTAAACAGATTTTATTTTCGACCTTATTATATTACGTTAAGGTTTAAATTAGATTAAAATGTTTGACACTTTAGAACTTTTTCATAATACATGAAGTGGTATACAACTAACCCGTAATTTATTTTTCCTTTAATTTTTGTTATACCTATTCCCTTTCTTTTCCAATGGGTTTCATCCCACTATAATTTTTTTTTATTAAAAATTATCGACTCTGGTCTATTAGATTACTTACACCTCTACTGGTTATGTCCTATGTGCACAAGGGCTAATGATGTAAAAAAAAATGGCGATTGAAATAATAACTGATCTAGACACGCGGCAGCGTGTCAAGCCAAGTTCAAGCAAAGGAACTGGCTAGCCAGCGCCAAGTGTAATATTACACGAACCATTTGTAGCCACTTTTGACCCCTTTTTAACTCAAAAACTATTTAACTTAAACAAACCAAATTTTCTACATATAAAGAGACCCTCAAGATAAACAAGAAACCCAAAATTTAAAAATACGGATTAAACAGTTTAGTTATTAACATCCAAAAATCGTCATTTCATTGACTGACTCATTCATAGATAGATCAAAAACCTAACCCACTTCCAGATGATCTAGAAAGTTCAAATTTAGCCTTTAGCTAGGTGATAGTGTGTGTACAAAGGAAAAAATCTGAAAGCAGTGAATTTATCGAATTTGAGTATTTTTTCCATTAAACAATTTAATAAGGTAAGGTTAACGCCTGGCAAAACTTTAAGAGCAAAATGTCTTTATTTCACCTCTATTACAACTTCATGCAGTTATGTTAAAGCGGTTTAAGTGAATACTTAACTTTGTTAGGTGACGATTATTTGTCTGTTTTAAAAAAATAATATAACTAACTTCAAATAATCAAAATGACCGTCTTAAAGAAATTATAAAATGTTTCAAATTGATGCCCGATAATACCGTATGTTTACTTCCTACTAAAAATATGTGTCTTCAGTTTAATAACGCAATGTTAGAAAGTATCGATCGACCAGAAATTAAACTAAATTCTATAGATGAAATTGATTGTCCTCGTTTCTTAAACAAACGAGCAAGGGAAGTCTTGAAAAAGCACGAGGACAATTCATCACTTACTGCCGGCTTGGAAAATGTAGTTACTATTAGAATAGGTGCACGGGTGATGTTACGCAGAAACATCGACGTAAGTAAAGGGTTAGTAAACGGCTCTATTGGAATAATAGAGAAAATAATCTTGGACGTTGACATTAACAATACTGCACGTAAAATTGTCATCAAATTTAATCAAAATTTAACTTACGAGCTAGAGCGTGTTAAGACTAAGTTCCAGATATTAAGTAATGCATATGTGCACCGAGAACAATTTCCTATTTGCTTAGCATATGCTATTACCATTCATAAATCACAAGGCCTTAGTCTTGACAGTGCTCTTCTTGATATCGGCTGTTCAGTATTTTGTAAAGGGCAGGCTTACGTTGCACTGTCTAGAGTTAAAACGCTAGACGGGGTACATATTATAAATTTAGATCCTAGTAAAATTAAAGTGCAGGAGAGCGCTATAGTGGAGTGCAACCGCCTACGGACGACGTATCGTCCTGATTTAGCTACACTTAGCATAAGCAGAAAACGAGTTAAAAAAATTGCAGATAATGAATGGGCAATGCGCGCTGATATTTCGAACATACAAGAAAATATAGAAAATAGTACTAAACACACCATACAGAGAAAACGCAAGAAAAAATAAAAATTAAAAGTATTATATTCATAAAGGTAAATCTAAGTATAGTAATTTTCTTTACAAAAAGTGATGATATCCCACCAAAAACAAAACTAACTGGTAAAAACTAGCCAAGTCAAATGATGAAGTTAAATAGGTCATTAGTTGTTTGCTTTGTGTAAATAATTCTATTAAACAAAATGAAAAAGTCATATTTTGAAATAAGCATTATTCTATAAGGAAAAAATAATGATTGAGTTTGAAATCCATCTAAGAATTTCATGTCTTTGTAAATAAATTTCTGGACTGCCTACAGAACTTGGCACACATTTAGATCTCAATTATTTTTTCGGCAAAGTCGACGGTTGAACTTGGCTTCCATTTTCACATTTATGTTTTTGGTGGGATATAATTTACCTGTAGCAGAGATGTAGAAAGGGCGTTCCATCCAGGGCCTAGTGGGTTGTAAGCCTCGCTCTTTCATCTTCTGTCTCACCTTTTCTTGTGATAAAGTGTCAAGGTCTTCATTAGGATCTGGAAAATCAATCTTCATGACTTTTTGGGCACGGAGTTTCTTGAATTTTGGGTTCCAGTGCTTGGATGTTGTGGTGCGCGATGGCTGCATTAGCACTGCTAAAGGTGCCAAGCGCATAGACCCTATCTATAATTAGTAAGCAAAATCGCGAATCAAGCTTCTGGTTTCATCTCTATGAACACATCATTACCAAATGGAACATACAAGCCAATAGCAAAAATGCTAAACTTATGTCGACAAAATAGTTACAACATTCGCATCTTATTTCAATAAAAATAATGAACTACGTTATGCATAGCCAAATAATATTAAAACTGCATGACCATCTGGCCAAAAGATTGGTCAAAGATTTAATCTGGTACTATTATTAGTGATCTGTGGATTTAATGTTATAAAAAGCAATGGTGTAAAACTAACCTTCGTCAGTAAAGAGTTCGCCATGTTTGGCAAGTTCGCACAATTTTATTGTATTTTCAAATAATATTTAAACTTTAATATTTATTTCTCAATGTAAATTAGCAATTCATTTACTAATTTTCCTTGAAATTACATTTTATAATTCTAAAACCTAACCTCAATCTTTTTTTTTCTGTTTATTATTGGGGTTTTTAGCTTCGATACAAGACTTTAAGTAAATTGCTGTCAATTTCAACAAAGTTTTGTTCCATCGTAGTATTATTAGGTACCGGTTTTCTTATTATTTGTTTGAAGAAGTAAAGCTTAATCTTACTTCGGCAAAGTGTTGAGGAGTAAAATGCATTGGATGTATTAGAAATAGGTTCATGAAAATACATGTTTTCTATCAATCCATCTAGTCAAACGCGATGAGTATAGACGAAACTTATACGCTATGAGTTGGTATTTAACTTATTTTTTATATGTCTATGCTATGAGTACCTATAATATTTTCCGGATAAACCGCAGGGCCCGGCTGTTTTGAAGGCAAAGTAGGAATTACGTGTGTAAAAAAAGGTGTAAAAATATAAATTCATTGTGCTGATTTAACACATCACTAGTGGCTGTTTGTTGTTTTGGCATATGTGCCAAATCAAGCCAGTAAGAAAAAGTCTATGGCCATTTGCTTTTTCTGCTTTGAGTATGTATTTGTTTATATTTTCTGCCATTTTAGTCATTTAACCAAAGATAATTTAAACATTTAACTTTCCCTTCAATTTGTGATCTTGTCTATGGCTCTCTTTTGTGTTGCAAAATACGTCAGTATCATCTACCTAGTCTGTGGTTGCAAAATTAATCAAATTCATTGTGTCATCTTATAAAAATATTTTGGTCTTTGGCGGGAACTCGGCGTGAGCGGTTGCTTTGTCAATTGAATTTTCGTTTTCGGCGTGAAAAAGTTGTTTAATGTGTAATAGTGATAGTGTATTATGCAGTAAATTGACTAAAATTCGTGTAGTGATAAAAAATTCAAGTGATAACAGTGTTTCTGCTCCGTTTGGTACCGACAAAGATCCTCGCGGTTGTGCTTCTCGCCGCCAGTTTTCGTAAAACAGACGCTATCCGGTTTTACGCAGAACATGAGGAGCTTAGGGCTTAGGTTAAGTTGAAGAAAGAAGATTTTTCACTGAAGACATGGCTGTATGGACATAGTTTCCTTTGCCTTTCCCGAAAGGGATAAATTTAACAAAAAAAATAAATATATTTTTGTTTTTATTAAATATAAGATTGTGCGAGATCTTTGGCGGGAACTCGGCGTGAGCGGTTGCTTTGTCAATTGAATTTTCGTTTTCGGCGTGAAAAAGTTATTTAATGTGTAATAGTGATAGTGTATTATGCAGTAAATTGACTAAAATTCGTGTTGTGGTGAAAAATTCAAGTGATAACAGTGTTTCTGCTCCGTTTGGTACCGACAAAGATCCTCGCGGTTGTGCTTCTCGCCGCCAGTTTTCGTTTTGGTTTTCGTAAAACAGACGCTATCCGGTTTTACGCAGAACATGAGGAGCTTAGGGCTTAGTATAAGTTGAAGAAAGAAGATTTTTCACTGAAGACATGGCTGTATGGACATAGTTTCCTTTGCCTTTCCCGAAAGGGATAAATTTAACAAAAAAAAAATATAAGATTGTGCTAATTTTTTTAAGTTTTGTCTGTTATAATCGTTTTTGTCGTCTAAGAGGTTTTCTGTGTATAAAAATTCGTTATTTAAAAGTAATTTTCGTTCTTTGACGTTTATTTTATTACAGACTTTTGAAGCTTGAAAAACATTGTAGATATTTTCTCAAGTGAAATTCTGTTACGACTAAGAGAAAGTACTAAGTCCATGGTTACGACTCATTTGAAATTGACGCCGGGCCTCCAACACCGGAAATCCGGTGACTTCATACACGTTGTCTCTGCCTGTCTGTACCAAAGGGAACAGAGAGAGTGTAGCAGCGTTTCTTTCTTTTCCGAACAAGCGCAGTCCGAGCGAACTCGCAAAAGGAGTAAAAGGCTCCTACATAACCTGTCACTACGTAAGTATACTTTATTGTGTGCGCACATAGTCGATTACGAGCATGGACTTAGTATTTCTTAGATCCATGATTACGCGTCCCGTCTGACTTTGTCAGTTTCTGAGATACGGACATTCGCTGAGTCATAGGTGATCGCGTAACTTTCCTTTGGGATCGCGTTGGAGAGTCAGTTGACGAGGTCGACGCTAAGGAAGTAAGTAAAGCGTGGTGGGTGACGCCTTGGTGCGAGGGCTCCGAACGGGGCTCGTGGTGACGCAACGCGGCTCGAGTCCGCGGCCGATGACCCACACATGACAAATAACGGACCACCTTCCCTCCAACACATCCTAATTGCCACGTGTGTTTGTTTCAGAGATATATTGTATGAGTCAGAAGGTAGAAAAGCCAGTATTATCGGGTCAACGGATCAAGACCAGAAAAAGAGGTAAGTGTAGTTAACATTTCTTTGGACTCATGTCACACTTTCTATAGTATTGATCAAATACCGAATTCGCCATCTCATAAGGTCAAATTCCATACTGCTTCTCATGGAAGCTCTTTGCTTGAATTTACTACAATTGAATCATTCAGAGGGTTTTTTGGAAACAGGCAATGGAAAGTGTGGCTGCAGTTGTAGTAGCTGTTTTTTTTTTGGACATTCTGAGGCCATTTTGCCACTATTATGTACAGTTATATGATAGGTTCCACATGGTCTTTGATAATCCTTATTTTGTTAACAAAGAGGGCAAATGACACCTCTAACCAGTCCCAGTTTCCTTATCTACGATTAAACAGCACCATGTTTACCAAGTACATCTGTGGGCGATTATGAGCAAGCTGTATTCAACATATTGTTCTAATGAAATGGTCAACGAGTGTTCAAATAGCTATTCTGAACAAAGATAAACATGAGGCTCAAGAAAACTACTTTCCATTGTGCCCTATATAGTTTAAACTGGGAACCGATCACCCTTTCGAAGAATTTATGTCCAAATTTTATTTGACTAAAAACGGTTAACGTGCGGCTTTTTTGCTATATGCTTCATATGCCATATTTTCAGATCATCGAAATGCCATTAGACAAAAGTATCAGTTTACCGAATTATGTTTCATCCATTTTCAAAATAACTTTTTACTGTTGGTCGAAGTTTCTTTTAAGCATTAAACTATTGACCGAATTCTCTTTTGAACTTTTTATTGTTGGCCGAAGTTTTTTTGAACTTTTTACTTTCGGCCGAAATGTTTTTAACTTTTTTTACTTGCCTCTCTTTGCTTCATCGAAACAACAAATGGGATAGGTTAGACCATGATTTTGCAATCTTGCTTGCTTGCACGCTGTATGCCTGCATGCTGCTTGCATGTTGCATGCTTGCTTGTTTGCTGCTTGCTTGTTTGCACGGGGGTATGGGGGCGAAGCCCACCGCAAGAAAAACAAAACAAACACCACTCAAACCGACGGTCTAGGTTAGGTTAGGTTATGATTCTGCATGCCTGCTTGCTTGCATGCTGCATAATTGCTTGCATGCTGCTTGCTTGCTTGCATGCTGCTTGCTTGCTTGCATGCTGCTTGCTTGCTTGCATGCTGCTTGCTTGCTTGCACACAGCACGCTTGCTTGTTATAAGTAATAACTACTATCGAATGCTTAACTAAAATGATACAGTGGTGTAATGAATGTTTGGAAAAAAACGGCAAATGAAACGGTGGTGTAATGAACATAGGTGCGTGAAAAAAAATGGCAAATAAAACGTTGATGTGATGAAGTGGTGGCCGAGCATAAATTCGCCAAAAAGTTTTTCGGCCAAATGAAACGATGGAGTAACGAAAAAAATCGAATTAATAATAGGTCAACTGATACAGTGGCAAACGTTATGTCGGCGAATTAAAAAAAAAAAAAAAATCGACAAGTTTTCTGTCAAATGAAAATCGGTCAACATTTTTTCGAACTTAGTTTAAACTAAATAGGTAACCGTTTAAACTACATGCATGACTGGTAAAAGTATGTTAACTTGTTTCTTTTGTAGAGGACGAATTTTTAATCTGCCAATCTTAGCACATAATGTTAAATTTTTAAAATGACATCTAAAATAAAATAAAATAAATTGACATGCATTCATGGTAGGTACCTAATTGAAATTTATTGTTTTTTATACCTATTTTTTTATTTCAAATATATGTTTGAATTCTAACAGGAAACAAAAAAAAAACCCTTGTTCTCTGATACAAATAGGTAAACATGTTCTTTTTCCTGAATGATGTCATTCAATATCATGAATGTATTTGGAAGCGGTTAATGCATTTCAAAAGCGGTTTCATTTGATTTACCTGAAGCTTTATTAGTGTATAGATTACATTAATTACGTATTTTAAGAATTGATGACACGTGTAACCTAGTTTTAGCAGTAGTGCAATAAAGACGCTCAATGACAGCGGTCGGGTTTTATTTCCAATATAATTTCCCGCTACGTATTAATCCTGACACACCGTAAGCACCTGGTCCAGCCCTTACAATAAGGAACCACTAAGTTTAGAAAATATTCCTATTTACATATTTTACATTTCCAATATCTACATTATGTTATTATTACATAATATAAATAAATTATGGATTGTTATGTCTGAGTTAGTAACCAGTGGGAAAGCACCTTTTAAATAACCATTGTGGTACAAAATTATAGTTTCATACCACCTAAATAAATTATTTCGTTTTCTGCATATAATTGACTAACTTTCTGCCAGGGAATTCGTTCCGAAAATTATGTGCCCATATGTTACTCAGGCATAATGTAGCACTGTAAAGGTGAAAGAATTTTTGAAATGGGTCCTGTAGTTCTCGAGTTTATTTATTTTACAAACATAAAAATATTTCCACTTTATATTATTAGAGCAGGTGTAGATTGGAAAGGGAGAAGTTGTTGTTTTATGATACTAGGTAATAGGGAATATGCATGAATTTTTCTTATTAAATTTCCCATAACCTTGTTATACTTGAAATTTCGGCAAATTGCATGGTTTTTAAGTTACACCCTTGTCAACGTATATAAAATTTGCATTACACAAAAAATAACGTTTACCACTAAATCTTCCAGAATACTTGACGTATAAATATGAAATTTGGCAGGTAGGTAGTAAAATAAGTCAAATTAGTGAAGTACATTAAAAGGATTCAAAAAATACGTACATATTCATTCTTTTTTATTAAGTTGTATTCTATGTATGTTTGTTGGGGTCTAATCTTACAACTGAATTTTAATGCAGTTACCCACCCTCACCCGTTGAGCTGTAATTTTGTAGATGCATTTAGTTTGGATGACAATG
This sequence comes from Aproaerema taeniolella, assembly GCA_949987775.1. Taxonomy (NCBI): domain Eukaryota; kingdom Metazoa; phylum Arthropoda; class Insecta; order Lepidoptera; family Gelechiidae; genus Aproaerema; species Aproaerema taeniolella. The sequence goes on from OX465248.1 coordinate 7,754,478, forward strand.
GATGTCTAAATCCAATATGGCGGACCGCCCAACATGACTGAATGGGCCTTTTTATAATTCGAAAACGGCACGGCAAAATTGTATTTCCATTAGATTATATTAGATATATTTATTTCATAACAAAGCATACAATGTCAAATTAAATTAATTAGTCAGTTCAGCTTAAGTTATGATCGTCACAAAAAAAACGATTATAATAATAAAACGTAATTAATTAAATTAAAGTGCCTTTGTTGCTTGAAGAATACTTGGGCACAATTATAAACATCTAGCTGTAGAACTTTCGGCTATACATTTTTTACACATTTTCTTGGGATTTTCATTTTCCCGTGGGAATTTCGAAAAGTCCTTTTAAAGTAGATGTCTCCTAACTACAGTCTATCTGCCTAACTAAATTTTAGCTTTATAAGTCAAGTAGTTTTTGAAATTTTGTGTATAATTAGTAAATGAAATTTCGCTTTGACATTCTCTTTAATTTTTCGTGTTCACTTAAGGATTTCAGAAAATCCTTTCTGGACGACCATTTACTAACTACAGACTACCTATTTACCAAATTTAATCTTTATTAGTCAAGTAGTTTAGGAGATTTCGTGGTAAACGTTCGTTTTTATGTAACAGACATATGACGCAAATTCACAAACTTTGGATATGGTATAACATAAAAACTATGCGTTTCACAGAAAATCTGTGTATTAGAAAGTTGTGAGAAATTTAATGAACTTTAATTCATACCTGGAAGTATAGTCCCTAAAGTAGACAGTTTTCAAGTTATGCGCAAAAAACTGGAAAAGGGACCTTTATTCCTCCCTGCTACCCCTAGCGGCACCTAAAATCGATGGGACTTTACTAGACAATGTTCAGGGGAAAGCTATTCCAATTTAGGTAATGATAATTAAGTGCCGTGGTGATCGGTTGAAAATAACACCACCCTATCTCTTTCTGTGGGTGTCGTAAGAGGCGTCTAAGGAAACACAAATGAGACCTGCCTCCTAGTCCTCCTAGTCCATCCACCCCAGGCAACGACACTTCATTTTTTTCTGAATCTGAGGTGTCGTCCTATGGTCTCATGCGGTGTGGTAGGCTCTGTAAAGGGCCGTCTGGTTCGCGACCACCCTCCTACCGTAGTCCGACGCCAAACAGCTTGCTGTGTTCCGTCCGTGCGTGGGAGTACCAGTGCCTTTATAGGAATTTTCTGAGTTAACTCGCTCCATCGTCGACTTCATCTTTGATCTTATGGTCAAGATTGAGGTCAAGAGTTAACCCGTCTTACAATAAAAAAATAGAAAAGAGTGCGCACAATATCTCAAATTTGTTAATCAAGTTCGTTCTAATTACAATCTGATCTTATAAAAGTGTTAAAAGCGTACCACAAGAGTCAATAACATACATTCATACGCGCACGCCTACAATCCCTTACGGAGTAGGCAGAGCATCAGTGGTTTTAAAACCGCTTGATGCCACGTTTGACATAAATTCAGACTGTTATTAGATAAAACATGATGTGTAGTGGTAAGAAGTGCGTTTCTCTTTGGGAAGAGACCACAGATAACAGCTAGGCGCGATCTAGGCAAACCTCTTTCGCTTCCTTTACAAGTCGGTTTATGCATGCTCGTTAGATTTGGGTACTGGCATTTTACGTCACCATTACGTTGGTCTAGGCCGCTCGCTTAATATTACTTCTATATCTATCTATCTATGGAAGGGACGTCTGTCAGGCACAGGCGGGTGATCAGTCCATTTATTTGGGACCATTTCACCCAATATTACTTATTGTTGATACATTTTTTATAATTGCTAAGAATTACTTTATTATGTTTGTCTACATTACTTGAAATTACGTCCCGGACCTTAGGAAGGCATGCGTGGGGCCGAAGCCGACACCTAGTGGCCCGTCAAACACAATTTAACACCAAATGAGTAATTTAACACCAAATGACAGTTATCTCTGTACGCACTATAGAAATGCACCCAAAGACAAAGACAACCCGGTTAGTGCAGGACTATTGAAAGGAAAGGAATGGAATGGAAAGAAAGGAAACTGGGATATTGGGTTGAGAGCTAGTGGACTGGGTAACTGGACTATGGCACATCATCATCATCAGCCTGTGTCAGTCCACTGTTGGACATAGGCCTCTCCTATGGCACGCCACTGAGCTCGGTCTTCAGCTTTACTCCTCCAACCACTGCACGCTACTTTATGAATATCGTCACCCAGTGGCGTGCATTCCATACAATTTACTTAGAATTTAGACCCGTTTTAGAATTTAATTATGCCTACGGCACCTGCTCTATCAATGTTGAAAAGTTATTATTATTGTTAACAGATGAGAAAGAGAAGTACGATCCGAACGGGTTCCGCGACGCGCTGGTCCAAGGGTTGGAGCGCGCTGGGGGAGACCTGGAGGCCGCGTACAAGTACCTAGACAGCGCCGGCTCCAAGCTCGACTACCGCCGCTATGGGGAGGTCATCTTCGACGTTCTCATTGCGGGGGGGTTGCTCCGTGAGTATACCATATACATATTTTATTTTTACCGGTTCATATACGGCCCCACCGAGGGGCACGGTCCTCCCTTCGAAACACGAAGGGCATTTTAGGCCATAGTCCACTACGAATAGAATGACGGAAGTCTCCATTACCAAGTAACGCAACTCTTTTACAGATAGTAAGGCAGAGCTTCGTGAGTTAAGTATAAGATGACGGTTTTGTTACTCGCACTTAGTTACCTGTTTTGGAGCACTGATGTTTTATGTTCATCGGTGGACAAAAAAAGAAAATTTCGAAAGACCAACCATTTAAACCATTTTTTTTGACGGCCGGCTTGGTCGAATGGTAGTGACGCTACCTCTTGATCGGCGGGTCCTGGATTCGACCCCAGTCGGGGCAAACATTTGTGTAAAAAGCAGATGTTTGTTCTCGGGTCATGGGTGTGTTTGTCTTTATGTGTGTTCCAAGGGACCCACGACACAAGGGAAAACCTTAGTGTGGGCCTTTGAGTGTGAAGCGTTTAAAAAAAAACTATTCTTAATCTTAAACCCTCTACATTCTTTAATGATGAAACAATTGGCTAGAGTCCTGAACTTCAATGATAAGAAACTTTCTCATTTAGTTATACCTGACCCAACTTTAGACACCTTGCCTCTCTGAAATAGTAGAATCGCTAGTAACAAAGCGTTGTCTGTGTTTAGTCCCTGGCGGATCGGTGTCAATGGATGGCGAGACCCCGAAGACCAACACTTGCATCTTCTCGGCCAATGAGGACATGGAAACCATGCGCAACTTCGAACAGGTATGTGCAAGATTAGGCTGACGGTCCCTAATAACACGTTATTGGGCGGGCGTCACAAACTAACATGGGGTAGATGACCATTTTTTTTATAGGTAATTGTTTAAATTGAAGCTTTTTTACTTTATTTATAGCCTGGTGTTAACAGTTTTTTAATATCTTTAAAAATAAGAAAGATATGAACGTTTAATGACGGCGTCACAGTTTTTAGTATATAAATTGAATACATTATTTCGTTTTGTAAGAGAGAGATAGACAAAAATGTTTGATAGGCTATTTTTTATTTTTCGAATATTTTTAAATATGATTTTGAATGCTGTTATCATATGATTATGTTAATATATTATCTTAATAAATATGTAATATTTGATATCGGTCATCTACCCAATTGTAAGAGATAGCGGGAGTTTCACGACATGTGTCAGTTCCTTTATTCGTCTGATCATACTAAAGTCAGATCCGTTTTTTGTCAGGTCCGTTTTTCGCCAGATCCGTTATTTGCCAGAACCTTCATTGGCCAATTCCTTTTATCTCCAGATCTGACATTAGCCAGTTTGCATCGTGTACTATTACAAACAAAATAAGTAAACATAACGTTATTTTGAAATCACTTTAATTCAATTTATGCTCACGAAAATTATAGAATACTATAGTAATTATTTATGATCATGCAACTTTTGAATACAATTATCTGTTGTAATTTTATTTTTTAATAAGTCATTTATTATATGTATTTGGTTTTTTTTTAATCTTTTATGATAATATTTGACTTTCTTTTCTTTTTTTTGTCACCTGACCAACTTATTCTTGTTCATATTTTTTTCAAAATACTTTGCCTCATCTTTCAACATTTTAACAAATAAAAATAAGTTCTTTTTCTCCTCTTAGCTTAATCTTAACTCTATTATTCCAGCCTTCCAGGGCATCTGTGGTTCTGTGTCTTTTACTTGTGAACATGTCCAGACGCTAGCTATTATTTTTTTGATCAATTGGACGGTAAAACATTCTTGATAATTTTCGAAATGTAATGTATTTGGAGAAATATTCATAATATAGAGCCAAGCTTCAGGTACATTAAAAAATTTTTTCCGTCTTTAGTTTCAAACATACATACATACCCAATTCTTTGCCTTTTTTAGTGAAATTGACATCATTTCACTTGAATGTCCGGATATACCATCTGTATGGCATTCATTACAGCCAATTCAAAGTCGAATTTGAAAAGCCGCAACTCGATTTCAAATGCATTTTTCAAATCCATAAATTGTTTTAATAGTTAGTTGTGAATCAGTTTTTAATGAAACTGTACTTTTGATCTGATGAATAACGGATCTGACGGAACAAGCATCTGCTTAATGTAGGATATGACAAATCACGGAGACGACCAAAAAAGGAAGTGACTAATGTAGGATCTGACGAAAAACGGATCTGGCGAACTACTGATCAGACGAAAAAAGGATCTGACAGATGTCGTGGAATTCGATAGCGGATGTCCATTGCGGACTTTATTTCGTCCGTTAAAATGAACGTGTCTAGACAACACTAGTTCTATAATCATGTATAGCTTCAGACATCAGCTAAATCAAAAGACGTAATTTACATCTGACTTGGCGTCTAATAAAATCGCCGTGGACTTATGTATTTATAATGGCAGATGTTTTCATCTTTTGAGATTTGACCTTAATTTTTTTCACTTCAATTTTGATATAGAGGGGCATTTCTCCTAATTTAGATTTTATGAGATTCAGCAATCTGTTTCACGAAAGCTTTAAAGTTAGCTAAAGCTAAAATGTGCTGTTTAAGTCGAATATACATACAATAGTTGCAAGTAACTTATTTTACTAGCATGCTGAATGACTGAAACCTCGTTTGTGAGATATGGATATGTCCTAGATTTTGAACACATGCTAACTTTGTTCCACATCATAACGTTTGAAAACGTTCCTCTACACTACATTTCGCTTGAGGAACAATTAATATTGTTTTTCAACATATTTGCTCATAAAGTGGGTCTTATGTCATTGTTTTAAGGTTCATAATGATATGTATTACCCAGCCCGTGAGTAATAAAAATAAAGCACTAGTACGTAATGGTTTTTTTTCTTCTAAATTTCAGCAAAGAGATCAGATCTTATTTTATATTTGAAATAAAGTGTAAATATTAAACTATTAGTAAATAAACATATAATTCCACTTAATCATTAAAATTTAACAGAAAATTATCATTTATTTATGCTAAAACGTGAAAATATATAGTTAAGTATTTTTTTATTATTTGGCTGTATGGCATGCTTGTCAATGTGAATCTCATTTTGCGAGCGAAAAAAGAAAAAATAATCGCGCCTCTTTTCAGATGTTTTCACTTGGTTTTCACAAAAGGCATTTGTATTCATCAGATTGTTACTATTGTCAGAAATACAACACAAAAAATGTCTTCTTCAAATGCAGAACAGGAAACCTACGTGGGTACACCGCCAGAAATACTTTCCGAGGCGCAACATGCAAGTGATATTATAGCTTGTTGCCGTCAATATCAAAGGAAAGTTTTTATTTCTTTATTTCCTCGCAAATGTGTTGAAAAACGTCGTATGACACGCGTGCGCATTAAATATTACATTCGCGGCTCCGTTGAGCTTTATTTAATATTAACTCGCCTCTAATGTAATATCCAATTTAGCACACTTGTAGCATAATGTACTATTGTATGGAGAAAACTAGCTTGTTTATTTGCGTGTTTTCCCGCTTAATATAATGGCGATGGAGTTTAAAAATAAAATTATCTACGTCATAAAAGCTGTCTCGAATATGCGGAACATGTGCGAAAACAAATAAAAATAAACTAAAAAGACGTTCGTATACAAGTATACATTAATTAGTATACAAGGCTGTGCAAGGCTGTGTGAAGCCTTGTATACTAATGGCTAGACTTTAAATGATGAAACAAATGGCTAGAGTCCTGAACAAACATATTGAGAAACCCTTTCTCGTTCGTTTTATTTCTGATATTTACTGTCTGTGAAGAATCATCAAAATGCTGTTTGGAATTCGTCTAACAAATTGTGGTTTCAGGTGTTTGTGAAGCTGATGCGTCGGTACAAGTACCTGGAGAAGATGTTCGAGGAACAAATGAAGAAGGTGAGAAAATTACATTTACAAACATAAATTACATTTACAGACACAAATTACATTGATAAACACAAATTACATTTACAAATACAAATTACATTTACAATCACAAACTACATTTACAAACACAAATTACATTTACAATCATAATCATAAACTACATTTAGAAAAACAAATTACATTTACAAACACAAATTACATTTACCATTAATTACTTACATTTAGAAACACAAATTACAGTTAGTATATTATTCGGCAGGTGCTTGTGTATCTGAAGGGTTTCGATCAGCAACAACGTGTCAAACTGGCTCGCATGACTGCTTTGTGGATTGGTAAGTTGGGAATATTTAACCGCTATGTAAGGCTGTAGAAAATGTTGTACACATACATACACACATATACTCACACCTATGATCAATGGCGTTCTAGGTTCTAGAATTCTAGAGCCACGTTTGACGTAAATTCTGAGGGTTATTAGATGGTTCATGATGTATAGTGGTGAGTGGTTTTCAGCCTTTTGTCCACGATATACACGCAAAACCCTCGAGTACCAAGACAGCCCAGTGTATTTTACGTGAGTACGTGCGACGCGGGACAGTTTTCACTCAACGTAAAAAAAATGATTTCGTAGAGCAGCCATTCTCAAACTGCGGAGCCCTAAGGTCAAGGCCCTTGTGGGGGCTCTGCCAAAAATATCGACTATAGTATACACTCTTGTAATGCGTAAAGTGAGGTTGTGAATAAAGATGTTCTTATCTTCTCCAGCCTAGTGTGTCACTCTGCTGGGCAAAGGCCTCCCTCGCTTTCCTTCACTGATCCCTCTCCTGCAATAATAAAGATGTTATCTATCTAATCTACTAATCTAAATATATAAAAGAAGAAACTGACTAGTGACTGACTGACTGACATATCAACGCACAGCCCAAACCGCTGGGTCTAGAGATTTCAAATTTGGCACGTAGGTTTCTTATGAAGTGTAGGGGAGCACTAAAAAAGGATTTTTCGAAACTCACCCTCTGAGGGGGTGAAACGGAGGTGCAAAGTTTGTATGGAGAAAACAATTTTTTTGGACATTTTGACTCAAAACTTCGTGAGGATATACCTTGAAGCAAATAAACGGACTCGTGTGTCGCGATTGTTCGAAAAAAGAGTGAAGTGGGTGACAAAAAAGTTCTTTGCGCGAGCGAAACCGCGGGAAAAAGCTAGTTATAATTCGAAACTGTAAGTGCCCAAAATTTCAGTCAGGAACTTAGCCAACTGTTCAATTTTATTTTTTGATTACTGAAGAGCTCCGCCAATCATTTCGTTTTCTAAACGGGTTACCAAAAAAAATTAAGATCGCTGTTTTAGGGTTATCGAGGGGTACTCGTATGCTTTAATTTTTGGATGTAAACTGTAGCCTCTGATTTTTTTATCACCAGTTTGACGTTTTCATATCAAAAAGTTTCCAACAAACTTAGGTCGAAATTGAAGTATCACAAAGCTTGCTTGAATACCTAAAATAGTTTTTATTGCACACTATTAGAGCCGGCTTTCGCTTGTCTGCTAAAGGCGGTGTCGAAGTGTGCTACATTAAAGTGTGTAGGCTACCGTGATTCGGCATTATCATAGATGGTTGAAGGTAAGCCCACAGCCATCAACAAGGCTTTAGGTATCTCTCTTTCAACCTCTAGGGTGGTTAATCAGTTCATGAAACTGAACAACTTTCCTAAGGAACATAGGTCAACATACGAAAAAAAAATTTGGGGTTCCCATACAAACTTCATCAGCACGTGTATGGGCTGATAAAAAAAATACGTCTTTAATAAAGAAAAAAAACTTACAGACTAAATGTAATAACCACAATGGCCTCTCGTTGTTCTTCTAAAATACACTTTCCTCGTATAGACCTTGTAAAACAGCTATGTAAATCGTAAGCCATACATTTATTTTAATACGAAATGTCAATAACCAATATGATTAATTATTATAGTAACAAGAAACAAAAGATAAATTAACACGGAAATAATAACAGATATCGTATTGTACGGTTCATTGATTCATAAGAATAAACATAATGTAAACATGGTGTTGGAATAAAAAATCTGTACGATTGAGAATTTTGAACATAATTTTCCTCGTTGAAAACTTATAGTCACCGACTTCAATCCCAACAACAGTTCGCACAAAGTAGATAACTAGTATTTTTTGCAGACTACAATGCCTATAACCACAAACGGAAATGTCACTCATTTATTTAGATGATGTTCTGGTTTGTATTATTTTTTGTGTTTGTTGATTTTTTTTTAAAGTGCTGAATTATTTTCGATAAAATCAGTATGTTTAACAATTCTGAAGAAAATTGATCAACTAAGGCGACCATTATTAAACCAAAAATTGGTACCATTGAAAAACTTAGTTCAAAATCGACTTCGTAAATACGGAAAATGATAGAAAAATGCAATCGGAAAGAGTTTTGTCTATAAAATATATAAACGTCAAGGACACTACAAAATGGCTGCACTTACGACTAAACAAGATGGCGTCTGTAACAATAGAAGAGACTAAATAAGCTAAAGTCCATCCATAATTAAAAGTCTTAAGTTGTAAACAAACCTGTTACCGGAAGAAAAATACACATTCCTGGTGTAATCACACGCAATAACAAGTAAGTAATTGTTGTAACATCTAGGTAATCACGTGCAACACCATTATTTCTATAATAATATGTCCATTTTATCGTAAAATACTTATTTTTTGCAGAAAACCGAGATCGCTGTAATTTCAAACCTACAACTGACATTTTAAATACTCTGTATTGTCTTTGGTGGATAGGGATGGGATGTTCTTTCATATCGATAAAAACTTGAGGCTATTCCGGTGCGCCAAATTTAAAAAAAAAAACATTGTTTGCCGAAACATATTGTTGCATACATGTCAGAGGCAAATAAAGAACTTGTCATTAAATGGTAAAAATTATATTGTAAATGGTCATGTTTTCAATTCTGTCCGGTTATCTAGCAAAAAAGCTTTTTTTAATGAGATTACTAGAACACCGCACACAGAAAAAAACAACTACTCAACAGCTTTCAAATACTCCACAACTTGGCTTTCAACTCTAACGACACTTCGCACAAATGCTATTTGTAATAATAGTAGATTACCCAACAAGTGAAAAAAAGGTGAATTCTTTTCGAGGCATTGAGTTGTATCCCGAGAGGAGCGAAGGATTCTAAATTAGAATCCTGAGCGGGTCGAGGGATACAAGAGCCGAGATGATTTTTTTTTTCACGTGTTAGGTACTCTACTTTTTACCATTGACTACGAGAAAAAGAAAAGAATTACTCTGTGACAGTCAATTATCAACAATAGCTGCTGCTTTAACGTGAAATGACTCTGGAACGAGAGGTTCACTTTCATCGCTGGACGTCGAACTCATTTTATGATTTTGAGACAAAAACTTTTATCAGAAACTTTTAATTGCATGAAAATTGCACAGAAAATTGGCTGAATTCCTTATTCTAAATTTAAAATTTTTAACCGAGCCATATTCCATACAGCCATTTATTACATACAGCCAAGTTTTAGTACGTTTTTATAGCGAGAGTATGCAACCTCCTTGCACATTTTCTTTTGTTTTCTTACTAAAATCAGTATATTCGCGCATGTTCCAAATTCAAAATGTTTTATTCACTCAGTGAAATAAACAGCGTTTTATTCACTATTTTTGAAGAATAACGGACACTTTTTTGAGGGGCAATGGTAAAAATGTATTTTACTTCATCTGTGTTCTTCTTTACTTCTTCACCTATTCTATTGCCTTAAATAGCAATAGCAGAAATGCACTTAGTAATTTTGCCGACATCGACATTATTCGACATACACATCACTATAGTAGTCTATGGTTACACATTCCGCCATATTTGTTTACATTTTAAGACTTTTATTTATGGATGGACTGTACTTTAAGTCTGTTTTCTTCATTTATTTTTTAAATTAAAACTATTCAGTAGGTTCTTTTCCTACTTTCAAAAATGAAGCTTTTACTTGTTTTTTTTTTGTAACAAGATTTGCTCGTGTTTGTTTGCATCACGTTTCATCTGATAACCCTCAGAATTTATGTCAAACTAGCTTTCCGGCCGCGTGGACTACAGGTTACATCATTCCCAGCAATGAGATAAAATGAAGCCTATGTCTTTCCCAAGGTCTTTCCAATTTTCCAATTTCATCAAAATCGGTTCAGTAGTTTAGGCGTGAAAGACGGACAGACAGGCAGACAGAGTTACTTTCGCATTTATAATACTAGCTTTCCGCCCGCGGCTCCGCCCGCGTGGACTACAGGTTATATTGTGCCCAGCTGTGGGATAAAATGTAGCAAATGTCCTTTCCCAAGGTCTAATCTATCTCTGTACGGAATTTTATCAAAATCATCTTACCATCTTACCAGCCCATACACGACCCCACCGAGGGGCACGGGCCTCCCTTCGATACACGATGGGGATTTGGGCCATAGTCCACCACGCTGGCCCAATGCGGGTTGGTGGACCGCTCGTCTTTCGAAAATTAATTTTCTTGGTTGGATGTTTTCCTTCACCGTTGAGCAAGTGATAATTAGAAATCCGTACATAAATCCGAAAAGACGAATTTAGTGGTACAGGCCCGCACCAGGATTTGAACTCGCGACCTTCGAATTACAAGTCTGGCACATTACCAACTGGGCTATCATCAAAATCGGTTCGCATTAATTACAACATTAGTTAGGATCAAACGTGGCATCAAGTGGTTCTGAACCACTTATATTCGCCTAGCCCGTATGGTATTACAGGCGTAAGCTTAAGTTATTTAATTTGTTAAAAAGGTAACAGGTGTGTCCCTCCGTCGGTGCTGTTGGTTCTCGTCAATGAGCACTTGCTGAAGGACAACCTCGCCCTGGACTTCGTGCTGGAAGTGTTCGCCACCATCAAGGCGGAGCGCGGTGTCGCCTCGCTCGTCACCGCGCTCAAGAAGGGACAGCTCGAGGGGAAGTAAGTTACACACACACACACACACACACACACACACACACACACACAAATACACACATACAGACACACTCATGCAAACTTACACACGTATGCTAAAATTCACACACTAAGGCTCGTGTTCACCAAAAATATAACCAACGGTTAAACCGCGGTTAGAAGCTAATCGGACAAAATGTCAAAAAAAAGTATGAAAATGACATTGTCAAATCTTTGGTTAGCTGCTAATCGTTGGTTAAATTTTTGGTGAACACTGGCCTTAGGCGCTGTTTATAAACAAGCGACTTTGCGTGGCGGTCAAAGTAGCGTAAAATGAATCTTAATAGAAAAGGATCAAAGGTGTTTTCACCCGTCGCTCCATCTTCAGATGGTGGATGTCTCTTCGTGCTGCCTGAAACACAGGTTTCACCTAGTCCAGGCGTATTTTATGTATTTATTTTATTTTAATAAATTGGGAAGGTGTAAGTAAATCTACTGGACATAAAACAACTTAATTAACACAGAAGCCAACAAAGTTTCCACTAAAATCTATTACATTACCGTCTAAGTTACGCATTGTTAAGTTCTACACTACATGATTATTATAATTTCGAAACCAGACTCAGTCATAGTTTTAGGTTTTAAATAGTATACTTATTTTGATAAAAATATAAAAAGAAACATACATATCTTATAACTCGTTCCACATATCGATGGGTTTTAAATTTATGGTTATCTAATATATATAATTAACTAGCTTTCCGCCCGGGACTTCGTTCCCGTGGCACTTTTTTAGTTTTTTCTTTCATAAGAACCTTCTCCCGACAATAAGGAACACAACAAAAAAAGAATCATCCAAATCGGTTGCTTTTATTTTATAAATATGTTTGTAGTCTCTAATGCTAATCATGTATGACTTTTTGTAAATTAATAAACAATGTATTATTTATTTATTTATTATTTTCGGCAAAGAAAACCTTTGCTTCGTAACTAATAATAACATTTATTTTACATTGCTTTGATCGCCGCTCCACGGGTATAATATTAATCAGCCAGCTAAACTTTCACCAAAGAACATAAAAAAGCACTTCTGTACCTTTTCTGCGATCTTTTCATTTGTTTACGTCGAAAAATGTATTTCGAGTTGAGAATTCAACAATGTGGGTTAGAATTGAGAAATGAAAAATGAAAAATGAAAAATTATTTGAGGAAACTTGTACAGAGGCCAGCGCAACGGGTTACTCCATTTTCATAGCAAAACCGCTCTTATCACCACAGCACAGAGTGCACGCGTGTGGACACCTGATGTGCGGCCGTCCGTAATTGCTATGCGGTGTTCTAGTTTTCCTATCTCGCTTAAAAAACTATTTATCTCTATTGGGGAAGGCAGATTGTCAAATGGTTTTAGATGCACAAAACATTTTTAACTAAAAATAAGAAGACGCCTTAAAATACTGTCAACTAGCATTCCGCTCGGAACTTCGTTCCCGTGGGAATTCGGGAAAATTATGTAGCCTGTGTTACTCTGGGATAATGTGGCATCCTAATGGTGAAAGAATTTTTGAAATCGGTCCAGTAGTTTTAAGTTTGTTCGTTACATACAAAAATACAAATCTTTCCTCTTTATAATATTAATGTAGATGAAACCCGACACGCTGATATATTTTAGCTGCCTGAAGCTATAGCGTAAGCTGTCGTAATAGAAAAACGTCATGTACTGGTGTTCCATACTATTGTGATGGCATCATAATTGACGCTACAGTTCTTGGATTGGATTCTTCTCGATGCATAATGAATGTCACATTAAAAGTTCGTTAGTGTCATGGATCTCAAAAGCAATGACGGTCGCCAAACTAGAGAGCGTAACTCCCAAAGGACATCATTCACGGCCCATACAAAAAATACCAAAAATTTAAAGTGGCGGCCAAAGAAGGTATAGTTATTATTTCGAAAGAACATATTATTCTCAATATTTTTATTATGATAGCTAAGCTGTACGACCATTACTAGAGTTGTTCTTGACACTTGTAAATATGGATTTTAAATGTTTTCCGGCCATTGAAAACACCTAGTGTTTCAATGGATAGTGATACAAAACATTTTTCGTATTTAGGTAAAAGTTTTAAACTCTTTAATAATAACAGTGCAGATCTTATTTTTATTTTTTAAAGTATTTGAAATAACGAAAAACTGCATGAATAAAAAATACAAAAAAATAATAAAAAACGTTAAGAATAGTGTGTCCTTTTGAAATAATAACTTCACTTTTTTTGGCCGTCACTTTTAAAGGTACGTTTTGAATGATGTCCTTTCTGACTAAAACTAGATGGCGTTGCTTTTTGAACGGACTATTTTAAATGTCTTTACTTATACCATCACCACAGAACAGTTTGATCTTTGTCAGTATGCGGTGTACATCGCTGGTTTTTGTGTTTTATATGCTACTATTATTGCAAAATGAATTTTATTCCAATAAATTATTTAATTTTAAAGCAAATATGAAAATTTTCCGAAAGAAAATCCACGGAAAATCATTGAGAATATTGGTCTGAATTCAGGATTACAATTTTAGATAAGCTGTCCGTTATCAAAACTTAAATCTTCATCTATACATAGTATAAAATTTAGTCGCTTCCGCTCTCTGTTCGCTTAGACCTCTTAAACTACTCAACGGATTTTAATGCAGCTTTCAGCAATAGATAAGAGCGATTCAAGAGAAAGGCTTATATGTATAACTCATTTCCAAAATTCCCACGGGAACGACATCCTGGGCGGGAAGCTAGTAATAAATAAATCATATTTCCTTGGCTACTGCATTGTAAAACGTTGAACTATGCTGGGTGAAGAACAGAATATTTCACTTCAAATGTGGTAGTTATAGGTTTAGTACAGTTTCTCAGTTTTAACCGTGTGGTGATCGGTTGAGAATAACACCACCCCATCTCTTTCCGTTTGTGTCGTAAGAGGCGACTAAGGAAACACAAATGAGACCTGCCTACTAGTCCTCCTAGTCCATCCATCCCAGGCAACGACACTTCATTTTATTCTGAATCTGAGGTGTCGTCCTATGGTCTCATGCGGTGTGGTAGGCTCTGTAAAGGGCCGTCTGGTTCGCGACCACCCTCCTACCGTAGTCCGACGCCAAACAGCTTGCTGTGTTCCGTCCGTGCGTGGGAGTACCAGTGCCTTTATAGGCATTTTCTGGGTTAACTCGCTCCATCATCGACCTCATCTTTGACCTTATGGTCAAGATTGAGGTCAAGAGTTAACCCATCTTATAATAAAAATAAAAAACATTTTACCAGAATCTGGCATGCGAAACACAGGATCTGTCCGTAAAATGTAATGTTATTCACATAAAATATCTGTGTACCTAATCAATAAAAATTATATACGTGTACCTAATCGTGTAGGTGTAGTCAAGTGTGTGGCGAACTTAGCTAAGCCTGGTGTCAGAGTTTTCAAACCGAAATGGCCTCTGACTTGGTTTTAACGACTGTAGTCAATCGACAACAGCCGGGACCGGCAGCTTAACGTGCTGCCCTCCGAAACGCTCGTGATAAATTGCCACGTTGGTCACCCATCAGGTTCCCTGCCTCTGTGTACGTTTTTTATTTTTTTATTATGAGATGGGTTCAATGGAGACAAACAATCAAATCTTTCCTCTTTATAATATTAAGTATAGATGTAAGGTATTTATTTATGGGCCTAGTTGCCTGAAAATAAATGATTTTATTATTATTTATACACCAACCCACATTGGGCCAGCGTTGGTGGACTATGGCCTGAATCGTGTCTCCCGGGCCTCCCTTCGTGTTTCGAAGGGTGGCCCGTGCCCCTCGGTGGGGACGACGTATATGGGCTGGTAAGATTTATTATTTAACACACTTATATCGTTGTCTAGACTGCTGGAATTCCTGCCGTTGAACCGTCGCAGTGAGGAGGTGCTGGCTGCTTCTTTCGCCTCTCGCGGTCTTTCCGAGTTGCTTCGTCTGCATCGCGCACAGGCATCTCAGGTAAACTGTTTCATTGTTTATTTTGAAAACTAACAGCACAATATAAAAAAACTTACTGATTTTGTGCCTCACACGACTATCGAGCACATTGAAAATGAATCTACGGAATTCGAAAAAATGTCGTTCTGACTTTGACTTTTGTCAAAAGGTTAGGCTACAGGGCAAACCCTTAACCCGATTGTCTTTGTTTTAGCTGACTAAATTGTCCAGAGGAGTTTTGCTCAAATTTTTGATATCATTATTCGTTTCCAAAATGTCGAACGCCAAAAACAAACAATTCGGAAAAATTGTTTTTTTTTTCACTGTTTCTGCCATAACTTTTTTCGTTTTTGACTTTCTAGAATAATTCTTTTTGTACCTTACAGCTCTCATAAATACGCGTCATATGAGCATTTTTTTTGAATATCATATCTTCACAACTGTCCGAGATATAAGGGGTTCGCACTTATCCATGAAATCGGAGCTATAAACTCGAAGGAAAAGACATTAAAATAATTATTAACGTCCTATTCCTTGATATACTGGTGTCCAGAAGCGTAGTGATAATAAATAAAACAGTGATTTTTTCCTATTAGTGCGGTGTAATTAATCAGATAGAATATCCACCAGAGAATGACTGCTAGATAACCGTTAATGTTTAATACCGCTTTTGACTTATAGATGACGTTAGTGACAATGAATAGGTACGTTTAGGAATTATGAGAATAAAATAAAAATAATATCGTTAACAATAATTATTTATTTTGAAATCCAACAGCATAATACAAAAAAATTACTTGTCTAAACAAACATTAACTTAAGGCCAATTATAGGTATCCCTAAATTACCTTAACGTTTTTGAGAGGGATGAACGCTACCATACTCAACTAAGTTATTACAATTAAAAAAACGACTGCGTTAGTTGTCCAGAAGGCTTCAAGGTAAAATTTAAATGTCTTCTATTTGGTAGGAATGCACTCAATGATTTTGAGAGATGAAAAAAAATAATAAGAGAACTAACCTAAGCAGTCCGTCTGAGTTACCCCCTGTCTGACTGAGCTACAAGACTGGTCGGACTGAGCTACCTTGTTAGATATTGGTGTCTAACAGTCAAAGTCAAAATAGCTTTATTTCATAGAACACTTAAGATGTTACTTAAAATATGTCAAAGTTACATTGAAGGATTGAAATACATACATACACAGTCGTTCTTTTGACTGTACTGACGCTACGCCTATTTGCAAAGGTGCAGTCTTCCCCAGAGAAGAATAGGCAAGAAACTCCGAGGGGTTTTATTTATTATGAATTTATTATTATTAAAAAAACCCGGCCAACTGCGAGTCGGACTCACGCACGAAGGGTATCTATAAAAACTGAAAAAATCAAGCTTTTTTATGGGGGTCCCCTTAAATATTTATTTTATTCTGTTTTTTAGTATTTGTTATTAGAGCGGCAACAGAAATACATCATCTGTGAAAATTTCAACGTCTATCACGGTTCATAAGATACAGCCTGGTGACACACGGACGGACCGATAGCAGAGTCTAATAGGGTCCCGTTTCTACCCTTTGTAGTCTTTTTTTTTAAGTAGTCTTGCAACCAGAGATTCTTCTCAGTAATTACTGTGCTGCATCCTATATGCATGTGATTAGCAGTCAACTCAGGTGCTGACTGAAAAACAGCCTGTTCTTGACTCTTTAATGGAGGATTTTCGAAAAATGGCGAAACACGTGTCCGTTTATTTGCTTCAAAGTATATCTTGACGAAGTTTCGAATCAAAATGTCCAAAAAAATGTTTTCTGACTAACTTTGAACCTCCCGCCCTTACTGCCGTACTCAGAGACGTCAATGTAAGTACTGTTAAACTCTGATGTTGACTCTTTCACTCTTGTTGTTATAAACAAGGATAGCGTGACATTTCGAAATATCCTTTCTTAGTGCTCCCCTAGACTTCATAAGAAACCTACGTGCTAAATTTGAAATCTCTAGATCCAGCGGTTTGGGCTGTGCCTTGATATGTCAGTCAGTCAGTTTCTTCTTTTATATATTTACATAAATTTATTTTTCTTTCTTTCTTTGGGTACGAAACCCTAAAAAATGTAATTAGAAACGTTGTAAAGTTGCATGTGTTTCCAGGAGGCTCGTCGGGAGCTGACTCAAGCGCTGATGGATGAGCTGGCTGACGAGAAGCCGGTGCGAGATCTCATTCAGGAGTTACGAGACATGGCGCAGAAACACTCTATCCCTGACCACGAGGTGGTCGCCATTGTGAGTCTATTCTTTATTTCGTTCCCGTGGGAATTTCGGGAATTCATTTTACAGAGTAGCTAAATAACATTACATACATACATATGCTCACGCCCATAATCCCTAACGGGGTAGGCAGAGCATCAGTGGTTCTAGAACCACTAGATGCCACGTTTGACACAAATTGTGAGGGTTATCAGATGGAACAAGTTGCATAATGGTGAGAGGTGGTCCGCTTTTCGCCCATTATACAGCAAAACCCTCTCACACCTTTTACAGAATTTTACTGTATACCTGGCAAGAGTAGGTAGCTGGCACATTCTAAGTTATTCTTTCACTCCCAATCCAGTATGGAAGTTATAATTTTTAACATTATAATTTATGAATTAATAATTTTGACATTTTATGGATTGTTAGCTGGATATTTTTGAGATGTTTTTATCGTATTTCTAATTGTGTTTTTTTTTAAGTTAATATTTGCACACCTTGCCGGTTGAATGCGCAGATCACCTGTTTAGTTTAAGATCATTCTGACTGTATTCTTGCAAATAAATGGAGTTATTTATTTATTTACATAAATGTGCTGCGGCTCATTTTATATGACGGTAGTTGAGAGCCGTGGCCAAATACGGCCGAAGTTACCAGTAAAGACACATTCATTCAACCGCACTCGTATGTTTCACTAATTGGCCCTAATACTGTCCAACGCTGGGACTGGTGCTTCGACGGAATCAAAACCAACACTGCACTATCTCTCACATACACATAGACTTTTTTTTTCGTGAAAACCGTATGAAAATCCGTTCAGTAGTTTTTAGGTTTATCGCGTTCAGACAGACAGACGCGATGGGGAACTTTGTTTTATAATATACTTAGTTTAATATGTATTGGAACTTATCTGTCTGTTGTACAGAGGCCAGCGCATCAGGCTACTCCATTTTCATTGCAAAACCGCTCTTATCACAACAGCACAGAGTGCACGCGTGTGGTAACCTGAGTTGCGGCCGTCCGTACATTAGTGCCCAGTGGCGCTCGCTGATCTGATCCGATCATTCAGGTTAAGCAACGTATACATGGGCAGGGAACCGAGGAGGGCACATTATTAATTCGTCGAATTACGCTGTTGCCGATTGACTACAGTTGTTAAGCCTTTTAGCGCCAAGAGTTTTCGTCAAAAACGCCCACCACACGCAACGACATCAAAAATTTAAAAAAAAAAATTAATGTCGTAGCGTATGGCGAACGCTTGGTGAACAATACTAAAGTAAAAAAAAAAATTTTGTCTTATATATCAGACTTTGGAGGCGAGGGCACGAAACTTAAACGTCTGATACTTATATCAGACTTTAGCGGTGAAAAGGTTAAATCAAGCCAGAGACCATTTGGCGGTTTGAAAACTCTGGAAGAAGAAATCGCACAGAAGTCACTTATTTTTTAATGGTACGAAAAGTTTTCTTTTCAAGTGTGCAATCTACATGTGTAGTAATAAAATACAGGGGCCTGGGCATCCCCTTGTTGTGTATGGACGTTTGTTTTTGGGGTCTTTAGATTAGGAGATAAGGGAAATCTTAAGTAGTGCCTTTAAAACTAAATACTTTCTTATCGTCAAGTGCGTAGCGAACTTGGCTATTACTTCACATTCTTCTTCTTATCGTGTAGGTATAGTCAAGTGTGTGGCGAACTTGGCTAACCCTGGTGTCAGAGTTTTCAAACCGCCAAATGGCCTCTGACTTGGTTTTAACGACTGTAGTCAATCGAAAACAGCCGGGATAGACAGCTTAACGTGCCCTCCGAAGCACGGAAACGCTCGTGATAAATTGGCACTTTGGTAACCCATCAGGTTCCCGGCCTTTGTGTACGTTACTTAACCTCACTGATCGGTAGAGATCAGCGAGTGCCACTGGGCTATGAGCGCTTTACAATAATCTAAAAGGAGAAACTGACTGACTGACTGACTGACATATCAACGCACAGCCTAAACGGCTAAACGTAGGCACTTGAAAGGAAGGGACGTAGCTTAGGTACCGTAGAGGTGCACTAAGAAAGGAATTCCCGAAATTCCAACGGGAACGGGAATTAGCGGGAAAATCCTTTTGTATGAAAAATCTAAACCGCTTAAGTTAGACGCTTGAAATTTGGCATGCAGGTACCTTAGTAAACTTAAAGCTTAGTTGCAACAGGATATTGCAAAATTCCCACGGGAACGGAAGTTAGCGGGAAAAAACTTCACGCGGTTCCCAAAGTTCACGCGGGCGAAGCCGCGGGCGGAAAGCTAGTAAATACACTGGGCGTCAAAAATAAGTAGTACAGTTTTAAAATTGCGATTTCTCCCAAACTATAAAACTTAGACCTTTGAAACAAAAAAGGTTAAAAAGAAAATTTAATCTTATTCAATAAAAACTTCATGCATTATAAGAACTTATAATGCTTGACTTTAAAAAAAACGAATAAATAAAAACACTTTTTTTAAACTGTTGAAAGGTGTTGTCTTACTTAGGATTTTTGTGTTTGACACATTCGCTGCTGATAAAGCAATTGTAATTGAAAAGCATAGGTATCTTCAGAGAGTAAATTTGACTAATCATGCCTCTTTCACCAGAAGAATGTGCAAGAATCTTAGCTTTTCTCGAAGTGGGCATCAGTATGCGTCGTACTGCAAGGAGGGTGGGTGTAACTTTAAGAACGGTTCAGCGAGTAAAGCAAAGGTACGAAGAGACTGGAAACCATCTAAGGAGACGAGGTAATGGCAGACCCAGGTGCACAAGTACCCGAGAAGATCGCTTTATTGTTTCCACTGTGTTAAGAAATCGACACCTTAATGCAGTTGAGGTTCAGCAACAGCTTCTTCGGACCCGAACAGACTACATCAGTGAGAGTACAGTGAGAAGAAGACTTGCTGAAGCTAACCTGAAGCCTCTAAGACCAGCAAATGGCCCCAAACTTGAGACAGAGCATCGCGTAGCAAGACTACGCTACGCCCGTCAACACGTACAATGGGGCGAAGAAGAATGGGCTAGAGTTTTATTCACAGATGAGTCTCGATTCTCTTTATACACTTCAGATGGACGGCGGAGAGTCTACAGACGACCCGGTGAGCGATACATTCAAGCTTGTATCTCGGAAAGAGTCCAATATGGCGGGGGCTCTGTACACGTATGGGCTGGTATCTCTTCAGAGAGTCGCACAGAGCTTGTGGTAATAGAAAATGGGACTTTGACTGGTGAAAGATATGCCTCGGAGATCCTCAACGAGTATGCAGGGCCATATTTAATAAATATGGGTGATGGAGCCATCCTAATGCATGATAACGCCCGGCCACACACTGCTCACCACGTACAAGAGTACATTCAGGAGGTTGGCATCAACTTGATGGCTTGGCCATCGAGAAGCCCAGATCTCAACCCGATTGAACACGCCTGGGATGAGCTTGGGAGGCTAGTCAGAAGGCGCAGTCCACCTCCTGCCACACTCAGGGCTCTAAAACATGCGCTGATAGAAGAATGGGAAAATATTCCCCAACACCGCCTCCGAAACTTAGTGTTCAGCATGCCAAACCGGATCCAAGCTGTAATTAGAGCCCGAGGCGGCAACACAAGTTATTAAATTGTGAAAAAGTTCCAAAACGTGAAAATTAAGTGGTTGACATATCGTTAAAAATTGATACTTTTTAGTATTTATCTTAATTTTAAGTTTGAAACTTTATTCATGCCAAATAAAATATAACTTTAATAAACTTCGTTAAGTTTACTATAAACTGCTTTTTATTTCATAAGTGTAACTACTATAGTTTAGGAGTAATTGCAATTTGAAAAGTGTACTACTTATTTTTGACGCCCAGTGTAGTATAAATTAATAATCTCAAATGATGATACTCGATGACGAGTCAGAGCTACGCAGTTGGAAGTAACTCGCTGGGCGCGCCTGAGTCTTTCAGTCTAACCTGAGCTTGCGACTTCATTGCTGCGTCGTCGCCATGTCGAATTGGCAATCTGATCCTTAACACCTTCACTTTACGTATCGAATTAGTTTAAACGGTGAGTAAATTTAGGTTTTATATTTTATAGATCTGGCAATGCGTGATGTCTCGCGGCGAATGGAACAAGAAGGAAGAATTGCTGGCTGAGCAAGCGGCTAAACATCTGCGCCACTACACTCCTTTGCTGGCTGCTTTTGCGCAAACCGCTAAGGCTCAGATTGCGCTGCTCACCGAGGTAACCCATACCGTTATTTAGTTAATATTTGGAAAATCAACAACTTTGGATACAAAGTTAATACAACAAAAATAGCGCCAGTTGAGTTATAAACAATAACTGCCCCCGATCGCGGTAAGTTTCAATTTAAACGTGTTTACCAAATGAAGCTAAATCGCTCACGTTTTAATTGTATTCAACGTTTCTATTGGGCTGAATACAAAACGTTACAGTTTAGCTTTGGTAAACATGCTCAAATTTAACGCGATCGGGGGTTGCTTTACCGCAAAACATCAAAACACCATAGACATTCTGTTTTTGTTTAATCAATCCCTTTCGAGAAAGGCAAAAAATCTATGCCCATACAACGATTTTATTAAATTGTTTTTACTTTAAATAAAAAATAAAATAAACGTTAGGGGCCGTCCACATATTACGCCACGCAAAATTTCGACTTTTTGAACCCCTCCCCCCTATGTCACGCTTTTTTGGTATCCGTTTAACATGTGTTGTCACGTTTGGTAAGACCCCCCTCCCCCATACGCTGTGACGTAATATGTGGATGACCCCTTAAGGCCCACATTAAGGTTTTCCCTTATATCGTGGGTCCCTCGGAACACAAATAAAGACAGACACAAACACCCATGACCCGAGAACAAACATCTGCTTTTATACAAATATTTTCCCCGACTGGGAATCGAAACCAGGACCCATCGATCAAGAGGCAGCGCCACTACCACTCGACCAAACCGGTCGTCAAAATACTTAAGTATTTATTTGTCTCTTTCTCTCACTATCGAAATGACAAAGACAACCAACTGCTACAGTATAGATCAGTCTTAGTTCTGTAATGTGAATTAATTTGTGTTGTTATGGGAATCAATTTTCCAAATAACACAGGTGCAAGAGTATTGCTATGAGAACATGAGCTTCATGCGAGCGTTCAGCAAGCTGGTGCTGATGCTATACAAGACGGACGTGCTGGATGAGGAGGTTATCCTGAAGTGGTACCGCGAGCCCAACTCCACCAAGGGCAAGGTCATGTTCCTCGACCAAATGAAGAAGTTCGTCGAGTGGCTGCAGTCGGCTGAAGAGGGTATGCTTTTACAACTATACAGGGCTTTAGGTATCTCTCTTTCAACCTCTCGGGTGGTTAATCAGTCCATGAAACTGAACAACTTCCCCAAGGAGCATAGGTCAAAATACGATAAAAAAATTTGAGTTCCCATACAAACTTCATCAGCATATAGCGCATTTTGTATGGGAGATCAAAATACTTTTTTCGTATTTTGACCTATGTTCCTTGTATAATCTTATTTTTTTTGTCCGGCAGACAACCAAAGAATTTATTCATTGCTTTAAAATGTACACACAAAATACAAAAAAACCACAAGTACAAATACACATAGTAAACAAATAGGTTACAGAGTTATTATGGAGTGTTGTGTGTGTGTGTCAGAGTGCAACAAAAAGGCCATAGCTTAGTATAAGCTTTATTCAAAAGACAAAACACTGGTATTTTTCTATAACCTCATTATCGTCAGTCACGAGTGCTCAGCAGCGAAAATGAACACTCAAAAGAAAATGCATAATAACAGGGGATAAATATGTGAGTTATGTGTTGTGTGTAAGTGTAATAAGTAGTAACTGCTGGGTAAAGACCTCCCTCGCATCCTTCCATTTCTTGCGATCTTGTGCAAGTTGCGGCTATCTGAAATAAGCATCCAACATTAAAAAGAAAAATGTTACAAATGTCGTGGACAAATCTGTTCCAGCCAACCGAAACTTAGTGGAAAAAAAAATTTGGATGGGGCCAAGAATGTGCAGAAATCAATATTTATATTTTTTTATTATAATTTTCAATTTAAGACCTAAGTATTATCAAAATATGCCGTGTGAGTCCCCGCTCTTTCTGACCGAGGTGTCGTACAAGGCGACTAAGGTAAATATGCAAGCAAGTTCGTCTGCACACAGAGAAGGAAAACTCTGCAATTATATCAAAACCCTCGCCAACCCGTCTGCCAAGCGTGGTGAGTATGGCATTTACCCCTCATGTTATGGGGACATATATGGCTGATGAAGATTTTTATTGGTAATGAACTGGTCTGTAGGTTCTTGTTTCCCGATCAAAACAAACATTTGAAAATTGTATTTCAAGTAATTGTGAGGAGCTGGGAGTTGTATTTACAAAAAAAGTATACTTTTAAGTACTTACAGTGTTTCTATTTTCTTAACGTCTCTCGGCAAACAGTGCCTCGTTCTTGTCATTTGAAAATCAACTGAAGTAATTATTCGTATTTCGAATATTTATTCGAAATTTTCCGAATTACAATAAAAATAGAAATACATAATGTAGTCCATACCCAGCACTAGTGCAAACCTTCCTTTTTTGAGGTTAGATGGTGCTGTGTGAATTAACATAGAATAATATGTACATAGGTATACTTAATACATTTTTATTCAGTAACAATACATCAAATATGCAAATGGAACTTATGCCTACCTTGGTGTAATACACCAAAAAGGTAGACCAGCCTTCATATAAAGAAACTACTAAACCCAGATAATAAATAAAATAAAATAATATTTATTTCTAAAAAGGAAGTTTACAAAAAAATATATACAAAAGACGAGCATAAGGTTAAAAGTGTTGAATTGCTTTCTTGTGACCCCTGCACTAAGTCAAGCTTGTATCGCAGGAATCAAAATTGATTGCCTTCGATGCATTACTCGAAATGACCAAAGTGAGAGATAATTGTTAAAATATGTTAAATTTATTAATAAGTAGACAGGGAAAATAGACGTGTGTTCGTGTGTGTGTGTGTGTGTGTGTACAATTAACATACAAACGAAAACACAAGAATATTTGATAACGTTTGATATTTAATAGAGATTTCCGCTGCAGGTGCCAACCTCGAAGACAGAGCTGCAGAAGATGTTGCATAACAAGACTGCCATACCATTCCACAAGTACGTCTGCCCTAACTGCCACTCAATACCTCAAGGAATACAATGGATGAACGCGAAAGAAACTGACCGTAAGTTATTGATACACACTGTTTAACTGGCTTGTCCATGAGCCTATAAGGCCGTAGTCAACCTCGGGGGACCCGCACGCCTTTCGGGTTTTATCACGATGTTTTCTTTTACTGCTGAGCTAGTGACAATTAATGAGAAATCCGCACATAAATCCAAAAAAAACTAAATTAGCTGTACAGGCCCGAACCAGGTTTATTATACCCGCAACTTCTCGGTTACAGACTGTTTAAGTGACTTGAGTGAGCTTTAATTTTTATGATGGGTTGTTATACCAATTATAACTTCTACTATAACTGATTCAGTTGATTAAACTGAATTTCTCTAAGGAAAGTTATAAGTAATCCGTAGAAACGGTTAAAGCAATTTGTAAGAAAAGTCAAAAAATTAAATTAGAACTTAAATTTTTCAAAACATCAATTGGAATAAAGGGTTATATAAAGTTTATAAGCTAATTTTTGTGATGTGAATAACACCAAATAACTTTCTCCTATGAAACCATGTTTCAAAAAAACAATTCCATAATAATTATTAACAACATAAACTGAATGTGCGAATTTTTTTTTCATCTATCCTTCTAGTAGTCGCATTACTAGAGGTAATTTTAAATCTGCTAATATAGAATCACTTCTTTTACATCATGATAGCAACAACAGTTATATCGCCATATGGGTGCAGATTAATCAAATTGGAGTTATTACCATTAGAATCGTTTGAGCCAAGACGTACAAGCTTATCTATAGTTTAATTTAAAACAATATTGAGAAAAAACAAAAATTTCACTAAGCAATTAAAACAATAATTACAAAAACTCCTGGGAAGATTGTTTTGAATAAATAAATTAATATTTTGACGAAAAAGTTTATCTATTCCTTAAGTTTTGAGTAAAAATACGAGTATGTCGAGTAGGTATCATTCATACCTAAATAAAATAAATAAATTAAGACCTGTAAATGTTTTAGGTTCGCAATGTGTAAATAAAATAACGCAATTTTTTTCTCGTAATCAGCAAATATTGTTGGGTATCCCAAGAGCCTTTCAGTGGGTCTTGTGTAGTGGGTGAATCAGTTTTCTGTTATCTAATCGCATTATTGTAAAGTATTACAAATACGTGTAGAACAACATTAAACACCAAATTATTGATATCACAATTCTATTACTTGAGATTTAGCGTTGTTTTATGTTCACTTCTTTAAAATAGGTGAAACATATAAATATAAAGACTTGCCAGGCAAATATAAATATCATCGTATGAGACAGGACAAGATCTGTAGTTAAAATAGGATAAACTTTACAACTTCGTTAAAAGTAAAATAAAGTAATATTTGTAGAACATTGTATAAATAAGTCTTTGATCCATTTTTTATATTTACCTGGCAGGGCTTTAACTGTGGAGTCAATATAGCATAAGTTTAGCTGTAACATAAGCAAAAAATATGTGTGATGAGCCTTATGTAACGGTGATGTAAAATTTGTAGTGTTTAAACTCACCACGTTCGAAAAATTAAAAAAATGTGTATAGATAAATTATTCTTTTTTTGCATTGTAGCTTAAGGATTTGAAATATAATCTAGTTTTTACCACTTTATATACCCGGCGAAGCCATAAAGAGGGTAGATATAATTATGTATTATATTTTTCTAGTTTATAAAGGGTTTTGGTAGGGATAACGCATGTGGTGAGTTTGCACTACAGGCAAGTGCCTCTTAGTATAAGTGCAATATACATTATATACAAGTCTTTCAATGTGATCATTTACGAAATGTATAAATTTAATCATCTGCGTATTGTCTAAGTACTTTTATAACAATTTCGTAATAAATTAAATGTAATCGGTTTCTAGATCGAAATAAAAGATTTTGTGAAAAAGGTTATATTTTCTTATTTATAAAGTTCATCGAAAGTAGAAAAAAAACATCTGAACTAAAGCTAGATTTAATAAGATTAGTTGAGGATATAAACGTATAGCTTGAGCAATACCTGTTCCGGCAATTCCTCCACCGTAGTGAGAATCAGGAGGTCTGATTGGGTCTCGTCGACGCCAGTCGTGGTCATAATCCGGAATTCTATCCTGATCTGGCGGAGGTTCTTCAGTCTCATTTCCATTCTGACTACCGCTTTCACTCTTACTTGACTCAGTCGCTCGAAAACAACCTATCCAACCCAAGCCATTGGTTGGAGAACATGTTCCTTTTCACATATCCTTGGCAATCACAAATCAAATTGTGTTCAGGACTTAGCAGAGAATTGGATCTGTACATTTGAGTGTCAATGAAGGACCGTGGTAGACGAGTTAGTGCCTGCCTACACGCAGGAACACGAAGTAAAGCATTACGATACAAAAGTGCCACCATCAACGTTACAAAGGACAGAGACAGGTTGCCAAATCGCTGTGGTGGTATTTTACCGTTCGACATGATTATTTTCCACTAGCTGACCCGTCAGACGTTGTCCTGTTTTCTTTTTTTTTCAACTTTCTTAATTTTTTCTTTCACAAGATCCTTCTCCTGATAATAACGAACAGAACAAAAAAAGAATTAGCGAAATCGGTCCAGCCGTTCAGGCGTGATGCCGTGACCAAGGGAAATAGGGATTCATTTTTATATACCTAAATAGATTATTTTCAGTTGATTTGATAGTTAACAAAATGTTTGTTATGACACAACTGGCACCTACTGTCGCGGTTGACTTCGGACATCTTACGGAAAATGAATCGAGGCTGTACGGTCTGAAGACCTTTGCTTTTCCGTAACGGATAATGTTGGATTTTTTAACTGTATGGATTATTCACAAGATTTGTTTGTTTCTAATCTATAAGTAACACAGGTGTACCACAGATGTACCTACATAAGGAAAAAGTAATCACTGGCGTTTAGGTGTACTCTTCAGCGAAGATCTTATTTTTCCAAATTACTTTACGAGACACCTGCTGTTAAAATCGAAGTAGACAATTCTTTCTCTACATTTAAGCAAAATCGTTGTGTTTAATTATGATATGAATTTTGATTTACATGAAGACAAAAGTTCTATATTAAAAACGTATTTCAAATTACATTTAAATAGTCAAATTATACCAGCGAGAAAACAATTTTAAAGAGTAAAAGCATGTATTATGTTACCCACCCACTGTTATTGTAAACCTAACACGCAACCTGAGTGCAAAATTGCAGACACGTTGCACAAAAAAGACAAATGGCTTGTATGAATCAGTGTGATAAGGATAACACGTTACGAACAAATCAAAAGACATCCCGAGTTAAACCGAAGTCGCAGACGCAACTGCCTCTGCATACAAAGCAGCCATAGGGGAGGAGGTAAGGAATAGAGTGGTGAGAAGTCAATTGTAGGACATAAAAATGTTGGTACGGTGTGATCTTTTTTTTATTGTGAGATGGGTTAACTCTTGACCAAGGTCATAGATGAGGTCGACGATGGAGCGAGTTAACCTAGAAAATGCCAATTAAGGCACTGGTAGCAAGCTGTTTGGCGTCGGACTTCGGTAGGAGGGGTGGTCGCGAACCAGACGGCCCTTTACAGAGCCTACCACACCGCATGAGACCATAGGATGTCACCTCAGGTTCAAAACAAACTGAGGTGTCGTTGCCTAAGATGGATTATTAGGAGGCCGGTCTCATTTGTGTTTCCTTAGTCACCTCTTAGGACACCCACGGAAAAAGATACGGTGGTGTTATTCTCAACCGATCACTACACGGCGGTCCGTTCTGCAGTCTATATAATACCTACCTGTCTTTTCTGTAAAATGATGTAGATATAACTATAAATAAAACTGCTTATTAGCTATCCTAAAAAGAAGTCAGAAATATTTAGATCGTACAGTTAATGTGCTCTCTAGATTTATGTAGGCGTTCCAAAGGTACATACCTGGCTTTTCGTTTCCCGGTAAGCAGATGTTTATTTTTGGGTCCGAATATGTTTGTGTTTATGCGTGTTCCAAGGTAACTACGATATAGGGTTAGGCTTAAGGTTAAACCTATAAAGTTCTTACATCATTCATTACTTTTTAAATTCTTGATGAAGAAACATGTACCTACCCACTTCTAATTTCAAGAATTTCCTAGTAATCTATTTTCTTTTAAAAAGGCAAGGCGTGTGACCTTATAGGGCCAGTAACAAAATGGGATAGGAGTCTCGAATAAAATAGATAAAATGTACCGTCATTTTAATTTAGATTCACCAATGGTTTTTGAACCTTGCTTTTTATTTTTCTGGAGTTTTAATTTCAGGATATAGCACAACACTATTTATGAACGTTGATCTTTGTCGAGAACGTGCGCTGCATGCATTTGTATACACCAACAACGCTACGTTGCTCTGAAAATTATTGCAACGGTTTCACATGCAACGACAAATAACTTTAAGGAATAACTGTAGCGTGTATAATTAAATACTTTTTGCAAAGTAAACGTACGAAACCTTTAAAAAGAGGACAAATCTTATCATATTTAGTAATCCCCTTTCAATTATATCCCGAATTACCTAGTACATCGCCTACCTACTATCCACGAGTATGTTCTTGACAGCATAGAGTAAGTTTTTTTTTCTATTTGCAGCAGTAGTTTTTGGAATAGGTACAGCGAGAGAATGAAAGGGCAAAGCGCATGAAAGGTCAGCGTAAACAAAAAAAGATGGGCCACACAACGTAGCAGTTCAAAACAACAATAGCGCCTAACAATACATAGGCATCTAAACGTTACGCATCGTTTTGCTATTTTAAATTATTACAAATAAATCCCTACTGATATTATAAATGCGAAAGTAACTCTCTCTGTCTATCTGTTACGCTTTCACGCCTAAATTAATGAACCGATTTTGATGAAATTTGGTACAGAGATAGATTAAACCTTGGAAAAGGACACAAGCTACATTTTATTCCACAACTGGTCACAATATAACCTGTAGTCCACGCGGGCGGAGCCGTGGGCGGAAAGCAAGTAAGTTAATAACGTTGTCAAGAATTTTGGGTGGGACATGTATGCCACATTCATTTCTAATGGTCGTTGTTGCTGTGGTAGAACGAAGGATGATGATTATATGTAATTTCGAAGCACCTGATCGTACCTACACCTGCGGATGTAGGAATTGCGAGAAACACAAATAAATGTTTTCTCCCTAGTTGTAAAGAAGAGCAAGGGCGAAGCCTTTGCTGCCTAAGACGAAGCTGTCCGTGTGTTATCGTACTCCAAAAGAGGGAGAGCCTTAAACCAGGACAGGAGATAACATATCTGTGATTTTGTAAGGAAGAAGACCGCCCCGATTCGCGGTACCGGTACGTACCCGGCCGCTTCTCTCCACAAACGTATGTCCGACGTTTCTCTCGCAGTAACGCCCTAATAAGCCAAGGTTTGAGCCCCACAGGGGGCGCCCTTAGGCCTGTTACTTAAAATTTTGGGCTGAGAGCCGTCTGCGCTCGCCACTTGCTCGGTGAAGCTGTCAAGGCCATCAGCGGCCAAAGTGTAGTCATTTAGAAAAAAAAAGGAAGAAGACAACGAGTAGGTACTTGCATGAAAGATCCCCGAACTAGTAGCGTTGTACGTACTTTTAGTACGAGCCTATAAACCACGAAATTGGAAGGACCACGGGAGATGAAGAGTCCTGTTGATGGTACATGGGAGTCTAGTTACATGGGGTACTTTAAATCCGTTAGCGAGACTTTAGAGGGTTATTCTCCGGCGCGGCGTGTGGAACTGAACAACTTTCCCCAAGGAAAATATTTGAATTTTTTTTAAATGTTTGGCTTCCCATTCAAAGCCAAATGTTGTATGTAGAGGTGTTTTTTTTTTCATATTTCGACCTACATTTCTTGGGAAAATTTGTTCAGTTTCATGGGCTGATCAAAGACCTTTGTCAAACAGATTATTAATGCACTAGCATCCCGCTCGGGACTTCGTTCCCGTGAGAATTCGGAAAAATTATGTAGCCTATGTTACTTAGGAATAATGTAGCATCCTAATGGTGAAAGAATTTTTTAAATCGGCCCAGTACTTTTTGAACCTATTCATTACAAACATACAAAAATAGGTACAAATCTTTCCTCTTTATAATATTAACTTTCTGCAACTTTCATAAAGGACCAGCTTTCCGCCCTCTAAAAGTAGCCTATGTTGCTCTCCAGCTCTCTTACTTTTTCTGTGTACAAAATTACGTAGATCTGTTGCTTCGTTCTAACGAGAAGGAAAGACAAAGAAACAAACACACTTTCACATCTATGAATATTAGTAAGAATGTCCAACTTATGCAGGTTTTCAATATTGTGTACACAAGGCAGCACATGAATCTATACATGTTGACCTAGAAGTCACCCTTATCTCGCTCGTAATAGCGCCAGCTTTGGTAGTGCAAATGGGTAACTTGACGTGCTGCTGTCTGTACCTAAAGTATAAGACAGAGTAAAGTAATAAAAGTTATGCCAACCTTTTAAAAATAAATTGGAAAACAGGATAACCTTTTACCTCTTGACTCATAGTCATAGAAGACATACATTGCTTCAGTGGTCAATATTGTTAACTAGTTAGCAAAGATATCGAAATGAAATAGAAGTAATAACAGTTAAAATATATCTAACGCATAAAAGAATTATTTTTTACGAGTCATAATTTAAAGTGTTTAAGAGATATGAAATTCAGAAGAATGCTAAAAGGCATTTAATAAATAATTTCTCAGGCGTAACTGTAGATTTCAATATGTTCTACGCTATTTCTTTGAATGTTTATAGCTCGTTTAGGTACAAGGCAATACTGTCTTATTTTTTCCTTCTATCGGGATAAACATGTCAAGAGGTAAATAGGTAAACACTACAGGATGGGGAAATATGGATTTAAAACATTACTTTTTCACAACCTTTCTTATGAGAGCAATGGATCGACTTGATTTTTGTAAAGAGATGGTTGGGAGACTGGAGAAAGGCATATAATACTCTTCCAAGCATTTGCGAAGTCGCGGTAGGAAATATGGTATTTGTAAAATCAACTTCAAACCAACTTCTATTACGA
Organism: Aproaerema taeniolella; assembly: GCA_949987775.1. Lineage (NCBI taxonomy): Eukaryota > Metazoa > Arthropoda > Insecta > Lepidoptera > Gelechiidae > Aproaerema > Aproaerema taeniolella. The sequence goes on from OX465248.1 coordinate 7,786,346, forward strand.
TTTTATTTTACATCTATGTATTAAGGTGTGGTCGAAATGAGATGGGATGTCTCAACCGAAGATCCTCAAGGTCGCTGGTCGTCTACACGCATGAAGACCAGTCAACGCTTGAAGCTCGTGCCGTGTGCTTCACAAACATGGGGAAGACTCTAGTTATTTTATCCTGCCTTTGCGCAGTTGGTAAGTACCTCAAATTATTCGGAATTATACCTATTTGCAATCATCTCTTTATATTTATTTACCTTAAAATGATTTTAAAATCTCAGGATAAGGATCAAATCCATTTTAAAAAACCAGAATCCCCATTTTACTTGTATTTAAGTAATTCCTCTTAAACTTTCACAAAATGTTAAATGCTATTAAAGAAACACTTAGAAACTGTACCCGAATCCAACGAGCGTGTATGAAGCTTTTATAAATGTAGATAAAGTGATAGAGGTGTGTTTGGATCTTGCCAGATGAAAAGCCCAATAGGATGAAAAAAGGTCGTGAGCTTAAAATAAATAAATTAATGTGCCAGTTTACAAAATAATATAAGCACGCGAATAACATGCATTTTACACGCCTTTCTGTCATAGCAGTGACATAATTTAATTGATAGCAATTAATGTTGGCATTCGAATTCAATTATTATACGCATGGTGAATATTATAGTCATTATTCTACCATCTAGAAGGAATAAAAAAAATAATTTGATCGATTCATTAATACAGCGTTAAAATTTAATTTACTTATCGTTATCTGCGAATAATATAACGGTAAAAAATAACTTGGAATGATAACAAGAATCTATTCAAAAGAAAAAGCCTTTCTTCCAAATTGATATGATAACTTTACAAATAATAAAATTTCCTAAAAACCAACGTGTATTTACGTAGAAGTTCTCTCTATCGCGTGATTTATTTATACCTATGGTAGTTTTTCAAGTTCTGTTTTGATTTTTATATTTTTTGATTTTTTTAGGGAAATTTCACTAAAGTCTTAGACATGACTTGGACTATACTAGGTAATTCCAAGGATATATTTTTAGATTTATTTCTTGAATATATCCTGTAGCTATTTTTTTCTTCTCACATTTTACACTGATACATGGTGATCTCTCTAGGGATTGTAAATCAAAATTTACAAGAGTTAACTTTTATTGTCATAGAAATTTATATCGCCATTTTATTTAAACTCTTCTAAATTAATGTAAATCTTTGATGTTTAGTCACGCGTAAACGCTAATGATTCCTTACTTTTGTAGAATAATTGCATTTTTTAACTTGCAATCTAATAAAAACAAGTATTTGTTTCATTACAAGAGGCAATCCAAAAACTAAGACCAAAATGGTCACAGTTAATAGTTAAAGAAATAATTAGTACCTTATAATTAGCTGTGGAATTGAACAATGGCGAGTTTACTTGTATCTCCTTCTAATTGGAGAATTAATTATGTAACGAATTAATTTCTGCGCATTTTAAACAGTACACAGTTTATACGGGAAGGACATTTAGAAAAATAAGGAAATGATACACGACAACCAACAGTGGGATTATACGTTTTTTCATACTTTCGAGGTCTTTTTAAGAAGCTTAAGAAAATTTCTAGATACATACGGAGGGATGAAATGTTCAGTATAAGTAAATGCTAAGCCTGCATTTCAATTCAAAAGAAGAAGACTCTTCCGCTTGAAATGAGATATTTCCGGGCTCATACAACCCGAATCTCTTTAAAGTTTGTGTGAATAGGTATCTTTAGGGTGAACTACATTTTCAACCACATCTTCGCCCCTGGGCTAAATTGTGGTCAAGAGCAAACGCATACCAATCTATTGAGAAAAAAAATCACACTTTCACATTTATAATTGTATGTACTCAATGGTATTTGTAATGTGCAGCACTTTAATATGTCTGATTCACTAAATACCAGTTATACCACATTATAACCGCTTCATAAAGCTGTGACACGTAATTAAATTGTAATAAAAGGAGTTTATTTGAATTATAAATAAATAAATTAAATAAATAAACAAACGCTACACACTCAAAGGCCCACACTAAGATTTTCCCTTGTATCGTGGGTCCCTTGGAGCACTCATAAAGAGAAACACAAACACCCATGACCCGAGAACAAACATCTGCTTTTTACACGAATGTTTGCCCTGACTAGGGATCGAACCCAGGACCGCCGATCAAGTGGCAGCGTCACTACCACTCGACCAAACCAGCTGTCTTATTGTTTACTCAGAATTTATGTCAAACGTGGCATCAAGTGGTTCTGAAACACTGATGCTCTGCCTACTCCGTATGGGATTACAGGCATGAGCGTATTTAATGTATGTACAAAGAACACAGACCGCACTGAACAAATACACAAACTACTCGTTTCCAAGCAATACTCGTACTTACAATTTTTCGTTTTTGTAGGTCCTTACTCGGACTTTTACAAAATCCATATCCACACTAAACCATACTTTTCCCACTAATATTATCAATGCGTAAGTTTGAGAGAATGGATGGATAGATTAATGGATGTGTGTTACTCCTTAAAGTAAAAACTACTGAACGGGTTTGGATGAACTTGCTGAAAAGCTTAGACATGAGAGGCTACATAATTTTCCCACATTGCTCTTGACCACAAAAAAGCTAGTAATGTTATACTAGAGAAAGTAACTGTGTTTTTTTGTCTGTTCCGTTTTTCATATGGATGAAATAAATAAAATAAGATAAATTTAAGCTACGAGATAGACGTAGACTACATTATACCAAAGTGTTGAGGAATTCCTTCGGAAACGCGATTTAACCGAATTCCAAGCAAGCAAAGCCGAGTGCGAAAAGCTTGTTTTAAATGAATTTTAAAAAAGCTGAAGCAATCAGATAGAGATTCCATTCCATGTGTAGACAAACACCACTAACTCAAAGGCCCATACTAAGGGGTTTTCCTTTAACGTGGTTCTCTTGGGAAATAATACAAATATTATGACCTTTTTATATCGGCAGTTAAATATTATATATGCCTACGCTTACGCCTATGATCCCTAGGGGGGTAGGCAGAGCATTAGTGTTTCTAGAACCACTTGATGCCGTGTTTGACATGAATTGTGAGGGTTATTAGATGAAACATGATGCATATTTGTAAAGATTGTTTGCTCAACAATACAACAAAAGCCACGCATCCCTATTACTGACTTTTACAGTATGCCTGGGTCGAGTTAGCAACCGGTACATTCTAAGTTTTTCTTTCACTCTCAGTTCAGTGTGGTAGTTAATATTTTTGTAGAGAATGCTTCTAAAGATATGAGAATTTTTCTTTTTTATTCAACAAGGCATAAACATAATAAATCAAATGCAAGCTACGTCCACGCTACGTTCAACGTGACCTCACAACTTTAGAGGACACCGACGGTTCTGCATAAACAGCCATTTCCATATTTAATCTCTTATTTTTATTTACGTGTAGGTCCTTGTATATGGAATGCGAGATGACTGTGACAGACAAATAACATCAAAGTCTCGTACAAGTTTGTGATTATGTTGTTATTTTTATCTCGGAAATTTACTTTCGCAGTTAAAGTCATAATAGAGCTAGTATTTCCTTGCACTTATGCCTAAATTTCCTATCGGAGGATGTAGATTGTAGACTATAATGTGTTTCTCAATAGACAAATGTTCATAGGGTCATTACGGTTATTAGATGAGACATGAACCACTCTACTGGTCATAAGTTGGAGACTAAATACACGAAACCTCCGAGTTCTACTATAGTATAGGTACCTGAAAAGTTTCGGCAATTGGCAATTTTTATAAGCCAGCCAGCGAGGAAGTATTATTAATTAACAATTATATAGTATGTATTTATCAGCGTACCTATCTTTGTAAGCTGAGAAGTCCATAAGCCTTTGTAACCTTTGAAAGCAGCACAAATAAAAATTAATTTTAAAGATGTTAGAGCGGGAAATGTCTACACTGGTATATTCTTTAGAGTTTAGGTAATTAACATTATTTTTATAAAATACTGTAGTCCACACCCGCGTGGACTACAGGTTATATAGTGCCCAACTGTGGGATAAAATGTAGTTTATGTCCTTTCCCAGGCTCTAATCTATCTCTGTACCAAATTTCATCGAAATCGATTCAGTAGTTTAGGCGTGAAAGACGGACAGACAGACAGATAGAGTTACTTTCGCATTTATAATATTAGTAAGGATTTTTTGTATAAGTATACGAGTATCTTACATCTAGGTACATATAGCGAAAATGAATGATGTGTCAGACCACTAAATTTAACGGCTTTTCCCAAAGCAGTCAAAATGTTTTTTATAAAATTCGCCTCTTTAGATAAGTTGGTCCATCAGCTGATAGCCTTAGCATGAGAAGAATCAAATATTTTGACAAGTTATTATTGGTTAGGAAAAATTATTAGTTTCATAGGGAGAATCATCCCCAAAAGTTTTGCTAACTATTTAAAGCGCGTTGAACGGATATATAATTATTTAAACAATCATTAAAGTTACAGGTCCTTTAAATTTAATGCCATCCTTGATTACGCCAACGAAGGGAAGTGATAGTGTGATACTTAAAGTAACATTAACTTTAGTGGACCTTTCTGTAACTGGGTATGAGTATACCATCTTTCCTTTCCGACGTCTCTACATATATCTACTACACGCGTGCACTCTCTGCTGTTACGATAAGTGCGGTTTTGCAATGGAAATCGGGCCTCTGTGCAATAATAGAAATTGACTTAAAAATCCGTCTTTATCCACAGCTTACGCACAATTTGCAAACAACCGTTACCAACCGCAACAGAACAGCTTTGGTTCCTTTGGCACTCAACAGAAAACTGCGTCCCGGGGTCCACCTCAGAACCAATACAGTCAACAGCCGCAACAAAACCAGTACAGACAACAAACACAACAGAAGCAGTACCAACAACAACAGGCTGCACCGAAGCAAAGTGCTGGAACCTGCAGAGAACTGAACGAGAGATCGCCTGTGTCTGGCAGCTGTGATAGATATATTGAATGTATTGTAAGTATTAGAAATACGAATTTTTTTGAATGGCAGAATCAGCTTATTCTAGTTTATTTTTCCGATATCACTGAACGGAATAATTTATCTTCACTATATAGTGTTTAATATCCATATTTTATTTAACCTTCCTTATTTTTTTAAATGGACTAACGGATATGGACCTTTGTTTAAAAAAAAAAACTTAAGAAAAGTTAAGACTTAAAGAAACTTTCAGTAGATTAGACATCAACGCGCGCACTTTTTATTGTTCGTTTTTTACAATTAATTTTAAAAAACTAATGAAGGAAATAATTTACCCCAAGAACACAGGGCAAAATATAAAAAGGTTGGAAAAATTAAGGGAGATATATATAATTTACGGGTAGTTACCGTATATCTTATTAGATATTTCAGTGCTTAAAAAATGTTTGATTTGAGAAAGTTGTTCCATAATTACGTTGAATTCAGTTATGATTCAGTTTGACTAACAGATTCAAAACTTTTTATAAGTAACATAACCTAAAATTTTAGTTTTATAATAGTGAGTTAAGCTTGACTAATAAAAAAAATTACCTATGCCTATTTTTGGTCTAGAACGGAACTGCCGAAGAAAAGCTGTGTCCAGATGGTCTACGTTTCAACCCTAACTTACTGTTCAATGCTTATCCCTGCCAGTACCCCAACGAGATGCCTTGTCTTGAACGCTCTTCTCTTCGTAAGTATCTGATATTTATTTAAAAATACAAGGCACAACGCTTTTTGTGTTACAAGAGCAAGTTTTGCTAATGGTAGGTACGGACGGCCGCAACTCAGGTTACTACACGCGTGCATTCTGTGCTGCTGTGATAAGAGCGGTTTTGCAATGAAAATGGAGTAACCTGATGCGCTGGCCTCTGTACATCCTGAAACAACAAGCTTATTCCGCAATTGAAAAAACTTTTTCCCTATTGCCAAAGAAAGTACATCTGTGAACAGACTGTCCGCTCATTTAAGAAAACACAGCTTTTTTACCAAAAACAGACAGAATTTAAAATAAAAATAAATATTTTTAGGGGTAACTCTCTACGTGGGTAAGTAAGCGTTTTAAAAAAAATAATATAAAATTAAATATTTTTTTTATTTTGGTTATGTTTGTCTTACCAACCACGTTACAATAATCTATGATGTTTATTTCCTGAAGATGCAATCAGTAAAATTAGTAAAAATACTTAGGGTTGGACTGAATGCAACATTTTAATTAAAACAGCAGACGGGAAGTCGTAGATAAATCAAGTTAAAAAATGTTAATAATTTGATTGCAACCAAAAAAAACGTACGTCACACTATTAATTATGTCATCTAGTGTATGATATTATTTATTGAACATTCCATTTAAAACATATAACTTTCAGAATTATTTATTTAAAATCCTTACTTTCGTGTTTAACAATTAGGTCATTTAGATACATATTTGAAATTTTTTTATCGGTACTGCAAGAGTTCGTATGTACTCAGTAAGACTCTGTATAATAAAAAAACGCATTCTTTCAGAACCTCCTCAGCCCACGGACGACTGTCCAAACCAGTTCGGATACTTCAAAATGGGTGATGCAAAGAACTGCAGCTACTTCAGGAACTGCGTCAACGGTGTGGGATTCGACTTCACCTGTCCTGAAGGTCTGGCCTGGAGCTCTGAGAGCTATCAGTGCGATTGGCCTGATGAAGTAGCTGACTGTGATGCTGAAGGTAATGAGATTTATATCCAACGATACAAACTATCTTACCTATAATCCTTATCGGGGTAGGCAGGATCTTATAGTAGTTACTGCACCGGTTGAGGCTTTTGGTATATTTTGAGAATTTCAACTAGAAATTGAGATTTTTTTATTATATATAAAAAAATTTAATAATATTTTATTCCTCATAATGTATTGGGTGAATTTAAATTAGATGGCAAAAGTTAAGGATAGATAGATAGATAGAATTTTTATTTCCAATCAGCTGACGAAACTGAATAACTTTTCCCAAGAAACACAAGTCGAAATATGAAAAACAAATTCTTCTTCCCCAAGCGGATTTGCCTTTGGGAAGTCGAAAATATTTTGGAAATATTAATTTCTTGGGGAAAATGGTTCAGATTTGTGAGAAGAAACAGCTCCTTTTCGCTTACCATTTTAATTAGTCACCCCGTATATAATATCAAGAAAAAATTCCCCCTCCACTGAATACAACTGCGATTGCTAAAAGGTCAACAAATTTTTGTTAAAAATTTCATAATGGGTTAATTAGAAAAAGTTGTTTATTTCATGGTTAGGATTCCGTTCTAAAGTTTCGTTAAATCGCCAATTCCTTTAAGCAAAGGCGGCACACACAGTTCCAATCTTTCGCAATGCATGCATGCTCCTACCGCTTACTCAAGCTATAGTAATCTTAATCCTATTGATTTCTGACCGTAAAATTACTTGCAAGAGGTGATATGAAGAAGCCAGATTTTGAAAGAACCATTTGCATTATTTCCCGTTCGTTCGACTTTAATGTTTGTGACCCGTTCGACTTTAATGTTTGTGAGTGACGGGAAATCAGATGTTGCTACTGAAAAATAAAATCACCAACTAAATCCGTTCCTAAACTACCGAAATAATAATGGCTCTTTCAAAACCTGGCTCCTTCATGCCACTTTTCCCATACTAAATCTACAAAAAATGTACAAGACGACTCAATAAGCTTGTAATAAGAAGTTAACGTCCAATATCATGCCACAGACCTTGAACTTTAGCAGCCTTAGATACTAACCACGTCACGAAGAATTAAACACATAAATCTAATAAATTCCCCATTTCATCATTCATACACTAGTTTCGATCTTGATAAATGGCGAAAGAGCAAGCCGGTTTGACAAGGTGTCTTCTATCCACTTGAATGTCAATATTGTGAAGTAATTTTTAAATTGTAAGATTTGTTACTACCACGAGGAAGTTTTGTTCATGGTCGTAGAGTCTTGCAGTGTCTCTAACTTATTTATCTGGATTAAAATGTCTGGTTAGTTTAATAATTATTTTACAACCTTATAAGAATAGAATAACTTTTGTATGTTTTTTCTTCAATACCGATAAAAGGAAAGGAAAAGGAATAAAAGTAATGTAATATTTGGTTCTTTCTATTTCAGCGTTCCTCGGCTTCCGGTGCCCTGAAGTTCCAATCTCCAAAGAGCTAGGACCTCCAGCTGGCTACAGATTTTACAGGTAATAAAATAAGAACGAGTGCTCATCCACAATATGTAGTTTTGAGGTGCTTTGTAAGTACATATATTCGAAGTCAAAGAATCACAAACTTTGTGTGGATGTACACATTTCTCGACTAACAACCACGTCGAATCCTCACTATTACAAAAGTAACAGTGTGTGATCTGTTGTTTTTGTCCTTCCTTCGTAACGAATACACGACGTGATTTTTTGCCTAAGGATAGTCTAAAGGCGAAAAATTACTTAAAATACTTTGACTTAAATAAAATCGCGGGCTTAAAGTTAGTACTTAAGATTTACTACATCCATTGGATCCAAAGTGGCACATGAATGATCGATGTGGAGATAATTGTCAATGTCCAACAATAGTTAACTTCCAGCTAATAAGATGAGATGAAGGTTTCGTCATTACCTTTGATAGCTTGTGCATTGTGCACATAACTGCTAAAATCCTTATTCCTTATTGCGCAAGTACGCCGATCCTGAGATTAGTCTCCTTTCGTTTCTCTCGAGGGTTAGCTGGAAGAAATCTCTCTAAGGGATGAGCTCGCCTTTGTACATAGTTTTCTTTGTATCAATCTCTTTTGTTTTGTAATTTTTATTATGTGCAATAAAGTGTTTACATACATACATATACATCTTTAACAATTCCGACAATCAATTTACCGTGAAGAAATGGTGATTGCATCACACCTATACGGGGACATTTACGCCAACTGTAAAGTTCGGAAGTTGATAATTAAATCAATTTTTGACGGCAATTTTACACGTAATACAATTCGTCAAACGGATGTAACCAGCGATTGAAAGCAATATTAAAATGACTAATTTGTTTTTATGGACTTAGTGTTAAAAATGATTAAGAAATAGTCAAGGTCAATTTAAGTAAAAGTTCTAAACCTTTGCATATGTTAGTATTATTACAGCATTTGTGCATGTGTCAGGCACACGTGAACAGAAATACATATAGATACTTATCACCTTTACCTTCTAAAATAACGGAAAAGAATATCGATTCTATTAAAAGGCAAATTATTCTTATGATAGTGAGAACTGGTTGCCTAATGGCCACTCATCGCGGTCACTAGGTGGCAGATATCTAAATGTCAGCGTAGGTACGACGAGGATGCGACTCGACCTTGTGGTTACATAACCTCGTTTATTACAAATACCAGCGGTTTTACATTTACACATTTTACATAAGCCCATTCTTCACTTTACGATCCCATCCCACTTTCTAGATGTTCCCTGACCTATTCGTATTCGAATGTTATAGCGTAGGTAAATATTGTCAGTTATGCATCGTTTGGAAAGGCTTTTAAATTGGATATGCTTATAGAGAATATGCAACGTTTGAAAGAAATGTAGACAGATTTATTCGACTTTCGATGAAAAGATCTAATATATTTGTAACAAATTTTTTAATATGATTGACATAACTAGGTTAAACTAACACACAGCTTACCTCATTAAGAATTGACTCTATTTCCATCATGATTAAATCTCTACTGCTACAAAGTGGTCTATGGCCTAAATCCTGGAGGTCCGTGCCCCTCAGTGGGGACGTATATGGGCTGGTAAAAAAAACATAGTGGATATGTTTGTCAGTTCCTTTAACCTTAAGCTTATCACTAAAAACATAAAAATCTAAAAACAAAAAATATTTTATAGAATCCACAGTTTACAGAGTCACAGTTTTGAGGGATAAATAGCAATTAGTAACCTGAGTGACTCGGAGCAAGATGAAGAAATAAGGAATAAATATTAAGCAGGTTTACATTTATTGGATTACACACTTAAACTTTTAACGTTTACTTACAAATGTATAAAAACAGAATAGTATTAGCGGGCGTGCGCCTGCGACGGAAATTCAGTTGGGTCTGTCATCCCAGCGAATAACAGCTAGAAGCGTTCAATTTCGACTTTAGATTAGAAATGCCAAAACTGAAGAGTAAAAATGTCGCAAAAAGAGAATGGAGAAGGAGGATGAAGACGAGGCGCATGCTGCCTCGTTATAAACTATTTCATTTTCCTCGCTGCTAGTGGTGTAGAAAAAGGGGTTCATAACGTCTTAGTGTTCCAAAATCATCAACCTCACCTGCTAGCAGTGCACCCTGCTGATCAATGGACGAGCCTCTGACGTTTTACAACCACTAGAGGGTTTCTTTAATTAGCGCTCCCGACTTTGCCGTCGTTTATTTAAATTTCCATCAAAATGCTCTGACATTGGCAAAATCGTGATTGTTGAAGCCACTTTTCCTAGAATTACTTTGTAAAAAATATTTATTCTTAAAAATAAGCAAGCCAACCGACTGATGCTACCGCCAACGTGGAAGATTAACAAATGTATCTTTTTTTTTTAATTTTCCAGGTCTGACACCAATTGCCAGAAGTTCTTCATGTGCATCGAAGGTCGTCCCCGCGCTTTAAGCTGCGGTGGAGACAACGCATTCGACGAGCTGACTTCGAGCTGCGTCTCTGCAGACGAGGTCGCTGCCTGTCCCTCTGAACTCCGGACCTCTGCTGCCAGGGCCAGGGAAGAAGAAAAGCAGAGGCTTGCTAAACAAATCCAGGTTGATGCCCTCCCCTCCCAGCTTAAGAGGAGGGGCAAGTTCTAAATAAGGGATGTTAATGATTGGATCGTTTATTACGCGGCTGTCAGTGTATTTAAATTCAAAATTTTAATTTAATGAAACAAAGAACCGGTTACTGGTCGCGTGTAAAGAAAAAATGTCTAGGACATACTCTGTTACTTAGTATTGTTACTTTATTTGTGTATAGCTATTACAAAATGATCCATTGTAACTGTTTGTTAACATAGTTTCATATGTACACAATTTTTGTTTAAGAGCATAAAAACAAATTCGGATTCACATTTAAAATAAAGTTTGTCCATTAAAGCTATTTCTTATTCCACACAATTCTGCGATGACCTCGCCAAATTGAATTAATTTTATACCTACGTGAGATTAAAAAAACATTTTACTAGTCTTAAGTTCAGTCAATTTGTTAGTAAAATATATTTTTAAGTTTAATGGCATTATAAATAGAAATCTGTGTCGTACATAAGAACTGTTTATCAATATACGAGACCGAAGACCTTCCAAAATATCTATAGGTAATAATCTCTATAAGGCAATTTGTTTAACTCCAAGAAAGTAATCAAAAACTCTCTTTTTTTGTAAATTTAGAGCGCTGTATATAATAATATTTAGTATTATTATAATATTTTGCCTAAATGTTATTCCATTTATGAGTTGATTTTCAAATCAAGAAAGTATTGACTAAGCTAGTCAGCAGGTTATTAAGAAATCCTGTACGATGCAAATTATTTTTCCCTAAAATAAAATAAAGCTGTATTTTAAATCAGATTAGATACTTAGGTACTTATTCAGATATATTCTCCCTGTAATGCTCGGTTTTGCCTCTTGCCTTTGATTTCAATTTGGTAATGAAGAAATTGATTTTTCTCTAATATTCAGCCACACTATTTATCTAAGGAATGTTATGTTCTTATCCACTAACAAGTTTTTCTGTAAATAGAAGTTGTTAATTAATTAATTAAAGTTTTTAAATATTGCCTCTTCATGTTTTAATTACTTACCTATGACCACTAACTACTGTGAAATTAAATACCTCATTATAGATTAATGTTTCGGTTAGTATATATGAAAAGAAAAATATTTGTAGTCGTCATTCGATCGGCCGGGAGTTGAAGGAAAGGTGTGATCTAATAACAAAATAAATAAAAAATAATCAAAATGTTCAAGTGCCTTTCTGTGGTAGCTGCTATTTGTAAGTATACGTTAAATTTTCTTTTAAACATCTAAACAAAGTCTACTAAAAGTTATAGTTAGAATTCAATTACTTAGACAATAACTAATTGTGTATTAAGTTCAATATAATTAACTTTGAGTTAGTTAGCGAAAATTAAGGTGGTTGATAATTGTTCCACAAGAAACAGGTCGAAATATAAAAATGTTCACCCCTCCATGTTACAACTTGAGCGATCTCCTGCAATTTCGTATGGGTTTCTTGGGGAAAGCTGTTCGAGAATCACCCCCTAATGTGACGCTAACTAATTCAAAGTACCACAAAATGTTTTTTTCATCAACTAAAGGGAGAAAACTTCTCTTGGTCCACTTATCTCTGCCGAGCTATTCCAAATAAAAAGGCCGCAGTTAAGTTTTCCTTTGTATATTCCTTACACTATTTTCTATATTGTAAAATTAATGTATTATTTATTTTTCTCAGTACAACAAAGATAGTGAGCACTTTATACAATTCTTGACGTAATTTTAGGCCTAGCTCAAGTGTTCGCGGCGGAACCCAACTCCTTGTGTAGGGAACGCAACGGCTACTACCCCATCGAAGGAAATTGTGATGGGTACATAGAATGCACGGTAAGTGCTAGAGTCTCATTACCACTCATTGCACGTCACCTTTGTACTAATAAAAATGATACTTATTCATGGCTTACCATAAGGTTACTCTATAAGGGAAATAAATGGTGTCTTTTACTCAAAAAAATTGTTCTGACTAGAAATCAAACCTAGAACTCTCGATTCAGACTCAACAAGCCGGTCATTAGAGTTACAATTAATGCATTAAAAAAATGAATAGCCATAGAAACCATTTATTTAAAAGTCTTAAATTTACAACTGTGATGGTACAGGACTACACAGCAAATGAGATGCTGTGCCCCGATGGTCTCCACTACAACCCCAGGGCTCTTTGGCCTGAGTACCCCTGTGGGTACCCCATGGATGTGCCATGCCAGGGACGCGGTGTTCCCCGTGAGTAAACTCATTTAATCATTTATTTATTAGATCCATCCATCCATCCATACACCCACGCAGAACGTCATGTTGTTCCTGAACCACTTGACACCACATTTGACACTCATTTTGAGGGTTATTGGACGAATTTAGTGCTGATATATTGTCAGCCTTTCGCCCATGATACAGCAAAACCCTCGCGTCCCTCATACTGGCTTTTACAGTATGCCTAGGAAGAGTTGGCAGCTGGTACATTCTAAGCTTTTCTTTCACTGCTAGTCCAGCGTGAAATTAGATTTTTCCGTTAAAAATAAAGTGATTATATTTTATTTACTTTGCAATGAAATACGAAATTTTCTATTAGGAAACAAACTTTCGTCGTGATTTTGTAAGAAACCGTAGATTTATAATTTTCAAAATGTCTGCTGATAAACCCACCTTTTGCTAACCCCTTAATCGTTTTAATATGCTACGACCTAAGTAGAGTAAACCACAATACTTTCACAATCAAATAAAACATTAAGTAAATCTAAATTCGAAATTTCCAGAGCCCGCCAAACCTACCGCTGAATGCCCACATCAGTACGGATTCTACCCATCTGCCTCGGCGGGCAATGGCAACTGCGGTTTGTACAGAATGTGCGTTGAGGGCAGAGCTATCGAGATGATGTGCCCTCCCGGCCTGGCCTTCAACGCTGAGACCGCTCGTTGCGACTGGGCTGATCTCGTGCCTGGATGCAGGGCTGAAGGTATACTTTATTTCTAATTTAATTTTTGCATAATTTTTACAGAGTCAAGCCTCCCTTCCATTATGAAGAATAATAAAATACAGTACTTAATAATAAAATAATAGAATAATAAAATACAATACTTAGCCCGGTTTAAAAAAAAAAACAAGACATTTAAGCTTGCAGCTATGTAAAGAACAAGTAGATTATGTTTTATTTCTTAGCACACAAAAAAAACGGAACGAAAAGCTTTTTAAGTATAATTGAAGACCTGCAAAACTACCATTGCAAATTCTTAACAATGCGTTTTGCAGCTTTAAAAGTTTCAGGCGAATTATAAAAACATTTTGACCAAGTGTAAAACCACAATATTTTTACAGAGTTCTTGGGCTTCACGTGCCCCCCTGCCCCTCTGGGTGACAACGGTGAACCACTGGAAATTGTCAACTACAAGTAAGTTTACCAACATATACGGCATAATACATGAAGGCGTAGGTATCATATTTAACATCTTTGGGACAAATCGAAACTGAGAAGAATCAGCCGAAAATAGAAGAGTTTGGCAAAATAATCGGAAGGAGCCCAGCAATGGAACACTCCACAGGCTATGCAATGAGGCTAATTCACTAGTTCCTAACTTCAAAAAATAAAAACTTCTATATAGTTTATCCCACCTACTTATATACATTATTTTAAACATCGATTCTTTAGATATTGCCTAGCCTACATTATTTTCCAAACAAACTAGACTTAGTCTTGGTTGTGCGTTGATACTCAATCGGGAAACACTATTATAAATGTACTAGCTTTTCGTCCAGGACTTCATTCCCATGGGAATTCGGGAAAATTATGCTCCCTATGTCATCCACTGATAAGAGAGCTTACCATTGGTGAATGAAATTGAAATTGGTCCAGTAGTTTTTGAGTTTATTCGTTACCAAAATATCGAGAAAATGACATATATGTTTTTTCATCGTTTTTATAGATACGAGGGCAACTGCTACGCCTTCTTCTCCTGCGAGCATGGTCGTCCACGTCTCCTCACCTGTGACGCTGGGTTCGCCTTCGATGCCGCCGCAGGTCATTGCGTCGACGCAGACAGAGTCAACTGCAAAACACTTGTCTAGTTCTTAAAATTCACTTTTTTTAAGAAATCTAACAAATAGAGTTATAATTGAATCCTACACAACGCATTTAATTTTTTTATTAAACTGATTACTAAAATTATAATGTTGTTTTTTATGGTTTTATTATAAAGTAATTAACCAGCTCTGTGCATTACACAAAGAGAGGAAAAATAGTGTTCATTTCTACAAAATATTGTAATTCTGGTCAAAACAAAGAGGAATCATCAATTTGCCACTTTATTTCATGGGTATCATTACCATGAGTTGTTTGGAATTTAGATTTACTGCAATACTTCTAGTTAAATATGTAGGTTTAATTTCAAGGCTACAACTCCTTAAAAAATAATTTAAAAAATAAGAAAGTCCGACTGCGTAATAAAAACTAAAAAGAAAAAACAAGTAAGTTCAGTAGTCAAGACTTTTGTTATTGAATATTATTGAATTACATAACGATTTTAACAATCGGTACCCATTAGTAGGTAGCCAAATTTTTTATGGGTTCCGACTGTTAAAATCGTTGTTATTCAATAATAATAATATTAAATAACAAAAGTCTCGACTACTGAACTTACTTGTTTTTTCTTTATAGTTTTTATTACGCAGTCGGGTTTTTTTATTATTTAATAGTACATTGATACTTAAGGGGTGAAAATAACTTATTTAAGTCCCGAGACGGGGTTTGGCGACCGAGCGTAGCGAGGGAGCCAATAATTCGAGGGACTAAATAAGTCTTTCACCCGAGGTAAACACGGTGCTTTTCATTACGAATACGAAGAAAATAACAACATCAATAAGCTAAACTCATTGCATTCACACAAATCTCTCCAATCCAGAAGTATGAACAAAACTTTATAACTCGAAAAAACAAATGAAGATCGGAATGCCACTTTCCCGCCTATTATGTTTTTTTTCTGTGGCTGGCCAGCTATTCAGCCATTATTTTTCATTTTTATCATTGAAAAAAATTGTAAATATTTTTCCAAATTTTATTTTATTTTAAAGAAATACCTAAAAGTATATTATTATAAAGTCATTAAAAAAAATATTCTTCAATGAATACTTCACTTTTGTTATTTCTATTTTAAATCGCGCTGTAATAGAGTGGCTGTAAAGGATGTCGGAACATATATTTTTTAATACTTAATTTGACAGCTGTCAGTTGAAAGCGATATTGAAAAGTATTACTTTCAAGCCCCTCCTTATGCAACTTCAGACCTACTTTCAGAGTATGAATAATGAAAATTAATTTATTTTATTTTACACTTTTTTGTTAGAGTCAGATATTTATATTTGTTGATTTATTTTCTTATTAAGTAGTTGTATATAATATATTATCTCACTTACATAAAAATAGAACATTTTTGCATTAAAAGCCTATATTTAAGTGATAATCGTTACTAACCAACTTTAAATCGATAAAGATCCTTAACAGTAATTCTGATTGAAAAATGAAAATCCTATTTATGCTTGGTTCTAGTAGTGCCATTCTTAACAACAACTTTCCCCAAGGAACATATGGAGAAAACAGTTTTTTTTTGATATTTTGACTCGAAACTTCGTCAAGATATACCTTGAAGCAAATAAACGGACAAGTGTTTCGCGATTTTTCGAAAATCAAAGATTTACAGTGTGAAATGGGTCTAAAAAGTATTTGCGCGAGCGAAGCCGCGGGAAAAAGCTAGTGTATTATTATTTATTATATTGTAATAGGTAACGTTTTATTATTATTATATTATTATAGTCTTTTGTCTGTAACCTCTGTGCGCAAATCTCTCTACCCTTTCTTCTTATACCCCTTCTACTTATAAAGACCATCAAGGTCCAGTCTTTTTATGTTTAACATCTTATGTTACATTTTGCTTGAGTAATGATTTAGAAGATGATGATTCTAGTGAGTAGTAGAGATTGTAAAAATATGTATATCCAACACTGCAGCAATAGCTCTATTCACTTTACAAACGTCTATTTACTTTACGAAATTGAAAGATACTCGGGTTATATGAGCTGGGAAAGCATTCAATTCCTTGGCAGTATGCAATACGAAATATGAAGAGCACTCAGTACGAATCCGAAGGCTCATGAAGCTCCTGAGCACACTCCCCGATGTATTTTTTTTTACCAGCCCACAAACGTCCCAACCGAGGGGCACGGGCCTCCCTTCGAAACATGAAGTGGATTCAGGCCATAGTCCACCACGCTGGCCTAATGCGGGTTGGTGGGCCGCTTGTCTTTGGAAAATGAATTTTCTTGTTTTCCTTCACCGTTGAGCAAGTGAAAATAAGAAATCCGTACATAAATCCCAATTTAGTGGCACAGGCCCGCACTAGGATTTGAACCTGCAACCTTCCGATTACAAGACTGGCTCATTACCAACTGGGCTACCGCCGCTCATACTTATCTTGAATTTAAAATAATGGTAAAAAAACGGAGTATAGTTTTTATATAATGTATGGTTTGCTTCTTCTTATAAATTTTAATTCATAAAACATAGTCGGGTTTCTTCGAACACTTATAACTCGAGAACGGCTGGAACGTATGGAGGCAGTTGACACCCTGGATTAACACTTAGGCTACATAATTTTCCCAAATTCCCACGGAAACGAAGTCCCGGGCGGAAAGCTAGTATGCTATAAAATATGATTTTCAAATATTTGTATAGGTCAGGTATTGAACCCACAACCTTCAGATTAAGGTAAGTACGATGGTGATAGCGTAGCGCACACTTAATGCGCCGCGGTCCTATGTCAAAATGTCAACATTGACGACGCCAGACGGTGAGCAAGCCTTTTCACGCAATCAAAGTGAAGTATCAGCGTCAGCCGAGTGGCGCGCCGCGCGTGTGAGTCGCCATCGTGCTCGAGCTGCAGCTCTAGCACGATAACGACAAACTCGCGCTCGGCTCACGCTGAAACTTCATTTTGATTGCGCGAGGGTCCCGTGCAAAGGCTTGCTCGCCCTATGGCGTTGTCAATGTTGACATTTTGACATAGGACCTCGGTGTTGTCGCGGCGCTGTCACTATCGTCCTCGGCCTGCTGCTGGGTAGAGGTGAGTCTAATTTAAAGATTAATTGTTAATAAATGACACTTTAACTTAGCAATTACCTATCTAAAATTAGGGTTATGCATTTTGCCCGATAGGCGGCTCCTTGAAAAAATTGTTCAGGGATGACCTTAAATTGGTTAGCGAAAATCAAGGATGTGAATCAGTCCACGAAACTGAACAACTTTCCCCGAGAAACCTATCAGAAATTCTTTTAAAAAATCATATTTCGAGCTACGAAGTTTTTGTATAGGTCGGGTATTGAACCCACAACCTTCAGATTAAGGTAAGTACGGTGGTGATAGCTCACTTAATGCGCCGCGGTCGTATGTCAAAATGTCAACATTGACCACGCCAGAGGGTGAGCAAGCCTTTTCGCGCAATCAAAGTGAAGTATCAGCGTCAGCCGAGTGGCGCGCCGCGCGTGTTAGTCGCCATCGTGCTCGAGCTGCACGAAACTTCTTAGGGAAAGTTTTTCAGTTTTGTTAGCTAATTCACATCCTTGATTTTCGATAATTAATTTAAAGTCACCCAATATGCAGATACACGTTCTAAAACGACGGCGAATTATTACGAGTCCCTCTAATCTACATACAAAAATGTATTTTTTACAGCATATAAAAAAAACGTTTTACTGGTCTAAAATTACTGAATCAAACTTTTTCTTTCATTTCCTCATGCGGTACTCATTGATTTATCAACGCTCAGTCCTGGATCTCGAATAATCTCGATGCAAGAAATTTTACACAGAGTTCCCCTTTATGATTTAAATCAACATAAGATCTTTTGTTATAAACGTTATGATACACTAACTTGGCAAGGGATGAGCCTGTGCTTCCTAAAATCCTGGATTCACAGTTTTTTATAAGCCTGCGATTAATCACGCTAACAAATTATGTAGTTAAGTATCTTATAGATAAGAGCCAATGTTATAGTCCGTGTGGTAGACCACATGCGTTATCAAAATCGACATCTCATTAAACAACGATTCAATATGAATCTTTCTTTTATCTTGTAAAGATATTTTAGATTAAAAAATCATTCGAATGATATAAAGAGATTCTTCTCTTAAAGCAGAACACCAGTTCCTTTGAAGCAGTCACCGAGTCCACTATAGCATAGAGAACTGTAGAAACAAGAAATCTTTAACTACTTTAGTAATTAAGCCGTCACCAACATGCGGTTCAAATTACTACTCGCTTTTCTGCCACTAATAGCCACTGGTGAGAGGCGATGACTCGCCTTATCTTGAATTATTGCGCTTCATTATTTACCTTACTTATTGGATTACTAATTTTTCACTTTGTTTATTTTCCAGCTACATCCCTCGTGCAGTATAACGAATTTGAAACTGTTGAGCCAGGTCAGTACCATGACAATACGGGTTCAATACATGGACTTAAAAACGTCGTGCAACCGATTCACAGGATCCCCAGGCCTGTACCAAGACCTTCCAGGATCAAGACACTGGAGGAGCCTACTACTACTGAGCAGCCTATAATAGAGACAACTTTTATTCCAGCACCTACTCAGACAGCTATACCAAGCGTTCGACCAGTGCCTCCAAGACCAAAACTGCCTAATCGTCAACCTTTGCCGGGACCCTTAGCTAGGCCAACCAAAATTGGCGAGCTTGCCAACCCCGACCCTGTTTCGCCTGCTTCAACTCCCAACCCAAATTTCGGTAGATATCCATATTATCCTAGACCTTTTATAACTCCAAGACCGGGTTTAAGACCAACCCTAGCTCCTATACCAGAGCCAATTCCAGAACCCGAGCCTATTCCTGAACCGATTCCGGTACCAATACCAGAGCCTACAGTAGGCAACACAAGAGCGTACGCGGTAAAAATCAAAAACGGTGTACGAGGGGAAGGGGAGGGTGATACCATTGTATGCAGTGGAGAAACGACTTAAATGCATAGTAGACTCGGGAGAAGTATGACTGTTGGAGGAGTTCTAGGTTTTGCTATGTGACAATGAGTCCTCGATTCAAGCTCCTAACCTTAGGTCTCTGCGAATGCAGGTGTAAAAACTCTTTACTGTTAACCTGTAAGTTTACCTTGATTGTAGGTAGCAATGTCCATATCAGCAAATTGCTACAACATTAGAGCAACCGACCGTGACGGCGATAACGCCGTTATCGCTGAAGTTAAACGATATTTGTTTAAGTTTCTTCTGATTCAAATAGGTTATCGGGCTCAATTAACCGATATTATCCAGTCGGTGGACTTTATTAAATTATTTATAGTTCGGGAAAATAAAACAATATACCATTGTCCGATAAGGTTTGACGTCATACCTACGGTAAACCACAGCTACACTTATCAACGTATTGAAGTGTTCATTACCTAACGATGGTGTGAATGGATGTTTCAATATAAACTCAAGTCTCTCGAGTTTGCTTCGTAAACTTTTCTGAGGACATGAGTGCACGCTGCAACGCTCTAGTGGAATAGCTTGGCGTAACCAAACCTCCAGAGAACATCACACGGTCAAGTAAGACTGTAGGTCACGTACCAAGACTCCATGCATGCTCAGCAGTCACGGGCAGCTCCTGAATATTACCTACATACTTTTTTCTATATGGAGCATGATTGCGCAACCTAACAGGAAAGTTAACACAGTCTATGATATCACTCGCGAAATAAAATATAAAACTGTATGTATTATCCCCATCATTTTTCCTTTTTCAGTTATGAATAATTAATTGCTCCTTTCCTGAATTTTATGGAATTTCTATTGTTACTACGGTACATCATGCGGTCAGTGCGTGTTAATTATCCTCATTATAGCGACATAATTAAACCACAAATAAATTCCCTATCGTTATGAAATTCCAAGCAGTCCTTATTAGGTAGGTTTCTAATTAGTATAAATTGCGGGAAAGCCCTGTCCAACCAATCATTAGCATATATATCCTCGACACAATCGCCAGGAGCTATATAGTCAATCAGCATACTATTGACCCTCGACATATCACCATGTGGGGCAACAATAATGGAGAAGCCGCTCGTCGAGCCGCCGAGGAACGTTGGGAGGAGCAGAAAGCAGAGTGGAAAAGACAAGACGAGGAGCGTGAAGAAAGGAAGCGTCAGCGTGAAGAGCAGCAAAAACTTGAGGAGCACCTCTTGCGGTATGCAGAAGCTTTACGACGGCAGGCATCGTGGCGCGGGACACACAACAGGCCGAAGTAATACACGGCCAGACAACCTAACCTACTCGTATATGTGATAATTTATAAAAGTATTTATTCTTAGAAATAAAAAAACTCGTTCCTCATACATGATTATTTCATTTCAAAGTGCATGTCAGCTCAGCAACGAATGCCAAGCTTGCGTGTACCTCCTCATAAATGTCAAGACTAGTCACTACACTTTGTAAGAGGATTGTAGGTACACAGTGACATGCTATGCAGCGATAGGTAGGTACGGTGCACGTTACATAGTTTCTCGGTAAGGTATCTGTGATACTATAACTCTAACATTACAGGCAAAATAAAAAGGACACATATTTAGAATAATATTTGATTACACTATTATAGTCTAAGTAGTCGTCTACGCTAACTCATCAGGTTTGATTTCGTTTTATCATACACGCCGCCACATAGTACTCGTGCAAGCAAACTTTAGCCAATATTCTGCAGTTGCCATCTCGCCGATTGAATAATAAATGCCTGTGACTGGCCCGTGCACTTCACTCACGCGGTACTCGTAGTGCTTCTTAGATTCTTTCAACAGAATCGCACGTTCCAGGTAGAAGTTCAGCCACTGATGGACGTGTCCCGCGCAGTAGTGATGCCAGTGATTATCTTGACAACGGTAGTCGGAATGCTCTTGGCCTGATTCGATCTTCCGCCGACACGCGCAAGAAGCGTAGTCACCGTGTGTACAGTCATCCATGTTTATGAGCCGGATGAAATTGGTGAGCTTCGAGATATAGGTGAATTGAGGTATACCGGGAGGTGTGATACCTCCGAACAGTGGTACCAAGCTGTTGAGGCCTACTCGCAGACATTTTTCTCCCATAATTTCGGAATGGAAAAGGTACTCGATGCGCAGCTTTTTTCCATTGTAGAATGTCGCTTCGAAAGTCTTCACGTTTAACTCTATCAACAAATTGTGTGGAACGGCTTGCTTCTGCCGGTGCGGACATTGTTTTACGTTTATCTTTTCTTAGCTGAATAAAGACAGTACAGACGTAGACACGTTCGTAACGTTCAGCAACCGAAAGTGATTCGTGACTGAAAATCCATTATGTTAAAAATGAATACTTATCTTGAAGCAAATATAGCGTTGGGTTTTCCTCAAGAATTTGTAGCTAGTGCCAACTGACCCTAGGTTATCGTAAGACGCTGAGCCCGACTAACTGTCTGGAGGCAGCGAATAATAATAGTTTGATAACGATCTCGTACTCGTCACATATTACCTATATTCTGAGTTATGAAACATGGTTTGTTCTATATTTAAACTAAAGTGTGCCACGTCTGGCAACGTATTATCGGTAAATCTATGTCTACATGTAGTTACACATAGAACGTTCATTGTCGCGGCTCTTTGCCGTAATACTGTTTGCGGCTTAAGCGTAGATACTACTCATGAACCAAGTTAAGAAAAACGTTATTTAGACGTCTCACATTCCTGTATGGTCTGCTCCGCACCTAAACGTCGCAGGTACACGTACTCAGTAAGCAAATGCACGTTCAGGCCTTGCTCAAGACATATGACAAGCATTGTTTGTGATAGCGGAGCTTTGCATCCCATGTGCACGTAACTCTTATCATCACGCCTTGCAACTCAACTGTAAGTGATAGTGGTGTGACGTGCTATGCGGCCGCTAGTAGCACGTTACCTAGCCGTTACCTCTAGTGCCGTCCAAGCTTGACTTGATTGTATCTAACACAGAGTTGTCATGAGGGAAACTAAATTTGAACTTGGAGCAACCTAAGAGGGAACGGTCTCAATATCTTACCTGCACAACTCTCCATCATCTTACACTACTAATAGGAATAAAACAAATAAAAGTAGACATATTGAACACAACTATTTATTTCAATCTACGGTACTTTAGACTTATGAAGACTATTCAACACTCTTAACACTATTGAGATGCGGCTGCATCAGCGCCGGAACCACTAATGCTGCGAGCCGAGTCAAGCAACAATTGTGTGTCCGTACGTTCACCCGTGGAATAAAATTCCAAGATGGCTGGATCGTCTCGATGCACTTTTGCAATCATCGCATGGAACATCTCTTTAGATTCTTTAAGAAGAATCGCCGGCACCATATAATGGGTCAACCACGCAGAGACGTGCGCGGTGCAGAAATGATGCCAGTGGAGTTCGTTCGTGCACTCGCTTCCAGGAGATACCACTTCATGTGGATTGTTGTCACAGGAGCAGGTTTCGCCGGCGACCGCCTTGCACTTCTGGAAACGAAGCTCTTCCTCGACGAACTTCAGTATCGCAGGCAGCCTTACAAAATCTCTTTCACCTGGCAGCTCCTTCCAAAATAGGGGCCGGAGCCCGTCCCAATTTATCAGCAGGCGATCTTCTTCTGGCCTCGTTGCATCGAAGCTGTAGTTGACGGGAAATTTTTTCCCATTAAGAAAAGTCGTGTCCAGGTTTCGCATCGACCGAACAAACTTTGAATATGCAGTGTGAAAACGCATAAATTCGTCAACGCTCAAAGGCGCCCCACAGGGTATAGCAGGCCCGCGGAACGTGAAGGTGTCCACCGGAAAAGTAAGTGCTCTGTCTTGATCTTCTTGGGGCGTCATGTTGAGTTCTCGATGTCACGGGGCTTCTCCGTCCAACAATAAGTAATGTTCCTTCGTAAACGTTCGCCGTTCAACGTGTAGCAATCGATTATGCGCAAATCAACTTTTACGTACTGAGCAAGTAGATTAGCGTACAGGAAAAATGGAACGATAAAGGGATAACAAAGCAATTTGGGAATACCGCAAACTAACCCGCGGGTTATTCGCGGCAACGCTGATGTAATCGCTCGTAATATGAACAACTGAACAATAAAATATTCTCGTACCACTTCAGCCAGACTTGCATTGTTATAGAAATAGATGGGAATAAATGATCCTGCGCTCCCATACCTGAAGGTCGGGAATTTACGCTATCAATTCGGTATATCGTTAACAACGTTTAATTGCTGCTTAAACAACTAGTATGCGACCCTTGACCGAATGTACCGATGACACATAAACTATAAAAAAAATTGATTGGGTTTTACCCAACAAAGTAGTCATCTGGTTACTGGGCGACTTTGAGATAAGCAAGCGACGTGGGAAATTGAACTTGTGTAAAGAACAATGCTGCGACCACGTCATCCCATGTCCCGGTTGCTGGCTGCAGTTGTAGGACACTTTAGTAGTCCTGTTGAAAAATTAACTTCAATTCTAGCATTAGTGGGTCTTGTGAGTGCCCGCTATGAATGCTGCGCTGCAGTCCATCGTCATGCTTACATTGTGCAAAAGTGGCAAGCGGTGCATGGCTTACGAGATGCAGGTGAACACTGCATATCAACGATAAGCAGATAATTCTACAAGGAGTATGGTTGTTCTAGGCGTTCTAAGTGTCGTTCTGTGAGAACGTGAGCTGTAGGTTTCTGATAATTCGGCCCCAGCTTGGATGCTGATGCTGCAGCCTTAGCAAGTCATGTTACCTGTTACTTCGACCCATATTCATAGCACCTGCAAGGTGGCACATGCATAACAGGTCGAAATTTTTGAAAATGCATTTGATCCCTATGCACTTTAATATCTTCATCACTGAATACGAAAATATCACCCTTGCCTTGCCTAGATGCTTAATTGTGAAGTTATAGAGCATACGCTCTCCTGTCACTGACTGTATATCAACTGCCAAACCGGACACCGAAACTGGATATAATCCTAGACCTAATCTTACTCAAAGACCGATACTAAGACCAAGGCCAGCACCTCTACAGCCGCAACCAGGACCAGAACCAATTCCGGAGCCCGAACCAGAACCAATTCCGGAACCCGAGCCTATGCCAGAACCCGTGCCTATGCCAGAACCCGTGCCCAACCCCGTTCCGATACCTATACCTGAGCCTGTACAAACTGCCAAACCGGAAATCGAAACTGGACGTAATCCTA
Source organism: Aproaerema taeniolella (assembly GCA_949987775.1). Lineage (NCBI taxonomy): Eukaryota > Metazoa > Arthropoda > Insecta > Lepidoptera > Gelechiidae > Aproaerema > Aproaerema taeniolella. Next base: position 7,811,370 of record OX465248.1, read on the forward strand.
GACCTTATCTTACACCAAGACCGTTATTAAGACCAAGGCCAGCACCTTTACAGCCGCAACCAGTACCACAACCAATACCTGTGCCGGAACCTGTACCTGAACCGATTCCGGAACCTAAGGCCGTACCAGAACCCACTTCCTACCCCGAAACCGGAACTGGTTATCCTAGACCTAATCTAATACCAAGACCAATCCCAAGACCAAGGCCGGCTCCTTCACAGCCGCAACCGGTACCACAACCAATTCCGGTGCCTCAACCTGTACCAGAGCCAATTCCGTTACCCGAGCCAGTACCAGAACCGAATCCGATACCGGAGCCAATACCAGAACCGATACCGGAGCCTATACCAGAACCAATTCCGTTTCCTGAACCTATACCAGAGCCTATACCAGAACCAATTCCTGAGCCTGAACCGGTACCCGAACCACAACCAGACCCTCTAGAGGAACCAGAACCTCAACCGTTACCAATCCCACAACCTGTTCCACAGCCCAATCACCTATTACGAAGGCCACAACCAACTCCTATCTATCATACAACAACCATCAAATACTGGCCTAACCCTGGAACTGTTAGACCACTACCCAGACCGGTCGTAACTCCTCAACCAAACTATAGACCACCGACAACTTATAATCCCCCGGCTCCAACTCTCAGACCCTTTCCGCAGACGACTCCTAAACCGTACGATCCCTCAAGAATACCCTCTCCTAGTGTAATAGAAGGAATCCCTATTGACTACAAGTGCATACAAGATGGATACTACGGCATCGCAAACGAATGCGATACTTACATCGAATGTCGGGTAAGTGTTAAACAACTTTTGAAACAAACTCAAATTCCATGTTGCTTTTGAAAATATTGTAGGTAATTAGATTTAAACTATTGATGATTCAACTGACTCAAATCGTAATTATAAATATATAGTGTTGGGTACTTAAGTACTAATGCTTCCTTCAATTTGTATATTTTTGTCATCTACGTTTTTACAGAAACGTATAGCATTAAAATACATGTGCCCGGATGGTCTTCGATTTAACCCGAATACCTATTGGCCTGAATATCCATGTGCCTACCCTACAGAAGTGCAGTGTGACAGTAAAGCCGTTGTTCGTAAGTTGAACCACTTTCTTTGCATTATACGGGGTGTGTGGGGTCATAACATCGTAGTGCTCCAAAATCATCATCCTAACCTGCTAGCAGTGTACCCTGCTGATCAATGGACGAGGCTTTGACATACTACAACCCATGAAGGGTTTCTCTACTTGATATTTTAATTTTGATTAAAATACTCAGATATTGGCAAAATCACGACATTGTGGACGCTATTTTTCAAAGAATTTATTGATTGCATTTATACTTACTGGAAGTTCTTTTTGTAGTTTATTTACTAACTACTTCTGACATTTATTAGAGTGATTATGGAGCTGTTAAGAAAATCGAAAATGAATAGAATCGACAAAGATATTTTAAAAATATTACTAATGGCAGTCACAAGACTGAATTGTACACCTCGATGACTGGCCGAAGTGGCAATTTATCACGAGTATTTCTTGCCAAAAGACATGACTTAAAGATTTTTGGAAATACTTTTCGGGGACATACCTTTGCCCATTACTTAAAAGCATAGACGTAATAAAAGGATAATGCTTACCATTGATGTTGCTTACTAAATGGTTATTCGATTTTTTCTTTTTTTTATAACGAATGGGTTTGCTCTTGACCACAATCTAGTCCAGTGGCGAAGATGTGGTCGAGGATGTAGCAATCTCACGAAGTGTGGTCGAGGATGTAGCAGATGCCTGATGATGCCATTTTCTTTTTTTAGAGCAACCTCAACCAACTAGTCAATGTCCTCGGCAATACGGCTACTTCTCAATGAACGACGGAGACTGCAGTCGCTACCTCATGTGCCAGGCAGGCGTCGCTGTCACTATGGACTGCCCTGCAGGACTCGCCTTCGACCCTCTCAAAAGCAGTTGCGACTGGCCCGAGAATGTCCCCAGCTGCAAGCCTAGTGGTAAGGCAGAAGTTTTTTATTTATTGGGTTCGCCCTTGACCACAATCTAGCTCAGGGCAAAGATGCGGCCGAGAATGTAGGGAGCTCACCCAGAAGAAGCCTATTCACTCGTACATTAAACATAATCGGACGCCGCCGGCAGAGAATTCTAGTACTTTAATATAACAAGTATATTAAAGTTTGATATACTTTAATTAAGGGGTTCGGAACCTTTTTGGTATAGAAACTAGCATATCCGCCGCCAGTTCGTTTTTTTTTTCGAAATCGCGGCGCAAGGTGAAAATGGTATGTATGGGTAGAGGACACATAGATGAACAAAAAATTTCAAAAACATGGTATCCTAAAGTGTCACGTTACCGAGATATTTCGAAGTAAAGATGTCGATGTACTCATATGCCTTCCAAATATCTCGGTAATGTGACACTTTAGGATACTTACCATGTTTTTGAAATTGTCCTTGTGTCCGCTACCCATACATACCACTTTCAACGTGCGCCGCGAGTTCGAAAAAATACCTGACGGCGAGTGGATATGCCAGAAAGTTTCAAACCCCTTTATAATTTTATTTACAAATAAAAGATTCGTCAGTGTCACACATAATCTATAAAACGATTTAACGGCACGTATGTAAAACCGTTTAAATTATAAATTTGATATCACTTATACATCAGGGAGTGAGGCAGGTCATTTGAACACTCAAGAATCATTGTACCTAGTATTATTTTTCTATCTAAAACTAAAGGCGGTTTCAAGGTTTCTAGGTGACCAATTGACCATGTCAACTTTATTACCTAGAACACTCAAACTCAGATTAAACTTTTAGGTACTAAGTGAATGTATTGTAAGTATGTTTAAGAGCATGTTTATATGCAAGTAGGTATGCTTATCTACTTTTGATAAGATCACTGCCTCTAGACTGATTGTATTAATTTGTTTCTTTTTCTACTCTGTGTCCTAAGGGACGCACGATACCTTCATTAAGTAGGTACTTAATGTTGACCGTTATTCCAAATTCTTTTTTTTTCAGTATTCCAAGGGTTTACCTGCCCATCCGCACCTGTTGATGAGTTCGGAGAACCAATGGACTGGACATATAAATACAGGTACGTGTTTAAACTACCCGTGAACTACCCCAAAATTGATAAGACACATAATAAACCGACGTGTCATTACAAAACGTCAAACCTAACTAATACCTTTTACTAATCTCTTTTCAGATATGGGCAGAGCTGTAAGCAATACGTAGCATGTCGTCGAGGAAGCCCTCGTCTTTTGAGCTGTGATCCTGGACTTGCTTTCGACGAAGCATCGGAGTCTTGCATAGATTCTGATTACGTACTTAATTGCAAAGGTTACTGAAGTGTTGATATATTTTATTAAGCATTGTTTTCGTCAAAATTAAAAAAATGCTTTTGATTGAAAATTAACTATTTTTATTGAGTAGAATTTTTTTCATTACCACTTCCATACATTACTCCAAAGTCTTACCAAAAAAATTTTTATTTTTGAAGTAGCAACATCAAAAACGCCGATTCCTATTCGTCCTTTATTGTCAGCTGTCGTCTTATGCCAATTTTTGATTGGTAGTTAACAATGGCAATTTCGTAATTCAGCCAATCGCCCTTTCGCAAAATTAAATGACATGTGACAGCGACTACAATGAAATTGAGCGAAATTAGCGCGATTTTCTTTGCTACAATTTTCAAATTTAAAATTTATCTACTTGATCGACACTAAGGTGTTTTTTATGTTTATAAAATCAACTAGTAAATGCATGAAGATCCATTTTTCTACCTGTGCAGTGGATTCTAATTATAGTTAGCTTGAGAAGCAGTCCGCGGGCTCGCGGGGCGGTGACGGCGGCAAGTTCCCCTAGCGCAGCCCTAGCGGACATCGCCCCAGTTGCCTCTTCGGACGGATCGAACGATTGCGTAGTCACCACGGAGGGCCATAGCCCTCGAGCTCTGTTCAATTTATGAAAATTGTTGGCGTTCTTAAAGTGAAATTGATGTATAAACAATGAAAACTCGATAACTGTCAATATTTGTCGAGGCTCGGTGGTTTTCTTTAGGATCACTTTTGTTAATGTTCGATTGTACAAAATGGAAGACTCCTTCATTATTGCAAACTTCCACGCTCTATGTCGCCTCTGCCTCAGCAAAAGTACGTTAATGGTATCCATTTTTGGAGCTGTTCCTGAAGATGATACGAGTACGTCGTTAACCTCCAAAATTGCAGAATGTTTCGAGCTACAAGTGAGTATTGAACCTCTCTTACATCATGCTAATTCTTATGCTATACAGGAACTTATATATCAGTCATGAACAAGGTATTTCTAGATTTTTTTTAATTTTCAGATGGATCCTAATGATGGACTGCCAGGAAGAATTTGTTATAAATGCTTGTTTAAATTGGAAAAGTGTTCAAAGTTTAGGCTTCAGTGCATCCAGAATGAAAGCAGGCTGAGGCAAATCACCAACCGTGTGAATGAATTGGATAATTCCAACTCTTCTGAACTAAGCAACTACAATTTTAACTCTCAGGATATCAAACCAAAGTCAGAAGACTACATTGTAGAAGATAGTGTGGTAATGGTTGTGGACCCCAGCTTAGATTATGATTCCTCAGAAGAATCAGACAACACCGAACATGTTGATCAAGAAACCACTGAAAGAAATAATACACCGGAAGGTGAACCAGTCCCAGATCAATATTATAAAAATGTATTTATGTGCCAGTTCTGTGACAAAGCTCATATTTCTCAAGAAAAATGTAAGGAACATGAACAAACCTACCATGATCCAAACTTACCATATAGATGTATTGAATGCAGTATAGTATTTGCTGAGCGATCACAATATGTGCAACATGCTAAGTTGGTTCATGGTAATGATAAACCTTATCACTGTTCTGAATGTGACAAATGCTTTGGCCGACGCTCTGATTTAAGGAAGCACTCTATCGTCCACACTGGTATAAGACCATACCAGTGCCATTACTGTCTCAAAAGTTTTTCTCGCAATACCAACTTAAGCAAACACCTTAGAATTCATGCAGGTCATAAGCCTCATGTATGCCCACTCTGCCCTCGCAGCTTTGTAGCAAAAGCAGACTTACAGAGACATGTACTTGTCCATTCTGGAATGAAACCATATGCATGTAGAAAATGCCCACTTACGTTTGGAAGAAGAGATAAGCTGATTAAACACGAGGTGCGTCATGGAATAGTCAGCTCTGGAAAAGAATATGAAAATGATCAAGATGCAAATGATATGGTTGTTAATGTGAATCCCTATAGTAACCTCATGACTTCACCAACTGGAGCAAATGCAGATTCCTCAAACAATGACTACGATTTACCTAGAGTACCAGATCATATTTCTGGTGAAAGTAGTTTTATCAACCAAGTAAGAAAGAATCCGTCCACCTCTGGGAAGCAACAAAGTTCTCCACAAAAGTTAAAGCCACCAGCTACTAATAAGAATAAACCAAAGAATATTAAATGTCATCAGTGTCCCAAGAGGTTTTCTTCTTTAGATGCTTACAAAACCCATGTGTCTATTGCACACATTGGGTCTAGGGTATTTCAGTCTTCCTTCCAGTGTAAAATATGTTTTAAGAAATTTCCTCGAAAGAGAGAGCTGGACCGACATGCTGCACTCCACTCAGGGATGAAACCGTTTTCTTGCAGCCAGTGTGATAAAAAGTTTACTAAAAAAGACAAACTTAACAAGCATGAGCAGACTCATGAATGCGTGGTTGTGAATATGCCTTGCATCGAATGTGGTGCCACTTTTGATAATAAACCAGATTTAGTAGCCCATATTAAATCCCACTTTAATGATTACGATGATAAAGGTTCAGAAACTGAAATAAAGAAGGAAGAGGATCAGCCACAATTTACTATGGATGAAAATTTTTATGATTTAGAGACTTGAGATATTAAAAGTATTATCAAAGAGTATCTTTGAAACATGGCATGCCATTTTTCCTTTTAGTGTTTTTCTACATTTAATCTGATCTATTCGTTAAAGTTGTTTTCTTGTATAAATTGTACATATTTTAAAGCACTTAACTGTTTAAAAATTGTATTGTGATTTGATAGTATACAGCAATAATGTGTTATTTATTATGTATAAATAACTAGCTAGTTCTCACTTTTTGGTATGCCTAAATTATGAATGTCATTCAAATTATTGTGTAAATTATAAGTAAGTACACATAGTAATTTGTTCTTCGTCAATGAAAAAAATTATGTACTTAACTAGCCATAATAATATAGACAAGGTAAGCAAATGTATTAGAGAAAGATTTAAAGTGTTAATGCCATTCAAACAATGTGAACATAATCCGAATGGCAGACGCTTAATACTCCTGACATATTAAACGAGTCATTAATTGCATAAATGTACCTACTGACATTAAAAGCTAAAGAAAATTAAAATATCACTTTTAGATTAATGCAATTTGTAACTATAAATGCAAATTATATTATACAAATATTGGTACTTACTGCCTATCTTGTTAGTGTATATTATAAAATAATACAACTATCTATATTATGCACAAAACTATTTTCCACTGTCTCTAAAATCAATATTTTATATCAAGATATATGAGGTAGGAACTATTTACCTACAGTTTCAAATTCATTGTTAATGTTAAGATCTGTGAACATTTCATTGAGCAATAAATAAAAAAATATGAAAATATACATAATTTTTATTTTACTTTAACCAGCTAAAGGATTAGCATGTATGGTAACAGAAGTAATTCTAGCCTCTGAGAGTGGTCGGTATGTTTTTGGATTTACTGGCATTTTTTCTAGGTCATCAAGTGCTTCAAATCCATCTATTACCCTGTAACAAAATGTTTATTAGTAAAGTGGTAAAACAAAACAACTAACTGTAGCTATAAAATACTAATATGTAAAATTTACCTTCCAAAAATGGTGTACTTAAGATCCAAATGGGGCTGTTCTGCATACGAAAAGAAGAATTGGCTTCCATTTGTATTGGGTCCATTATTGGCCATGCTTACGGTCCCTCGTGTGTTATGCTATAATGAGAAAAATTTCATCAAAATGTGATGTATACAGAGATTTCAATCTGAACAGAAATAGGAATGAATATTATCAAATACACCTTCATTATATATGTATAGCTACATGGATCAAGAATTAAAAGACCAAAGCTGTTCTAAAAACACAACAAGTGTTTTAGAGTGCAGTGGTAGAATTGAAGCAGTGTATAATTGTTTTCCCAACCTTTAATTCCTCCTTGAACTCGTCTTCAAACTTTCTGCCCCAAATAGAAGTTCCACCTTTTCCTGTGCCTGTGGGATCACCCGTTTGTACTATGAAACCCTAAAAAAAATTATACTATCATTCATGATTCTCATTAGTTGATTTTATCATTACAGATTAAAAGCCAGTTGAAAAGGTTACCTTTTTAACTGCTAACCTGTGCTTATGTACAGTCAAACTTGTGGTAAACGATGAGCTGGTCTCTGTGTATTGATAATTAATTATAATACTATTACAATACCTTTATGTTCCTATGGAACAAGCATCCGTTATAATAATCACTTGCGCATAACGCTAGAAAGTTTTCACATGCTTTTGGGCATTGTTCACAGAATAACTCTATTTTTATATCTCCTACATCTGTGTGTAGTGTCACAGACATTTTTACTGTGTCCCAAGTAGAGGGAATAGAGAATAGAATATTAATGAATACTTAATTAGAAATGAAAATACTTTTCGTCTATACGTTAGGATAAGTTTTCAGTAAACAATGTAAATGTCACGACCACAGAACAATATTACTGGTCACGACGAGGCAGTGTTGCCAACTCATCTTGCCAGAATTACCGTACGCTAGCTCCCAAAATTTCCGTACAATTTCCGTACATGAGTCAAAAGTACTTTGATAGTACCTGAACAACAAAAAATGACTTGTAGCACCATATCCTGACGAAAACCAATAGAAATAGATACGTAATCATTGTATCATTGCTTTTCTTACCTAATTTAGTGTATTTCGTGACAGTAAAAGAAGGTTTAAATTAAAAGTAGGTACTTAGGTAATTATATTATTTTTTTTTAACAGGGAATCGTTCTTTTTTTAAATTTAATGGGAGGTTTTCTTTTTGGGTATTAAAAAAAAAAAGAATTTCCCCAGAGCTCTCTAGATGGCGCTGAAATGACTCCGTTACTAGGTGCCAAAGCCAAAAGGCTTGGAGAAAAGCATTGCATCAAATATTCTGAGTTTGTTTTGGCTTTCCAATCATCCTAGTTTTCTCGCGCTTTGTTATAATTCAGTTTTGTTTTTTCGTTGTTTTCGTAAAATCGTCTAAATACGTATGGTAGACGTGATATTGATGTGATATGACTATAACGTTTCGTTTTATGATCTCAAAATTACGTTCAAGTGAATTAATCAAAAATAATTTAACGTTCCGTTCCTTGCAGTAACGTACATAGTTTAGCGCCATCTATCCAGCGACTGGGGAAAAATTTAAAAAAAATAAAAAGAAAATCCCTCATTATAAAAGTTTTTTTTTTACAAAATCACGATATTTTGTACAAATCTTTCTTATTCATTTATGCACGCATTGATTGCGTCGGCTTAAACTGATCGCAGCAAACCTCATTGTGAACTACACCGTTGATCGTTGGTGTTATTAGGCGGTTTCGCAATTTAGTTTTAATGTTATTTATTTTGGAGAACTGCCTTTCACAATCGGCATTCGAATGTGGCAAACTTAGCATGTTAAGACAAAACTTTGCTAGAATTTTAAACTCGAGATAGCCACATTCGTCGTCAATGCATAAGCAGCTGAAACAAATGTTAGCATTGTTAGATTTGTTAGTATCACATGCAGTTACATTTGACCAAGCCGAATACCTGTGTGCCAGCAAGAAGTTATGTCTGTTAGAAGTATTACACTCCTTACTACGCATAGTACTACGAAAAGTAAAGACGAAAATTGTATGTTAAACGGAACGTAAATATAAAGGATACGTTCGAAAACAAGAAGGGTATGTTCGAAAACCTTACAATCGTGATTCTTCACAGAAATTTCCGTACGTTTTTTCCGTACAACCGATCTGATCGCAAAATTTCCGTACTTTTTCCGTACTTCCGTACACTTCCGTACAGGGCTCGAAATTTCCGTACAAATACGGAAATTTCCGTACGGTTGGCAACGCTGCGACGAGGCTAAATCACGGCTAAATAGCCTCGGTCGATAAGGTCAGTAGAAATCTACTGACCTTTATTTTTTTAATTTTAGTATTGGCAAAGGATTACATGAATGTACAGCCACTCTTTTTTTATATTTAACACTGGCAAAGGAGTAATTAATTATACAGCCACTTGTTAGGGTTCCGTATCCAAAGGGTGTATAAAGGGTGAGTTCGTCCGTTCGTCTGTCACCACTCACCAGGCTATATCTTATGAACTGATATAGCTAGACAGTTAAAATTTTCACAAATGATATATTTCTGTTATCGCTATAACAACAAAAAGCCAAATGCAAGTCGGACTCTGGCTCCCATACAAAACTTTGCATTTTTTCAACCAAAATACTCCCGAAGAATTATTGATTGCCTTTGGTGTTGGGTAAAGTTTCAGGCATTCTATTCTATTCATAAAAATGCACTTTATGAATAGGCATACCTATTCTTAAACTGGTAGCTAATCCAACACAATGCATGAATATGCCCATTTTCCATGCCTTTTACGGATGCTACACTGTGTCTAGCCGACGACGCGGTATCGGCATGGCAGGGGCAAGAAGACTGCTTTCGACACCCAGAAAGCTTTTCTAGAAGTTTATAGTTTAAGCTTGAAGCGCTCGTAACCCAGCGGCTTTCGCTAATCTCAACCGATCAGTGAGGTTAAGGGACGCACACAGAAGCAGGGAACCTGATGGGTGACCAAAAGAGGCCATTTATCACGAGCGTTTCCGTGCTTCGGAGGGCACGTTAAGCTGTCGGTCCTGGCTGTTGTCGATTGACTACAGTCGTTAAAACCAAGTCAGAGGCCATTGTGCGGTTTGAAAACTCTGACACCAGGGTAAGCCAAGTTCGTCTCATTCTTGAATATACCTACACGATAAGAAGAAGAAGATAGTTTAAGCTTTTGAAAAGCTCCAGCGATATCAGCTCGGAATCAATGTTGGAACAATTTGTTCTTTTAATGACAGACAACAGTACTATACGTCAGGTTACCCATTTTCAATACGAATGTCGTCGCTATTACGATTGAGATAAGGGCGACGTCAAGGACAACATGTATAGCCAGATGTGCTGCCGTGTCTACGACAGAATGAGTAAAATAGAAGATAGGCTTCCACGTTGAACTGGGAGTGCAAGTAAAACTTAAAAAGTACCAGCTGCCAACTCTTCCCGGGCATACTACAAAAGTTAGTAAGTAGGACGCGAAGGTTTTGTTGTATTATAGGTTTATAGGCGAAAAATTATAGGTTATAGGCGAATAAATAGGCGAAAGTCTGAAAACCTCTCACCTTTATACATTATTGGTTCATCTAATAACCCTCAAAATTATATGTCAAACGTGGCATCAAGTGGCTCTAAGACCCCTAATGCACTGCTTACCCCGATGGGTATTAAAGGCGTGAGCTTATGTATGTATGTATGAAGGGTAGAAGATACTCTCCGATGCTTTTAGTTCTCAAACCAAATCATTTTCTTTCAGCAATCAGTAAGTACTATTCAGTATCTAGTCATCTAGACAACCTCTAAAATGGAAAAAAAACCTTTTGACTAAACAACTGAACCGATTTTGATGATTAGGGTGGCATTAGAAAGCAGATGATGTGTAGTTTTGTTTTTTATGTCAATTCCTTACACCCTCCCAATTGGATTCCTAAAAAGACAATAGAACGGAATAAACATCATCGATGTTGTCATTTGACCTCTAAAATACGATAAGGGTCGAATCCAGCTGGCTTCCACATCTTAAAATACTCATTGTTGTATCCTCATGTGTCGTCTAAGAATATCTATATTTTTCAAATTGCCGCCCCGCCTTTGAGTATGTAGTATTTGCGCCCCGCTTAATCAGCAGTAGGTATTAGTAGAACCAGCAGTAGGTATTAGTAGAAATAGCCAAAACAAACAAGATTGCGGCCAATTTTAAAGATTTCTACAATCATTCATGACAAAGACCGAGACTTTTTGTTTCGTTTTACTCATATATTTTTTTTATATAATATTTATGGCCTGGTTACAGAGACCTTTAAGCCAAAACTTATTTAGTTTACATCACATCACAACTTTTAGAGTTTTTCAAAAGTATTTTTAATAAATTTGTAAAGCGGAATATAGCACTTTTCCACTTTGAGTAAATCAGACAATTGGCGGGAGGAATTATTTATGTAGTCTGTTATTTCACTCGCTAGAATCAGTCTTTGGATGGAATATGCCGGACACGAAAAAAGTAAATGATCAACGCACTGCGGCTTGACATTTATCACATGTGCTGCTTGTTTTGATCTTCAATCTGTATAGGTGTGCTGGTGTCAAAGAATATAAATACTCCTGGCGGAGAAGAATGGCAACTCCATACAAAGAGATTTCAGTGCTGACATCTGTTTTATTACCCTGTCAACAAGCATGGAGCGCGAAAATACAAAATAGATCTTTGTTGTTCAATTTAAATATTTGGGATTAGCATTTTCACTTGTAAGAAAACTCCGTAAGTATTACTTATTACTAGTAATACTTACTGAGTTTTCGTACAAGTGAAAATGCTAATCCCAAATATATAAATATAATAAGGTAAGTAATTAAATAAAACTGAATAACTTTAGTTTAAAATTTGTTTATTAATAGATTGTAGCAAATTCTTATCAAAAAATGCAACACATAATATATCCAATAGGCTGGCGACATATTTTTCAATTCGATGCTCCTTATAAATTTAGCTTTTTACCAAATCAAAAACATTTCGGCTGGAGATGAGTTAGTTTACAAACTATTTTCTTCATGTTCATGTTTCATATTAGCAACATTTGTAATACAAAATCATATATTGATGAACAGATTTAGACCAAATTTAGACAATACTTTTATTCTTTTTGTTGTTTAATGATTTGATTTAAGTACATAATATTGCTAATATACCTTGCATATTACAAACTGGTGAGTTAAAGGAGATTTAAGAATATATTTTTTTTTACTTTGCTGACTTTCATTATTTTATATTACAATTTATCACACATTAGCAACATCTGTATAATATAAAATCATAATGATATCAATACTTATTAACAAAACATTCCTGTATATTTTTTAGGTCTTCTTCCTGTAACATACAAGCGTTAGACATCCTATCCCTAAGAGAGATTAAATCCCTATAATTTAGATAACCTAAGCGATTATGCCAAACTGTAATCGGTGTTGCCCTCTGAACAGCGACTGTGGAACTCAACACCTCTTGCCTATGTAAGAGTGATGAATTCGCCCATTCGTAAAACTCACTTGAACAACTCACATTCAACCTGTACATGCCTTTATTCATAGAAGCAACCGCAATACATTTACCTAACCTATCACGAATCTCACATCGACACCAGTTGAACATCACTGTAAAATTATTCTTAATTAATGTGCTTACTGATAAAAGATTACTAGATAACCTTGGTACATACAACACATTAACAAGCTTTCTCACCTGGCCATTTAAATTTAATAATATGTCCCCAATACCTTCACAATTCAACTCCTCATTATTTGCTACCGTTACCTTATTATTATGACACTTAAAATTAAAAAAAATGTCTCTGTTGTCACACATAATTATGTGAAGTACATCCGGAATCCACATACCACCAATTCTTCTCATAGTAGTCCCCCTGGTTAGCCATCAATGCTCTTGCTGCCATAGCTTGCTCTTCACTGCTTCTTTTTTGATCAAGCTTGAATTTAAAACAGTTCACTTTCTTGTGACCCGGCTTTTTGCAATAATTACATTTTCCTTTAAAAGTATTCTTCTTTGAAAGAAAAGCCGTGTTATTTTCAGAATTGTTTTCCTAATTTCTTCTTGCAACAGTCGAGCTCGAACTAATTCGCTTGACAATTTTTTCGTCATGTTGGCAGTTTCTAAATTAGATACTAACGGGTCATACTCGGTTGGTAGTCCGGATAAAAGAATTTCTGCTACTTCACTATCTATCTTCTATAACTTTCCCTATATCAGCCAGCTGCTGAACTAGTAACATAGCTTCTTCAATGTATTTTGTCATAGAGTTGTAATTTTTGTATTCAATTTTGTGAAGTTGCCTCTATAAAAAACACTCGCCTAACAAGACCTGAGTCTTCAAACACGTCTGATAGACATTTCCAAGCTTCTTTTGCTGTTTTCGCTTGCCTGACGTACTGATACAAATGGCTTTTGAGGCTGAGACATATTCGCGCTAGGGCACGTTGATCTTTCGCGTCGCCCTGGGAACTGGCACCGGTTTCAACAATATCCCACAATCCGTCGTGCATGAGTGCCATCCGGCACGAAAACTTCCAGGAATAATAGTTTTCTGAGCCTACTTCTCAACATGTATCTGTGGCAATGGTGTGACAATGGTGTGCCATGTGTCGACTCGGTTCTACTATCGTTAGCCATGTGGTTAAATTAATAGCCGACTTACTTGCTTCGCCTCGTGATGTGCACTTTACTTTTCTAATCCTTCCACTGGGACTCTGGGACCGTAACCTCCTATTTACCCCATCCATGTCACACACACTTGCAGCAATATTTATTCCTGCTTCAAAGCAGTGATGCAGAACCTGGAATATACAAAAACATAATACATTAACATTTATGGTCAATATGTATGATTATCTATTTTAAATTCATAAATACATGCGTGTATATCTACCTCCTTGATAAGCACTGCAAGTCTATCTGCGGTACAAAATCCACTTGAGAAAAAATGTGCAATCGGTTGTTTTATACGTTTTCTAATGCCACTGATCATAAAAACCAATGCATATCCGGCTATCTGACCAACTCTTCCCTGAGATCCGTGGTCTTGGAAGCCTTCAATTATGTCATCCCTTGGATTATATTGAACATGTTTTTTAAGGGACATTTCGTCGAACATCAACACATATTCACTATCCTGCGGCTGTTGAGTTTGTATAAATTTCTTTAGTACTTCCAGCACGGATTTGTTACAACCAACATCCATGCAGATTTTATTTAATAAGTTTCTTAATGTGCTTGGTGATGGAAGAGAAAACAGCCTTCTCAGTAAGCGGTAGCATGCTGGCGACCTTTTATAAATTCTCAAGGCTGTAATTTTTTCTTCTTTTGTCCACCTTTTTCCTCTTAATTTTCTCTTTACATTTTGTATTTGCCCTTGCAAGAGTAGAGCAAATGTGGGTGTTATTTTATTGGACAATTTTTTTACAGCCTTGTCTTCTGCAATAGTGTTCAGCATTGCACTCGCTTTTAATTTTCTTATTGTAATTTGCAAGCGGCTAATTCTATTCATGTACTTTGTACATTTTTTATACAAAAGGGACTCTTGTTCACTCATTTTTGAAACAGGCTGACGCTGTCGCTGGTAAGTGCCTGATGTACCTGGTTCTACATTGACATCAATATTTGACAATGGTACAGGTTGACGCTGTCGCTGGTAAGTGCCCGATGTACCTGATTCTACATTGACATCAATATTTGACAATGGTACAGGTTGACGCTGTCGCTGGTAAGTGCCCGATGTACCTGATTCTACATTGACATCAATATTTGACAATGGTACAGGTTGATGCTGTTGCTGGTAAGTGCCCGATGTACCTGGTTCTACATTGACATCAATATTTGACAATGGTACATGTCGTGAAGGTCCTGGTTGTTCATTTAAGTAAATGGGCAGGACATGTTCAGTCTGAAAATAATAAATACCTAAATAATATAATTTGAACCTTAGTACCTTGGCTAGGAGACACTTTAAGACAAATTTACCAAACAATATTATTGTATATATTCCATTGTTATTGTATATATTCCATTACCATTACCATGTGAAATGTGTTTACAACAGGGATAAAATAGATGATCATTAATTCAATTCAATAGCCTTTATTCAGATGTAACATTTTTTTCAAATATATTATTTCATTTGATTGATTATTAAAATATTATATTATTATTATTAGTATTACATTAGGTACATGCATATTTATCATTGTAAAATTACAAATTGCATTTCATTAAATAATTCAATCATTTCTATAATTTCAATCTGTCTATAATTTCATCATCAAGGGCAAAGGCCAAAAGATGATCATCAACAAACATGAATGTTTAAACATTGCATCAATGTCCACACTATTTTTATATTTATTGGAGGGGACACCTGTCTAAAACACGACACTGTTAGGCAACAGCCTGTCCTAGTCCACCATCCTAGTCCGTTGTGGTTTGGCAGACACACTAACAAACAGGTTTCCTTACAATATTTTCCTTAACCATAAGACCATCAGTAAAATGTACATGATCAGTACAGAAATAAATAAGGGTTGAATAACAGTAGGAAAGATTTCAGTATAGAATTTCTGTACTGATATTTTTACTGATACTTTATAAAAAAATTAGGTACTTACATCACAAGGAACAGCATTTCGTACTAATCGTGTCTTCGATTCATCTGTAAAGTCCTCAGCTTTAAAATGTTTTTCACACAATACTCTGTGTTCATCATACAATTTTCTTTGAAATTGTAAAGAGCTGTGGTCACTCTCAGGGAACATGTACTTCGCCCATAGCTCACACCTGTAATTGTGTTGTAAATAAGTTTAATTTATTTTACATTAGAAACACTTTAACCTGGTGTGTCTAACTAAACTTACACATCAATTATTACAATTATTTTCAACCTAAATTGTCGTCAAATAAGTAAGATAAGTTTTACAGCAAAAGTTTTTATTCTCCTAATGTTTTTAAAAGTTATTTCTGTTTCAATAAAAACCCTGCCTTAGGTGTGCCAAGCCAAGATGTTTGACTGTGTGAATAAGTATATTTAATAGAAAATGTGAGCTTTATCAAGAAGCAAATATAATATAACATACCTCAGCAGATTCCTCGTTCCAGGCTTTGTAAATCTAAATAATTTAACACCATCTTTGGCAGGCGAAGAGCCGCATTTCAGGCACTTTCTCTTGTTTTCTTTATCGGCCATTATGCAGGATTATAGATCCAAAAGAGTCACAAGTTTAGTAGCACACTTCTCAGCAAATAAAGTCACTTTTTTACAAGATTATAGTAATTTTCTTACAAAACAATTTCACCGGCTAGAAAATTCCCCAAACGCCATTTTGACAGCATATCACATGTTAACATATCATATCTAGAGAAACAAAAACTACCGTAAAATTTAAAAATTAATTCGTATATATTTTTGATTTAACTAATTTAATATTATTTCTATTACATTGTAAAGCTATTAAATCAATATAAATAAAATAAAATATTTCGTAGTTATTTCTAAACATTATTTTAATGTCGGTCTAATTGTAAGCCTACCAAATGGTAGAAACAAAATTTACTCGTTGGTAGCCACCCTAAAATTATTACCCCGAAGGTATTTTTTGTGCTCCATACAAAGTTGACAGGGACTGGCTGGTGTGGTGGCATGTCCAAATCTTAGCCGATTTATGGTTGAAATAAAGTCTCGACTGGCCACTTCAAGCTTCCAGTACCAGGGCTTTGATGGTAAGTTCTGTTGAATACTGCCATACCATTTTCCTTTTCCATTCACGTCTTGATCTGTCTTCCATAAACTCTTCCAGAGCTCTTTAATATCTTCAGATATAGATGAATAACAGTCAGTAAACGGAACTTGTAGGGCAGAACTAACATCTAAAGAATTAATTCCCTGAAATGCAGTCCTGTCAGCTATTTCATTGCCAGTGATTCCTTTATGTGAAGGTATCCACATAAAGGATACATCAATACCTTTTTGCTGATACCCAAAGAGCATTTCTTTTATTTTAAAAACTAAATAATTACTTTTGAAGTGCTGTTTACTATTTACAAGGGATTGAATTAGACTTAAAGAGTCTGTAAGAATTAAAAAGTATTTACAAAAATATACATTTCTAATGCATTTAATAGCTTCTAAGACTGCATACGCCTCTGCCGTGAATATGCTACAGTAAGAAGGCAAAAGAAAGCTTTGAGCAAACTTAGTTTGTGGGTTATAGACAGCACTACGGACATGCGATTCTGTTTTGCTACCATCTGTGTAAAGTCTATAGTACTCTCCATAATTTTGTAAAAATATTAAATACTCTATATTGTTACTAACTTTGTGATCTATTATTTGTACAGAATTTATTAGGCTTTCATATGAGGCAGTGTAACATGGCCAGAGTGCGTTTTTATAAATATTATTGAAATTATTTTTTACTTTCAGAAATATCTGACATAATGGAGGAAAATTACCAGATAAAAGACTACTTCCTGAAGTTAATGGAGAATTATACTGTAGCGAATGAGGTAAAATCCTTTTGATAACATTTTGATTGTTACAGGCTATTAATTTAGAAGAAAATCTTTCTGCCAGATATAAGCGTCTAAGACAAAGTGGAGGAATATGTGCTTCAACCTCCATTGCTCGAATGGGGGTTGAACACATAGCTCCTAAAATGATTCTCAAAGCCTTGTTTTGAACTATGTCTAATTTATGTACATGACTACTATCTACATAAGCTAAGCAGCTATAATCAAAATGGCTTCTGACAATGGCCTTGAAGAGCAGAGTCAGTACCTTGGCATCAGCGCCCCAGGACACGCCCGCCAAACATCGCATAATATTCAATCCCTTCAACGAATTTTGTACAATATGTTTAATATGGGATTCAAATGATAATTTATTGTCTATTACAACACCCAGAAATTTGTGTTCATTTACTGTTCTTATAATTTCTTGATTATATATTACATTTAAGTTGGAGCTATCTTTGCTAAAAATCATTGTCCTACTCTTACCTGCATTGACATTTAAATGTAAAAAGTTTGAATAGAATGCATCCAGTTGACTTAGAGAATTATTTAAATTGATTATAGCTGTATCTAAATTCTTATTTACACTGTACAAGACTATGTCATCTGCAAATTGTAAAATATTTACATTTTCAGTATCAACATATTTACATATTTCACATGTGTATAAATTATAGAGTAGAGGGGACAGTGTTGCTCCCTGCATTGTACCTTTAGATGCAGTCCGGGGTCCATATATAATGTTATTATGTTTAACATACAAAATTCTATCTATAAGAAAGTTATAGATCCATTTGCAAAGGAAGCCAGGTATACCTAGGCCTGATAAAACTTTAACTAAGATTGAAGGTTGTACATTGTCAAATGCACCGTGAATGTCTAAAAAGGCACACACAATTGACTCCTTATTTTTGGCATATTTCAGGTCAGCAATGAGGGAGACAAAACTATCTGTACAGCTTCTACCTCTACGGAATCCATATTGAAAATGTGGAATTATATTATTGGCTTCAACATACCAGTCAAGTCTGACTTTAATCATGTTTTCAAAAATTTTGCCTAAACAAGAAGATAAAGAAATGGGTCGATACGAATTTGGATCATCTGGAGGTTTATTTGGCTTAAGAACTGGGATTACACATTGAGTTTTCCATGACTCTGGAATAATTTGTTGAAGCCAAAGAGTATTAAGAATTTCAAGAAAGACTCTTTGAGCATTTGAGTCTAAGTTCTTAATTAAAATGTAGGGAAAATCATCTAAACCTGGAGTAGTGTTCCTACGAGATTGTAAACTACTTTTGAATTCTTGAAAAGAGAAAGGTTTAAGAAGAAATTGTGTATTGGAATCATCATTATGAAGGGTAAAAAAATTATCTAAGTTCTCAACTTCCATGCCCACAACTGATAGCTTATCTAAGAAAGGGCTAACAAATTCATTGCAAAGTGATTTATTCTTCTGTTTGATACCCTTGAACATTTTAATATAGTTCCAAATTTTGCTTATTGGTGTAGTTCTATTGAAGGTATCACAGAGACCCTTCCATCCATTTCTCTTTTCATCAGCTATAGTTCTCTTTTTGATTGCATCTAAACGTTTGTAAGAGTAATAATTCTGTAAGTTAGGGTTAGATCTGTAAAATTTTAAGGCATTATAAGAGGCTATAACAGCCTGCTCACATTTTTGATTCCACCATGGGGCTGGTGGTTTACTTACAAAACCATTAGTTCTAACAAATTTCGGAACACATTCCAGTTTTAGACTATTAAGCCGTTCACAAAAGCTATCATATGACTGTAAAGGATTTTCCTCACTCACAACTAAGTCACAAAAATAATTTTTAGATAGTTGATTGAATCTATTCCAATCAGCTTTTTTATACAAAAATTTTTCTGTTGGAGGATTAACTAGATATCTGTCTACAGCTAATGTAATATCTGTGACTGTAGGAAAATGATAACTACCCATAGTATCATCATGAACTGTCCAGGTACAAAGAGGCGCTATTATAGCGCTTGAAAAAGAGACGTCAATGGCGGATGGGTTAGTATTAGGATAATGTGTAGTAGTAAAAGTTCCGTCATTTAAAATACATAAATCTAATTCATCAATTATATCGTATAACTGCTGTCCACGTCCTTTAGTGGACAAGCATCCAAAAGCAATATGGTGTGCATTAAAATCACCAGCCACAAATATGGGTTTAGGGAGGTCTGCAATTATGTTACGCAATCTACGTATTCTTATATGACCACTTGATGGAGGACAGTAAACACAAAGTAAAGTTAAGTCACCACATTCTGTAGACAGAGATATAGCTATTGTTTGAATATCCTCATAAAAACTTGTTTGTAAAAATTTATATTTAAGATATGGTTTGATAAGAATTCCAACACCACCATGTTCATTCTTCGCATTTTTAAAATAAAAATTGTAACCAGAAACATGGAAAGCTTGGTTGTCTTTCAACCATGTTTCATTCAATAAACATATATCAATATTTTGTTTTTGCAAAAAATCAATTAACAGAGGTTTTTTACTTCGTACACTTTGTACGTTGAATTGTGCTATACGTAGTTGTGAGTGTGTGTTAGGAGGAATATCCATTATGATAGATTTTTAAAAAGTAATTCTTTGATGAACTTTGTAGTGATTGGCGTGTCATCATTCTTATTACCCAGCTCCACTAAAGTTTGGACTATGGCCATTGTGAAATCATTATTGTTCACCAACAGAGACCTAAGGTCTTCCATCTTCAGTGCAGCTGGTTTATTTACAATTTGTACAGGGGTAGGTTTATTTACAGAGGGTTTATTTACAATGTTTACAGGGGATTTATTTACAATATTTACAAAAGAGTTGGTCTTTTTGGGCTTGGTGTTGTTAATAGGCAGAGCAGGGAATTCAGAGTCATATTTTGTGTTAGTAACAGAAGCATAAGTAATTTTATTTTTTTTTTCTTCAATTTTCTTCATTTTTATAGGGCAAGATTTTGAAATTGCTAAATGGGGACCACTGCAGTTTGCACAGCAAAGGTCATTAGGTCTGTCGCAAGATTTGTAGAAATGGTCACCTCCGCAACAGCTGCACCGCTGTCTGCCATTACATACTTTAGCAGAGTGATTAAATTTTAGACATCGGTAGCACTGTTGCAGGGGTGGTACGTAGTCAAAAACTCTATAAGAGAATAAATCATATTGTACAGTTTCAGGTAGAGAATTTGATAAAAATGTAATACTGACTGTTTGCAATGGAAGTCGTTCTTGATTATTAACTTTTTTTGTGAATCTCCTGACTGCAATTATTTCAAAATGGGAAGACAGCTTTAAAAACAATTCCTTGTTGGAGATATTGGTTGGGACAAAACGAATAATCCCAGTCTTTTCAATTTGAGCCGCCGGTATAAAAGCCTTCATATTGTGTTTTTTTAGGAATGCATTGTTGTTTATAAAATTATTTGCCGTAATAAACTGTTTGAAGACGACTGCGATTTTATTTGCATTAACTCTATGTATTGCCACCACACCTTTAATTTCATTACTAAAAATGTGATTTAAGTAAATTGGGCTCTTATTTCCCAATTTGTCCTGTCCTTCGCTCTGCACAAAAACTTTAAATTCAGATTGTAGTGAATTTTCAGGATACAGTCTTTTATATTCTGGTTTGTAATAAGGAAGATATTCCTCACCGCCATGATGTCCATCGCGAGTATCACTCTCACCGTCATTGTTCAGCGTCCGTTTTCGCTTTTCGGGGTTGGGGGCAGCGCCCCCACCCCCTTCATCACCATCCATTTTCACGAAACTATACTAAAAGTGCTTTTATTTACAAAATATTCACAAATAATAATGAAAAAATTAAATTTTAAAGTTGAGGAAAAATATTTCGTCTAATCCGTTCAAATTCCCGCGCCTTCGTTTTACTCGTCACTAATAACAACCGAAAAAACACATCTGTCAACTCTGTTATTTGGCGCTATGTAAAACTATAGAGTGAGACAAAAAATCAATTTTTGTATGGACTTATCTTTGGTCTCTTTCTTTTTTAATGACTGAACGCTTTTTGTGTGAAAAAAGCGAACCGTGGGAGTTCAGTGAAAATAGTATCAGCCTAAATGTCACTGTCAGTTTGACATTTTACTTCGTTTTTTGTTTTAAATTTACCCCTTTTGGGAAAGACAGGGGAATCTATGTCCATACAGCCGTTTTCTTTTTAAAAGCTTTCCTTCTGTTGACCGTAAACATGCCGTAAACCGAAAATCACAATGCACCCGCAGCTATCTTTTTCGAAACCAAACTGACCAGCACAGAGTACTTTATTAATACTGGAACAGACCAGGGCCCATATTTTTGAAACGATAGAATTCCAATTCGCATACGAATTGACAAGATTCGCATGAGAATCTCATACAAATTTTGTCAATTCGTATGCGAATTGGAATTCTATTGTTTCAAAAATCAGGCCCCAGATACACTGTATCTCTTAAATTCTTCTATCACTGTTAGTTGACTACACAATATAATATTATGCTCATATTAAATAACTCTATACAGCAACTACTAACGCCTTCGATTGAATTGAATTACTTATTGGGCAAAAGTAGTCCTTTTGTCTGCAGTCAAGTATGTAGCCGAGGGACGCTCGCTGATCTCACCCGATCAGTGAGGTTAAGCAACGCACACAAGAGACAGGGAACCTTCCGTGCTTCGCTGTTGTCGATTAACTACAGTCGTTAAAACCAAGTCGGAGGCCATTTGGCGGTTTGAAAACTCTGACGCCAGGGTTAGTCACGTTGGCCACGCACTTGACTATACCTTAGACAAAGATTCCAGGGCCGCCAGACTTACTTATTTTCTCAGTAAGTAGTGCTAATATGTACTATTAACATATGAATACCTGCTAGCCTGGGCCGACGGCCAATTTTCAGCTACCAGGTTCTGAAAGTACTTCCAAAAATTACTCACTTGTTTTGAAGTCTGGGTGCTATAAAAAGTTTTGTTATAGTTCCCTGAACATCATATAAAAAAATCACGCCTCAGATTGAAGGTACCATCGCATAATTTGCTTGCGAGCTGTAAAGCGTCTGGCAGAAATTACAGCCGACGGAGAGTGCCGTTGATTATTAATTTTTATATTTAATTAATTATAATCTATAAGACATCAGCACCCAGACTTCAAGACAAGTGAGTAATTTTTAGAAGTACCTTTAGAACTTGGTAGCTGAAAATTGGCCGTCGGCCCAAGCTAGCAGGTATTCATATGTTAATAGTACATATTAGCACTACTCTTTCCCACACTTTTGGTAACTGAGAAAATAAGTAAGGTCTGGCAGCCCTGGGATCTGAAATTACGACACGATAAGAAGGAGACTTCTTGCAGTCCTTCCTTATCACGAATTTAACCTAGTTTTCTAAGTTCACGAAATAAGTAATGGTTATAATTTTTTTTACAATTTATTACTAACTAGTATAACAAGTATATCTACACATTTATAAAACTATTTATACAAATTTCCCTAAGGCGAATGCTACACGCTCGATATTTATCGTGATATTTGGATCGTAATCCAGGATCACGATATTTATCGAGTGTGTAGTATAGCGTATCACGTATCGTGATACGGATCGCTGGATTTCTAGAAATCCAAAAATCCACGATCTGTATCAAGTATCTTCGATAAATATCGAGCGTCTAGTCTCTAATTTATATTTATCGCGTCAATATTCATTCTGTCGTCGCTAATATAATTGCAATGGCGTTGAACGCCATTTTGACCCTAATATAATAGATTGAATGCCATTTTGACCCTATTATAATAGCAACGCAAGTCTTATTTATATTGTAACTCATAGCTTTATTTATTGTAATACGAAACGTACGAGTGTACTCAATGAAATTTAGAGTAAGTATACAATATCATGATTAGAATAATTGATACAATGGCGCCTCAATTTCGCAATGTGCAAATTAAGGGCCAATTGATAGGTTATTTTCGCAAGTCAGAAGTCTTGCTACGAATGACAGCGATGTATACTAAGTTGGTTGACGAGGCAACAATGTTAGCCAGATGGAAGAGCTGATTATGATTGGATTACGAGACAGAAGTCTCACTCTCGCCAAAACGCGCGGCATTCTATAGACGCCATAAAATACCTACTTATCTACTTAAAAATTAAAACTATTCCGTTCCACCCGCTTTTTCATTCTGTCCTGCATGGGGATCGTGTACGTTTTCGTCAGTTAAATCTCCGTAGTTCCCAAGAAGTCTCTGTCCATTAGGGTCAAAAGGTGATTTATGGTGGAACTTTGCCTTATATCTTTTGCCCATCACTTCAATTTGATATTCTCCTTGTTCTAAATATGGTTTTGTTACGGGAGATCCTTTATTGGTGACGTATCCGATTCCTATTGGTTTATCAAGGAAGAATGCATAGTCTCCTCTTCTTAGGTAGCCCACAATTTCTCCGTTTCTGAGGATTGCCTCTTGGCCGTAGACAGCAACCTGGGTAAATAATGATATAGTCAATGTTAGCAACATTTATGTATCTCTGAAGTTTAAATAATCTAAATATTATTTATAATTTGACTCTTCGCTTACTTATAAATTACGTAACGAATCACTTCTAAAACGAAGTACTTAATAATTATGCATTACAATCTCTTAAGTGTCATGGCTTCCTTTCTTCCTTATTGTATAATCAAGTATATGACGAACGTTATAAATGCATCGGCTATAAGAGGACGTCCTATTCTTAAGAAATAACTACGAATTTTGAATTTAGGCTTTGCATAAAAATAGATTTCACAAAGTCTGAATCAAAAGTCATAGTACCGGGGCCATCAAATTGATTCACCTACTTTACTCTCAGGAGAAAATAGAAAATATAACTTTTGCTTCTTCTCGATAGTATTACTTGTGGTTAAGATTAACACCCGTATTCTACACCCATATTCTTAGAAGTTAACTCGAGATTTCCTCGACTCCACTCAACCGCTGTCAAGGATTTTGACGTTTTTATTTGACACTTCCGTCCTCGACTTTAAAATTTTCCTCAGTGTAGTCGATGATGATTTGAGTAATCAATTGTCAAAGGTAAGGTAGGTACCTCGCGACCTACCTTAAGATTTTCTTAACGCTTTATTCGATGCTTGAACTTATTGTATGCTACTTTTTCATATGAAAAATAAATTATTTTGAAGATTTCGTGGATTATCTTTATGATAATAAATCGTTAAAGATTAATATCAAATAAAGATTTACGCTAGCTAGTGCCTTCTATCGTCGAGTAGCTGTCTGCCACATTCAAGGAATCTTGAGGTGACAACTAAGAATACGAACTTCGAGGTCGTTTCGAGGATTTCCTTAGCTGAAGTTGAGTGGAGGAAGTTTCGAGTTAACTTCTTAGAATAAGGATGTTAAGGTACCTCGCGACCTACCTTAAGATTTTCTTAACGCTTTATTCGATGCTTGAACTTGTTGTATGTTACTTTTTCATACTAAGAATACCAAATTCGAGGTCGTTCCGAGGATTTCCTTAGCTGAAGTTGAGTGGAGGAAGTTTCGAGT
Organism: Aproaerema taeniolella; assembly: GCA_949987775.1. Lineage (NCBI taxonomy): Eukaryota > Metazoa > Arthropoda > Insecta > Lepidoptera > Gelechiidae > Aproaerema > Aproaerema taeniolella. Next base: position 7,836,492 of record OX465248.1, read on the forward strand.
TAACTTCTTAGAATACGGGTGTTAGTTGTCACCTCAAGATTCCTTGGACGTGGCATACAGCTACTCGACGATAGAAGGCACTAGCTAGCGTAAATCTTTATTCGATATTAATCTTTAACGATATATTATCATAAAGATAATCCACGAAATCTTCAAAATAATTCATTTTTCATATGAAAAAGTAAGATACAACAAGTTCAAGCATCGAATAAAGCGTTAAGAAAATCTTAAGGTAGGTCGCGAGGTACCTTAACTTTGACAATTGATTACTCAAACCATCCTCGACTCCACTGAGGAAAATTGTAAAGTCGAGGACTGAAGTGTCAAATAAAAACGTCAAAATCCTTGTCAGAGGTTGAGTGGAGTCGAGGAAATCTCGAGTTAACTTCTAAGAATATGGGTGTAAGACTTACGATAGGATACGTACTGCAATTTCGCGCGAGGCTTCTACGGTAATGGATTGCTAGAGGCACGAGATTTATGCTAATTGTAACAGCGTCGAAATAATGTTTAAAACTTGTAAATTAACCAATATATTTTATAGCCTTTATACTTATAAAAGCGATTGTCATTTACCTTATCATCCAAAGTGAAGTAGGCGTATTTCTTCGTGACGCCATTTTGAAGCGTTTTCCTAAAACAGTCGTTGCCAATAAAGTCGCCATTTTTGCGGCAAGTGAACGCGAGGTTGGCTTCTACTGGACTGTCGTCGGGTCTCAAATCGGCGTTCCATAAGTGGTAGCCTGTAATTGAGAAATTAAATAAATGTCACACAGTCGAAAAGTCAACACTGAGGTGACTTAGGTTTCCCTTGTCTGCACACCAGGACTCCTAGACGAACTTTTTACATGTATGTATTTATTATTTATTGTACAGTGATAATACAGAGGATAACAAGTATACAGTATTAAAAAGTTCAGACTTTACCCACGAGGGATATAACATAACATATTATAGTTTTAACGCTAATGTTTGCCCCGACTGGAATTTAAACCCAGACGGCATTACTCAATTTGATGTGTTATATAACGACGTAATATCAACCAATAACAAGCAGTGATTACTTCAGTGTTGCCAGTATTTTTAATGTAACTTTTAACTTTAGCCATATGATTTTAGAGCTATTTTCACAAAAAATCCAACCAAATAGGTTTAAATATCTTGCGAACCAGGCAACTAAGATTAAATTAAGAAAAAAACATTACCTTTCTCAGCACTAAGCGAAGTAAGCGCTCTCCAGCCTGCATTCTTGAGATCCTTCGAAGCAATCAGCGCTCTATAAATCGGCACAGCACTTGCGGATGGTATATGCAACTCCCAGCCAAGTTCCCCTGCCCAGCTAACACGGAGGGCGCGACATGTATAGTGCTTCGAGTTTGTGTCGTGAGGGGCTTTAGAGAAATGAATGCTGCGGTGAGAGTGTAAGGGGAAAGCGTCGTTTGAGAGCCCCGCGTCTGTGTAGCGTTGGAGGATTCTTTGGCTGTAAAAGAGTGATGGCGGGAAATGAAACACTGAGATGCTATTAACTATTGCGTGTTGAATCCAGGAAAAATGAGAAAGAGAGTGGTTAGTGCATGGTCTTATATAAGGTAAGCCTGGTGGTGAATGGTAGTACTAATTAAAGCTTCTTCCAGTCACCGACAGGGGTGCTCTTACAATTAATTCCTCTATTGAATACGAGATGGCGCTGTTATCGCCAATAACAAAGAGAAAGACATCGTAAAAGTTAAAATTTGATGTATCTCCGGCTGGCTGAACCAAATCGCCTAGAGAGATCTGGCATATCTAGGTCGATAACAAATCGTTAGTGACGGCAATCGATCAAGGTTTCATCATAAGTGACTCTATACTTTGGCCAAAAATAAAAAAATCGTGTCTCAGCCAGCCATAATTTTCATTTTTCGAACACTTCAGGTCTCAGCTCCTGAAGGGTTTTGAGGATTCATTTCTGATCCAAAGTGGAGTGACGCGGTAAATGTCAGAATCCAAAGTAGTTTCATCCATTGTGATGCAATACTTTTTGAGAAATCTTGATAAACAAGTGGTTAGCCAGCCTGATATCAGGATTTTGGCTAAAGTATAGCGTCACTTACGATGAAACCTTAATCGATTGCCTATCTAGGTCGATAACAAATCGTTAGTGACGATTTGTTATCGACCTAGATATGCGAGATCTCTCTAGGCGATTTGGCCCAGCCAGCCTAGATACATAAAATTTGCTTTGAAATGACCGAATTACTGTTTCTTTTTTGTTATTTATTGGTTCACTCTTGACCAGGGCGAAGATGCGGTAGAGGATGTAGCAAGCGCACCCAGAAAAAGCCTATTCACTCTAACCAGGCCTGTTTCACTTCCATACAAGCGGCGCAAAATCCCCGAGATATTTACCTACTAATCTGGAAAACAACCTAATTTCAACCTTTTGCATTGCGTATAGCGTTCATAGTACAATAACTGTCTGCCGTCTCGCTTCAATCTGCCAGGGCTGTCAGAGGTACTACTTTATCTGTGAATGTGAAAGCGTGTGCGACAAGTCGTGCGAGTGCCAGCCTGTTGAGACTAGTCCGGTGGCCGGGCGCTTGCGTTTGTCATACCTAAACTCGAGAGTGAAATTTCTGTACCGCAAGCGGCACAGGCTTGCAAGAGAAATTGAAACTTATATTCTATTGCGCACCACCGCCGACTCGATGTCGCGTTCGCGACGAGAGCTCAGGGTTAACACTCGCCGCCGATTTAGAGGTAAAATTATTATTGAAATTAATTAAGTAAGATAACAATGCTTATAAAATCAAGAGTAACTTTAGTTAGGAAGTGTAGTAAGTAAAAACACAAGTTAACAAAACCAAGCATGTTATTTGATACCTAGCCTACATACCTACTAACTACAGACACTTACAGACTATTGTGATGGAAAAACGTGTTTCTGTCTGGTTTTAATATTGTTAATAAGTAGGTACACTTATTATTTTGTTCGACACGTGTCCAACGCGGCTCACGCGCGCGGCAAGTGTGAGCCCGCGCTCGCTGGCATACTCAGTATGCCCGCCGCAAGAACATGCCTAAACTGCGGAGTGACACCCCCTGATTGAGGTAGGTATTCATACTTTTTTCTAACGGAAGAAGGCAGCTCGCCAGCTCATATCGTCCCAAAACAAAATCATTTTAGAATATACTTTATACTGAACATGATATACTGAACAAACAAACCTTTCAGGGCCCATGACACTGAGCACACAGAGTTGTTTGGAGACGTCGGCGACGTTGGCTCGGAGCTTGTGTGACTGGATGACGCGTCGGATGTGAGATAACATGTGTCGCGCGCTGAAACCACTCGTCACTACGTAGTAACCCACACCCTGGAATTTTTAGATATTTTTTTAATAAGTCATTTTATTATATTAACATTGCCCACAAAAATACAATATACTTAATTAAACTATACACGGTGAATTTTTGTTCGTTTTAAAGCCAAAGCGAGGTGATTCGCCTTAAAAAGTACTATCGATTTCAGAAAACAAAATCTAAAAAAACTGTAAAATTAAGAAAATTAAAAGTGAGAAATTTATTTTCGTAAACTCGAGAAAACATTAGTAGGGCCGCTCTGCTCCTACGTCTACACGCGAGTGAGCGAGCGAGTCGTTGACCCCTCCTCCAGAGTAGGTATCGTAGATTCCAATTTTCCCTTCATACTTTAACGGGCTTAGGATCATAATCAATGCCGCTTCTTGCGGCGGCATTTTGTCGGTGGCTATGCACTTTAGTTCGATTCGGCTGACGAAAAATGCGTTACTACTGGTTCTCATATTTTCGAGTTAATGTCGATATTTTTTGAAAACTTAATTTTTTTATGTCATTAGATTTCTTTTAAACTTTGGTAATCGATAGTCCTACTTAAGGCGAATCGACTCGCTTCGGCTTTAAAACGAACAAAAATTCACCGTGTATAAAGCTAGTTCTTTATTGTACACACACACACACACATACAAATATATAACAAAATAAGAGAAAGGACATGTAAAACTTTATTGCACTATTTAAAAAAACCAATGATACAAGGCTCATAAATAACATTAGCATTAAGGTACAAAACAGGCGACCATATCGCTTTAAGCTATTTCTTCCAGCTAACTTTTGGGTATAAAAAGTCTTCAAATAGAACCAAGAGCGGGTGCAAATTACAATGTAACGTAAAGTCACTTCGATAGTACTCATTGTCATGTTGCAAGTCTATTCGAGTCTGTTTAGTTATTTGTGGGTAATTTTAGAAAGCTTCATATCTAACTAAAATACGTGCGAGCGCAGGTACTACGTGTGTGATATCAAACTTACTTATTAAAATCTACCATTTTGGACAACTTATAAGTTACGAGATATATAAAGTACCTTGAAAATAGGCTCGTGAAGGCCTCCACTGCCGCCATCCAGAATGCTGACTGTAACATCGCCCTCTACTCCCCCCTTTTCATTTAGGGCCAGTGTATAAACCACTCTGGAAAAAATACATTTTTTTCGGTTCTTTTATCGTGTTTTCTCGGTTGTTTTTGACCTTAGTCTCTATAATGTTCTTATAAGAAATTACAACGGTTATAAGTGTCAATGAGTTTCGAGCCCATGTTAATTGTTGATTGTAAGTTCTAGTGAATAGGCATCTTCCGGATGAGCTTTGCTACATCCTTCGCTCCGGAGCGAACACATTAGTCACAGAAAAGTTTGGTTGCCGCATATGCGACTTACGTGTTTTTGTTTGTGCTGCTACTTTAAAAAAGGTTTATGATAAAAATTGGATGTAAAATGCAATTCTTTACGGCTTCTGTATATTGTTTTTATTTTTAAACTGTATTTTGTGCAATAAATTACTTAACCCGTCGCGTGCTATTGTTTACGCCGCGTGCGATACAAATCTCGTACATCATGTGTTCAAAAAGTACGTGAAGGTTTAAGTAGGTATGTCTCCGACTAAACCTATCGTCTAAGGTCCGTATTACAGAACGCGACTCAAGACTCTGATCTATACTTAAGTAGCAGTCATCTTTATCAATGTTTATAGTGATAGAAAGAGACAGTCAATACTTAAGTATAGATCGAGACTTGAGTCTCCTTCTATAATACGATATTTGCAAACCTGTTGTCCTGTTTCGAAAGATCTGCAGTGAAAACGAGCTGAGCAACCCGCTTAGCATCGGGTCCAGTGATGTAGAACTTGCCGTAGTAAGACATGTTGAATAAGGCCGCTGCGTTTCGGCACGTCAACGCTTCTTTTCCAATCTATAAAACCAATGTAAGGGAACAATTCAAGAACGCAATGGAATGCGTAACCTTAGTGCTGGTTCCCGTAACTCACGGGCGTGGTCACGAATGATCAAATATAGCAGGGGTAGCCAACAGATCGATCGCGACTGTTAGTTCAGTCGATCGTGGAATGTTTTTTCTCTTAATATAATAAAAAATACTACATGCTTGTGCACTGAACTATGCTGTTTCATTTAAGATTTCAAGAAGTATGTAATTTGTAGATCGTACAGGGTTTCGTTAGTAAACAGGAGATCTTGGGTATAATCAAATTGGCCACCCCTGAAATATGAAATATGCATAATATTCTGCAAGTGTTCATATTGAAATGCAGGTGCGGTGTAAGTTAATCCAACCGCGTTCGCGCCCGCGTGTTGTATGTGAACAAGCACCAAAGGTAATCGAACAGTGAACACACATTGCTCAATCCTGCCCCGGGTTCTGAATCATTCGATTCTATTCCGATATTCGACAACACTAAGTGTACCAGAATTAAAACATTCTAAAGTGCATACTGCTTATTCGTTTATCTCTTACAGTGTTCATTTATAATCAATCGATTCGAAATGTAAGAAAATACTGTCGACTTGTGCGATCAGCTGATTTACCTTTGTATAGGAAGTCAAATTCTTTTTTGAAAGTTTCATAAAGGTTCCTTTGGGAAAATTGTTTAATTTGATGGGAAGAATCACCCTGTACAGGCTATAAGACGGTTTTTGCAGGAGCTAAACACATCTTTGAAAAGTTAATATAGAACTACGTTCCTTCCTCAAATGTAGAAGAATAACTACAATGCTTCTATAGAACTATAGTTTTGTCAATTTATCACTTCAGAATACTCACAATATCATGGTGCTTAGAGAACTCGAAGGTGTAGTCTCCTTTGAGCACGTTTTCGTATCTCTGGTCGATGTTGCGCGGGTAGTCCCGGTCGGTACCACCCCAGTCGTACTGCTGCACTCTCACCTGCAAATAATATAGTATATCAAGCACTGACATTAAATGAAATGAGATCGTGTTTATTAGGGGCTATTTAGGTACATTAAAAATACATCTACACTATTGATTGTTTGTTTGTTTGCTTTGAATGGATAGGCTCCTAAACTATACTGATGATTTGAAGAATTCTTTAACCATTATAATGCTACATTAACCCCAAGTAACATATACTTCATAATTTCCCGAATTTCCACGGGAACGAAGTCCTGGGCGGAATGCTAGTTCTCTATAAAAAGAATAAACCACTGACATAAGAGCAATTAAGTAATTAGCCTTAGCTTCTGAAATTATTCGTTACTGATTTTTGACTCTGTTTAATACACCCGCACAAAACCGAAAAGATTGGAAATCCTTTTTCCCTGAAGACGGATAACATGATTACATAATCATTAAACACTATTCTTCTTGGCGCCAAAGTGATTTCCCCTCTCCTTTAACCCCTAAATATGTCCCAACCCATAATTTTATCGTAGTTTAGGCAACGTACTTTTGAATTTTAAATTATTTTTCTACGCGGGTAAGCTTTTTAAAAATACTAAAATGTACTTTCGAATTTTTCCAGCAGTCTGTGATACATTAAAAAAAATAGATAGGCCCATTCTACAAAGGTAGGTACTCTATGCTCAGTGTTATCAACATGTTCCAAGTTTAGTTACTTAAATTATTTATCATATTATTCATAAAAAAGATAGTAATAATAAATGATAAAAATGTTATAACACCAGAATTTGACGAGAATTTATGACGTAACAATCAAATATCTCACAAAATACCCTATTCATATCTTAAATTTTAAATCTGTTATCCTCACCCTTTCCCCTTCCATGAAGAACCCCGGGCGCTCCCACCCAGCGCGAGCTTGCATCACAGCCCCGGCTTCGACCAGCTCTTGATGAAGAGCGTCATGACTAGCGTCTCTTCCAGCCAACGGTTCGTCGTTCGGGAACACTACGCTATAGTTCTTAGCGTACGCTTCGTGACTGCTTTCGCGTACCCAGTGGGCGCGAGACGTTTGGCCGGGGGTGAAGCGACGGACGTCGAATGTAAACATGTTGTAGTGAGGTCTGTGGGGTTAAAGTGATACTGTAAGCCACGCCTGTAGCACCTAACGGGGTAGGTAGTGCTCTATCTGCTATGTTAGCATAAGCACCGTGACCTACGTCGTATACAGGGCTTTAGGTAAATCTCTTTCAACCTCTCGGGTGCTAAATCAGTCCATGAAACTGAACAACTTCCCCAAGGAACATAGGTCAAAATACGAAAAAAAAATTTGATCTCCCATACAAATTTTTTTTTTCGTATTTCGACCTATGTTCCTTGGGGAAAGTTGTTCAGTTTCATGGACTGATTTAGCACCCGAGAGGTTGAAAGAGATACCTAAAGCCCTGTATATTATGTTTCTCGTTTCGCTCCCCCGGAAGAACGGCAAAATTATTTTAAAGGTTCTTAAATAAACTATTTGAGTACAGCAGTGTTAGATTGTCAGCCTTTCGCCCGCAACATACAAAAACCTTCGTCTCTCTCCTACAGTATGTCTGGGAAGAGTAAGGACATTAGTTTTTTTTCATAAATTTAGTTTTAATTAAGGAATTATTATTTTTTTAAGTGGGTAAAGTTAATCTTACATTAATAATAGCCGCGGAAACGAGACTAAACGCTAGGAAATAGATTAATAGCTTAACAGTACTTGACCATAACGATCGTCGTGGTAAACGGAACGGAATATGCTGCCAACGGCGTGGATATCATGGAGAATTTTTAAGGTTTCGAGAAAACTTCTTTTTAGGCAGAGATTTTTTCTTAATAAAATGATGACATTTTTGTTATTTAATCACAATACGGTAATGCAATAATGCAAAACCATAACAATAAATCGCAATGGACCCGCCTACGCAAATAAAATTGATTAACAAAGATGAATGACATCGCAACAGATAAGTACTTATTCCTCAATAACAACATTACTAGGCAAGTTTACGTCATCAAAACTATAAAATGAAGTTCAAAGAACGTGATAACCTATTTAAGTGATAAAAAAAATTATAAAACATTAGGTCTCGTGAGGTTATTTTAGGTTTCTTATAACCAGTTTAGGCTATTTAATAATCATTATTTCATTATCAGCTTTACGGCCTACGACCGAAATTTCGAAGCTTCGGATGTCTGTACATCTCAGTCGTGCACAATACAGATGACAGTGACAGGTAGTGTTATAGAGAACATAACCAGTAGAGGTTCAATCTGGGATGATCGTTTCTCACAACACCTCAGTGATTTTTCACTGATATTTGTAACGCGGCACGCGGTCACGCCTCTAGTTCCATCTATATCTTATCGCTAGCAAGATAGGACACGTATCCCCCCCCCATCTTAACTCAGCTAATGGTGTGAATTTATTTCTAATTTACGTTTAATGCACCTTTACTGGTTACGTGCTTGATAGGTAGTGATAATTATCAGTCGTCCGTCGATCTAACTGCCGTACTCAGAGACGTCAACTAAAGTTAAGTACTGTTAAACTCTGATGTTCTCTCTTTCACTCTTGTTGATACAAACAAGGATAGCATGACATTTAATTACTTCTTAACTTTAATTGACGTCTCTGAGTACGGCAGTTAGACTTACAGAGTAGATGCCCTGAACCGTAGTAGGTAATTTACGCATATGAAAACACTGTTTCTCACCTGCCACTGATGATCCACTCTGCCAACTGGATCGCGGTACCAGCGGAGTACATCATACCAGCCGAATTGTAGCCGCAATTATGGTACAATCCTATAATTAAATTATATACCTGTAAGTACCATAACAATATCGAATAAAATAAATAGTTGCAACCGGTGATAAACTGGTTTTAATAACTATATTTGTGCTTTCTTGAAGAAATAAGTTCGATCTTGACCTAAATCTAACGTAAGTGCAAAGCTTGCAAAGAATTTAGCAAGCTCACTCGAAGAAGACTATTCGAAATACTCGGAAATACGTAGTTCCATTCCATAGCAGTGTTTTGGATCGAAAAATCTATTTATTCATATGTTAGTATTCTTAATAAATAAATAAAAACACAAGAAAATATGTAAACTAATCAGTTATGCAATTCGATTAAAAAATATCGCCCTTGCGCTCTTGCGAAGCTTGATCGAGCTAGGAAGTAAAATCTTAGTTCCACTGTATATTATAATTTGCTCTCTTTGCCCTCTATTTGTGTTAGTATGCTTACGAGCAAATACAAGTATATATGTTTTGTATACATGAATTTTGCTATCAATAATTCCTAAAAAAGTTTTGTTCGCTAAATTATACCCGTTTTTGCAGTGTGCGTGCGTTACACATAGCACGCATCTGTAGCGCACGCACACTGCTCGCGATGTGCGAGCACACGTAAAGATATAAATAAAGTATACACGAAGTCATGGCTTGTTATAGCTAAACTAAGAGAAAAAAGCCTCAGAAAACATACCAAATAAGTTAGGATCCTCCCCTAACAGTGGCTTGTGATCGGGAGTGAAGGACTCGGGGCCACAAACGGTGCTTTTAACTCCAATATTGGCCAACTTCGGGCAGAGATTGCCCGCACTGGTCATGTGCATCCCAAACACATCCCAATCTAGTTCGTAAAGGTGAAATTGGAGGTTGTCGGGGAGCTAGAAATAATGAGAAGTAAAACGATCCCATAAGTTGTATAGAAAGGGGAATTTTCTTTCATTTCATGTTTCGACTTTTTTTTACATAGAGAACGCTCTCTCATTAATCTCTTACTTCATTTAGTTATATTTATTTCTAGTGGTTGTTCGGTTTTGTGGACCAGTTAGTTCATCTAAAACTACACTAATTCAAATTCAATGCTAAAACGGCGCAGTGGAGTAATTGTACCTATAATTTATACATTGATTGTAGACATCAATAACTTTTAGGTATAGGACCAACTAACCTTGAAATTCAAAATAATCTCAACTTTAGGAAAATTTATTATTGGCTATTGCACCCCAAGCACAACCCGCAGCGCCATTAAAAGCAATCACATTCGATCTCCATCAGTTTTCAAGTGTCGCGCCGTCATGTAAGAGGCGCGACTCACGGGTTGTTCTCGGGCTGCTGTTCTTAAACAGAGCAGAGCAGTTAAGTTCTTACCGTATCGTTTTAGATTTTCTTTAAAAAGAATCATTAAAAATAACTCACTTGGTCAAGCATAATCGGGTTAGGCTCATAGCCTCCAATTTGGCAGCTCTCGCCTTGTATCTTGATGTATAAGCTGGTATCGTGGTCTCTAAGATTGGGCGCGTTCCGAATCTCGGGCACTGGTTCGCTTACGACGTACGCATGCTTGAACGGAATTAATGGAAGAGCGGGAATGCCCGCAAAACGAGCTAGTTTTGGACCCCAGGCACCTATAAAGAATGAAGGTCATTTTGTAATGTTGATGTAGGCTTTTTCCAGTTCCAGTCAACAAAATAGGACAGAGAGAATAAATAATTGTGGCGTTAGCGTAATAGTAGGTTGGTTATCGTAACTGTCGTAAGTGAGTAGTACAATGCTTCCAATTTCTTGTTGTATCTAGGTAATCATTGGCTTTCCGAATACACATGAATAACAACTTATATGTTAATTAATTATTAGATTTATTGACTACAAAGATTTTAATTCAGAACTTCGTACTTTATTGTTTTGTTTTGATTTTCATGTCTATTGCTAATTGTAATCAGACCTTATCGTTTACAAAAATTTTAATTATAGAATTACGTACTTAACTTTTGTCGAGAAATGATAAGAAAATAGGAGCAATGTACAGAGGTCGATCTATAAAACTACTTGTTTTCACACTAGTTCCCTATAGCAGAGGAAGTGGCACATTTGACTAATTATGGTATCAAAGTTTTCTAACCGCCATATGGCTTAACTTGATTTGATGACTTAGTCAATGACTGGATTAAATAATATTTATGTCCATAAACCGAAAACTAAATTCCATAAACCGAAAACTAAAATTCGGTATTTTAGTTTTCGGTGTTTTAACTTTCGGGATTTTAGCCTTCGGGATTTCAATCTTCGGTATTTTGGCCTTCGGGATATTGAGTCATAGGTATTTCAACCTTCGGGATTTCAAACTTTCGGTCAAACAAACATTCGGGATTTCAAACTTTCGGTCAAATAAACATTCGGCCATATAATTTTCGGTCTTTCGTCCATAGGTCTTATGAAATTCGGTTTTCTATACTTCGGTATTGTAATACGTACCCTTTGCCGAGATATTAAAAAAATAGATGCACTGTACTTAATTAACTATGACACACCGATTTGTATTTCCCTCTCTGTCCAATTGAGATTTTTTAAAGATATAAAAAAATATACCTGGCTATTAACAAGGTAAAGAAGCTTCAATTTAAATAATAAATAAGAATTTGTCATCTACGCTGTTTACCGTGCCATTCGAAGCACGAAAAACCACCGTGATAAGTTGTCACTGTGAGGCGCTGTTTCAAGCGATGTGACGCGGCGGCGCATTGATGAAAGCAATGTAAAATGAATCTTAATAGCTACGGAGCAAATTTTTTGCCGAAAATAGAAGCACGAAGAGACATCCGCCATCTGAAGACGGAGCGACGGACAAAAAATAACCTTTGCTCTGTAGATATTAAGATTCATCTTACGTTGCTTTGATAGCCACGCTGCCGCGCCACGTCGCTTGTGTATAAACAGCGCTTTAAAGGTGAAACGCCCCATGTACGTTGCTTAACCTCACTGATAGGTTATGAACAGTAACTGCCACGGCCTACCAGCATTCGAATCGGAAAGGACTGTCACAAACTGTTACGAAATGAATCATGGTAGTTAGTAAAAAAATGTAATTACCCCCACAATTAACCACGCATTTAGTCTTGATAATGCCTTTGTCGGTGTGTACGCCCGTGACCTCTTTGTTACCAAGGATGTTGTGCGCGTAGTGGATGTCCAACACCGGAGTGTTTTCGTATATCTAAAAATAAAATTAGGGCACTCCATTTTATTTGCGAAACCTTTTATATATGAAAATTTCGGCTCAATCGGTTGAGGATGACTGCTTTAAAATTCAGTTGCAAGATTTGACCTGAACAAACATATCTACATACATTCATACATTGCAAGTTAAGTAAAAGCTTGTAAAATTATGTATGTATCTCGTTGCAACTCCCCGTTGCTTGCAAATGAGAGAAGGCCTGGTTCCACTTTGAAACTAGGATTTTGTTTTCCTTGAGCAAAGACATAATTAAATAAGTTTAAAAAATAGGTTTTGGTAAGACTTCTTTCCTTTAAAATCATGGAAAATGTTTCTCTCTACTTATCTACTGGGATCCATGGGTTCTACAACATTTCAAACGGAAACCGTAATCTAGTTCTTAAAAAGAGGTGCGATTGCTAAATGAAGTTTTTTTTTCTTCATCAGCCCATATACGTCCCCACTGCTGGGGCACGGGCCTCCTTCAATAACATGAGGGGTAAATGCCATACTCACCACGCTTGGCAGACGGGTTGGCGAGGGTTTTGATATAATTGCAGAGTTTTCCTTCTTTGTGTGCAGATGAACTTGCTTGCATATTTACCTTAGTCGCCTTGTACGACACCTCGGTAAGAAAGAGGGTGGTCCTATTCTACTCTGCCGGGGAATCACACGGTTTTTTTTCTAAATGAAGTTATTGTTGGTAAGTACCACGTTATGGACAATGTAACTTTTGTTGGCAGTTTGCGTTGTAAGGGAGTCATCCAAATGCGTCCGGTTTCAAAATACATAATTATTTTTAATTTATTAAGTTCTATTACTTACAAAATACTTATTTCACAAACCTTTCCTCCATTCTTCGTGGCAACTTTAACCATTGCGTTACAGGCCATACTGGGATCGACATTACCATCTTCAGGCGAATACAGGGCCATCATAAAAGCCATCGGATCCAGGATTGGGAACAGCTTTTGTGCATCGTGAGGGTCCAAAACTTCGCTCGGGACCCCGAGCGCTTTGCCCAATGTGTGGAGACGCATATACTCTTGGGTTCTGACCTGTGACAAAAATAAGTATATGGTTTCATTTTGAGTTATTGTGGAATCCGAATTATGAAAAATTGTTTGACGGAATTGCGTCAACGCAGATTGCCATATTAATTTTTTTTATTCTAAACTAAATATTTATTGGCACTACCGTGATCAAAAATAACCACAAAGATCTTTGTTTATTTTTCTCCTTTATTTATCACGTAGCAAGCTTGTCCAACCCTAGTGTCAGAGTTTTCACACCGCCAAAGTTACTTGATTTATGAATCTGTGTAGCAAGTGTGTATAAACCTGCATCTACCGATTCCTCGCGACCTTGCTGCATACATACATAATACCTCCCTCCGCCTTTCCGTCTTTCCTGCATACATACGTAAATACTTCTCGCTTATAATCCCTATTGGTGTCGGCAGAGCATGCATCAGTGGTTATAGAACCACTTGATACCACATTTGACATAAATTCTGAAGGTGCTGAAACATAGTGTGCAAAGGTGAGTTTGTCAGGGAAACATTGGCAGCTGGTATATGCTAAGTTTTTCTTTCACTTCAAGTCCAGGCCTTCCTACCTGGGATTTTTATTAAAGGTTATATTAAAATTGTTTTGAAATGCGTTAGTTACCCTTATATCCGGTGGCGTGCTAGTAAAGTTAGTAATAAAAATACTCACATTGTTATGTGATATGAAAAGTCCTCCGTTGTTGATCCAGCCTGCGTATTCGCCACTCTCCGCTTCGAGCCCGCTGTACACTGCGCGTGAGTCACGGAGCAGCTTCACTTCTAAGTCACATGGCCGTAGGGACCACACCAAACCTAACGGATGGAAATATTTATATAAAAAGATGTACTATATAAATATTTATTTTAAAAGATTTTGATGTGCAGAGAGCCTCGCTTTGGACGGCGTGGACTTTGTGTTGTTTTGCTATTAACGGTTTTGCATTATAATATCGTTGGGTTTCGCAATGAGAATGGGCTAACTTGATGCGCTGGCCTCTGTACATTTTGTCACTCAGTTAACTAAAGCGATTTATTTTCTTGTAACCGGTGATTGATTTGATTATTTTGTTTGGCAGTCATTTTTATTTAATAACAGAAGCTGTTATGAAGACTGATTATGTTACCTCGCTTCAAAAACTCTAATACAGATCAACCAGCAGTACGGTTACCCAGCAAAGCCTCGCCATCGTAAATGTTGTTTACCTTCTATTATCAACGCAGAATAGTAAGACCAATGAAATAGGTTACGGACGGTAATGTATATTGGGAGCGAACGTTAAAGAGACAAATTGATTTTAATGGAGTCTAACTCGACCCATTTGGTGACGCAACGACGGGTGCATATGATTGAGAAGCGCATTTGAATATGATATACGACATCGTATGGTTGAGGTGACTAGCAAATTATTTTTTTATAAAAACTCCTTTTAGTTTAAGGTATGTGGCGAACTGAACTATAATAATAACCTGGTGTCGAAGTTTTTCAAGCCGTCAAATGAACTCGGGTTTGGTTTAATGGCTGTTGTCAGTCAAGCACAGCCGGTACTGATGGTTTAATATGCCCTCCGAAGAACGGAAACGTTTTTAATACATTTTTACTTCTGGTCTTAAAGGTTCCCTACCTCGTGTCTGCAGCTTCACCTCACTGATCCATTTCGGTTAGTGAGCGACACTGGGCTATAACTACGAGTGCTTTGGTAGTATTATCATGACATGGTAACCAGAGCTTGATACAATGTAGAAAAATAACCTTATTTCTATTTTTAAGTCACACATTACATAACTAATTAATAAATAGAAGTCATCTAAACGCCAAGGAAGGGTCATCATCTAATCAGTACTGAATACAAACAGTTTATTATAAACAGTATTAGTAGGTACTATACTCTGCAATTTTAAAACGGTTTCACGTTACATGAAAGCAGATTTTCGGCCGTTACTTTCGAACTTCGAGTATGTTTCTCAGGGAGCAAAGCCGCTCTTGCGCCTTATAGGATCGAATTAGGAGCGATCTCAGGTGGGGCAGTTGGTAACTACCCCCAAAACCAGAAGCAAAAATTTGCAATAATTTAAATATCCTTCAAATTTTACAATCTTGGGCTGCCCCTGGATCTAAACTGGTGGTCTGACACCGCACCAGCTTTCCAATTTTAAAATTGTAGAGTTGTGTCACAGCCTCCAAACATTTAGCACATATCTACCATTTTTGTACGTAGCACTGGCAATTTTCATTTGCGCGGAAAAGCTCAGCTTAAGCCGACTAAAACTGAATCTGAGTGCTATTTAAAAACAGTGCTTCAATTCTCTTAATGTCTCTCGGAAAACAGTGTCTGTCTCGTTCTTGTCATTTGAAAATCAAGTTACTTATTACCGACTTCAAAAAAGGAGGAGGTTCTATGTTCGACTGTATTTTTTTTTATGTATGTTCACCGATTTCTCCGCAAATTATGTACCGATTTTCAAAATTCTTTTTTTTTTGTTCGAAAGAGTATACTCCAGAGGTGGTCCCATATAAATTTTATCGAAAATTCTTCAGAGTTTTTAAAAAAATCAACAAAAACAAAAAATATTACAAACCAGAACATCATCTAAATATACTTACACTTTTGTTTGTGGTTATCTGCTGATAGGCATTGTAGTCTGCAAAAAATACTAGTTATCTACTTTGTGCGAACTGTTGTTGGGATTGAAGTCGGTAACTCATACGTTTTTAACATGGAAAATTATTCGAAATATGAAATTGGCCGTACCACTGTAAGAAAATAGAAGCACTGTAAAGATTTATTGCTCTATCTTAAGATTTCGAATATGAGAACAACAGACTCGTGTTATTTATTTTATTTATTTAACTTAATGTACTAAAAATACAAGGGCGGACTTAATGCCCAATGGTATTATCTACCAGTCTACCTTAGGGTGATTGGTGAGAGTAAGTGGTAGGTGTGAGTGGTGGTTATCTCGCTCATTCATAACACTCACGACACTCGATGGAAAAAATTCCCACATGATGGGCGAGATATTTTAAACGTGGTAAGTACTACTGTACTAAAATATCTAATAGGTATACTTGCCTGCTGTATGCCAAGTTGTCCCACTGGTTAACTTCGACCTCTCTAAGAGAACCGCGTTTACCCCGCGCTTCGTCAGCTGATATAGAGTGTTGCATCCTGCTATACCTCCACCTAAAATACATAATAGCTTATTTATCTAAATACATAGACAGTTACATGGTCCAAAGGTAACGTCAGCATGATATAAACGCTAATAGCTAAACATTCAAAGGCACACACTAAGATTTTCCTTCGTGTCGTGGAACGGACATGAACTCACTTGACTGCTTTCCGCTTTTTAAAACAAATATGTGCGTCGACCTGGAATCGAACACAGGATACGTCGATCAAGATGAAACGAAACTTTTAAACACATACTTAAGCACAGAATAAAATACCAGGCCTTATTACAAAGAACCCCGCACAAAATGTTTGGGAAAAGCCGTTCGGTCGATTTGGCTAAAATTTTGGGAGAATATAGCCTTTATATCGGTGATCTAGTGTGCAAAGTTTCAAAGTTAAATAATGAACAGTTTTTTAAATATATTTTTTTTAATGTTGAAACTATAAACATGTGACTAGTATTCATATTCTTTAACAGACATTGGACTAGGTAAATAAGGGTAAATTTTAATGAAAATGATAAGAGTGTAAATGAATTTTAATTCGATACGGTTCTTCGAATCAATACAGCTATATGATTACATTTTAGGATTGAATGAATTGTTCTCGTTACATTTTCGGGGATGTCAATGGAAATGAAATGAATTTAACTAGTACGTAAGATCATATCATTATCGACTTTGCTATGTTTGTGATCTAAGCAACCTTTGTCTACTGTTCACTTTAAAAAAAAAACTGATAAATTAAATGTTTGTTTACATAAAAACTTACCTATAATAACAACATCAGCAGTTCCCACCAAATCCTGGTTCGTAGCGTACGCTCGTTTTTCTTTACCAAAACTTATCAAATAGCTCCTCGCTTTGCCTCTGAAACTTGCATCTTTGATGACTTTAAACATTTTAATGTCTTAAACTAAATATGTGTGAACAGTGCTCTCTATTGAGCGGCTAACGCCATACTGATCAGTTAAATAGAAAACAACGAAGTAAGCATATGCTGAGATAACTAAAAGGGCACCTCACAAATACGATCGCGTTATCACAAGTCTTTATCAGTCAAAGTTCAGACAAGATTTATCTAATTGTATTCTGATGTTACTTTATGTTTTCTGTTGCGTTGCGAGATACAGTTTAATTATAACTTCAGTATTTGCGAATGGCTGTAACTGAAATTTTGAGTACAAACGATTGACTTTAAAACCCGTTAAAGCATGATAATATAATTAATCTTAAATTTTGAACTCGACGTACCTTTAAAGTTGTACAAGGGTGTTTCGGAACTACCCCAAACAATCACATATTTAGGCCAATTGCACCATACTATGTTAATTGGTAAATCCACGACTAAGAAGTTAATCTACTTAACTCTACTTAGAAGTTAATCAGACCAAACGTCAAAAATTTATGAAAATGACATTGTCTCGAGTTAGCTGCTAATGGTCTGTTAAATAACTAGCAGAGCATAGTGAATTTGCGTCTTAATTCCGTGCCTCAGTTTCCTTACTCATTTCTGGCTTATTTAGGGTTCCGTAGTCAATAAGGAACCGATTCATTTATGTTTTCGTCTGTACTTTTCATTTTCTTCAGATCATGGACTAACTTTTGTAACATGCTTACGTACACTTACAACATCCACATATTATTTGATTCCCCAGTATCGCAACTTACCGCAATGAAAATTAAGATGAAGTTACAACATATTTTTTATAATCTACAAAAACAAATATTAAGTTTAATCATATGTGCAAAATGCATTTACTTGAAGATGCAAGATCAAAAACACAACATGACCTCGGCTATGAAATAGTTTGTATGGATTGATAACTTGTTATTAATACTAAAACATAAACAACTCGGTTAAAGTTCATTTAACCGCCTTCACATCAATATATCAAATTGAAACTGGATAGCTTTAATTCTACGTATAGGAAATCTTTATACGTAAATACAAGTGTACAGTGTTTGGGAGATGGGGTAAAGTTTTAAGGCGAAGCTAGTACAGGGGTGTCAGGAAAAGTACTAAGGAACTTTAAACCATACATACGCTCACGCCTATAATGCCTAACGGGGTAGGCAGGGCATCATTGGTTCTAGAACCATTAGATGCTACGTTTGACACAAATTGTGAGGGTTATCATTATCAGACTGTGTATACATCAAGACCCTCGCATCCCTCTTACAGACTTTTACTGTATACCTGGGAAGAGTAGGTAGGCAGCTGGCACATTCTAAGTTTTTCTTTGACTCTCAGTCCAGCATGGAAGAAGAAAACTTTAAACCACATGCTGTATAAGTGGAATAAAGTCCGTTGGGATTACACAGTCAAATTGTTTTTAATAAATTTAATTTTATTATTCAACCCCACTAATGCTATAACTTCAATGTACCTGAATGCACATAGCGCCACGGAGGTATCTGTGTGCATGTGCATCTGGTCCATCTGTAGCGCAGGTGAATGGCGCGAGCACACTCAAGAGCACGTCAAGCTTGACACTTTGGACTTTGGACCGGCCCTGCATTGTATGGCGCGCAGTATAAATCAGAGCTCAGCTTAAACTGGTAGTGTAAAGCGTGACCTGCTCCTGACTGTACTTATATGCGATAGGTAGGCGTTTGTGTGATTGCTTACTTGGGTCCTGAACTTATTTTTATAAAAGTTGGTATTGGGATTTGTTTGTATGTTATTATTATGAATTATGACGTGTCTGTTGTAATTTATTTCACTTATACAGCATGTCATTTGAAGGTCCTCAGTACTTTTCCTAACACCCTGTATACAGGGTGGAAAGTTTCAATGGGGCAGCAAAGGAAGGTACCTTAATAATAGGTCTTTACCTATGAAATTGCCGTTTTTCATACAATATTTTTGGAAAACTGAATTTTCCATACTTACGTTTTTGGATTTTTCTCGGGAATACGAAATCCAAATTTAGCAAAATTTGGTGGGAAGGTTTGGACAACATTAAGTGAATTTTCAAAAACAAAACTTTTAGAAAACCGACATTTAATCTTCTATATCGCTATCTTACTTTTAAACATTGGATAAACATTCTCACAAAAAATAATGCCTTAAATACTTTATATTCATTAAACTAAGATTAACATTAAATAGGTTATTTTTCCAAAATGTATATGTATAATCCTTATTACTAATACAATTATAAATTGTACCTTGTGTACTTCAATACCAATATATGAATTATTTTTATAATGAATAGACACTTAGGCCCATATTACAGGAGACTCAAGTCTTGATCTGTACTTAAGTATTGATTATCTCTTTCTCTTTCTATCAAAATGACAAATATAGATACTTAAGTATAGATCAGAGTCCGAGTCGCGTTCTGTAATACGCACCTCAGTTTTATAATTCTATGTTTTAAGATGAGGGCAAGGAATTTTCGTGTGATACGTATTAAAATACTGATTAATGATTACATACACCAAAGGTACACATTTTCAGTCAAATACAAATGAAAACAAAAAATATTAATAAATATAATATTATTTTCTTGTTAAATATAGTATTAACATTTTTTAACAAAAAAAGTTTTAACACTAACTCCTTTTTTATAACTTTGTAAACGTAGTTGCCTACATCATACCTAGCAGATTTGGCTATTCAATCTAACAAAACACTTACTTTAACAAAATGCCTTAGTCATTTAAAAATAAACCCTAACTTAAAATAATGGATCGTTCGTAGAAAACTATAGCGAAATATATTTTTCATTTCTATTGTGAATTGTGACCACATTTGACAGACATTCAAAATATATTATTAAACTAGAGGACGCTCGGGACCTCGTTCCAGCAGGAATTTCGTAAAATCCTTCCTTATTCCTTGTCTGCACCGTTAGGGAACCTTTATGCAAAATTTCTAGGTCCGATGGTTTGGGCTGAGCATTAATGAGTCAATGAGTCAGGCCTTTAAAATGTTACACATTAAAAACAAGTAGCATCAAGAGCTTGTACGAATGTACGCTCACATAGACTTTTATTTTCTGCAAGGATGATACTTCTTGGTGATGATTACTCTGTCAATAATCGTCACCATGAAGTATCACCCTTGCATTAAACCACAGCAAAAAAGAAACCTCTTTCACGTTCTTGTAAGCCAAGTTTATAGCGGCATCTACTGGCAATGAAGTGCCAGTTGATGAATTCTGGCAATTGCCAGTGGCAGTAGTACCAAAGTGAATTCTACTTTGACGTGAC
This sequence comes from Aproaerema taeniolella, assembly GCA_949987775.1. Classification (NCBI taxonomy): domain Eukaryota; kingdom Metazoa; phylum Arthropoda; class Insecta; order Lepidoptera; family Gelechiidae; genus Aproaerema; species Aproaerema taeniolella. The sequence goes on from OX465248.1 coordinate 7,857,195, forward strand.
GTGACTTGCTGTGCAGTGATATAATACCAAGGCGACATTGCTACACCGCATTATAACAACTTGTATCGTATACTGTGTAGGTTTTAAATGTCAGTCGCGGCATCTGTCGTCACTGGAGTGAACTTTCAATTCACTATTGACTTCAGACGTGGTGAGGACTTGCGACACACGTTAGAGTAACACCAAGATAAATATTGGTTCCTCCGCCTTGAGGTAGACGCTTTGAATATCAATAGCGGAATCTATAGTCACTGAAACGAACTTTCTAGTCACTGACTTCAAACATGTTGAGGGCTTGCGACGCGCGGTGGGGTTAAACCGAAACAATATTACCGCGCCGCGTCACGTGGTACTTAAGCGCTAGTAGAGTGTAAGTTTCAAATGTCAATGGCGTCATCTATCGGCATTAGAGTAAACTATCTGTTCACTATTGACTTCAGACGTGGTGAGGGCTTGCGACGTGCGTTGGAGTAATACCAAGACAAATATATGTATGTAGAGTTTAAATGTCATTAGTGACATCTATCGTCAATATGAACTTTTAAGCCATATTGCCTTTCCCGCCTCGTGGTAGACGGTTTGAATGTCAATAGCGACATCTATCGTCACTTTAACGAATTCTAGTCACTGACTTCAAACATGGTGAGGGCTTGCGACGCGCGGTGGGGTTAAATCGAAACAATATTACCGCACCGCGCCGCGTAGTACTTAGACGCTAGAAGAGTGTAAGTTTTAAATGTCAAAGGCGGCATGTATCGGCATTGGAGTAAACTTTCTATTCACTATTGACTTCAGACGCAGTGAGGGCTTGTGACGCGCGTTGGAGTAATACCAAGACAAATATGTGTAGTTTAAATGTCAATAGTGACATCTATCGTCAATAAAGTGAACTTTTAAGCCATATTGCTTTCTCCGCCTCGTGGTAGACGGCATCTATAGTCACTGGAACGAACTTTCTAGTCACTGACTTCAAACATGGTGAGGGCTTGCGACGCGCGGTGGGGTTAAGCCGAGACGGTGTTGCCTCGCGGCGTGGTCGCCCGCGGCCGCCGCCGCTGCTGCCTCCAACTGGGCTCGTAGCGCTACTAGCTCTCGAGTCCTTTGGTAGATCGGGTCCTAAGACAAACACATAATTGAAGGAGTGAAGCAAGTTAATTGCAACTTATTAGGTAGTGTGAGAGTGTGGCTTTCTAACACTTTAAACTTTCGCGATTTGAACACATAATTAAATACTAAAACGGGTCTAAATGCACGTATTGCAGCCACCTCTGGGATGGTTCGGCCAAGTACCAACTAGCCACACTGGACTCGGTGGACCGCAGAGCCAGGAGACTCATCGGTGACAGGAAGCTAGTAAAAGATAAGCTCCAAACCCTAGCTCATAGACGCAAAGTAGCTTGCCTATGTATTTTTTATAAGATGTACTTCGGGGAGTGTGCTCAGGAGCTGCATGAGCTCATTCCGCCTGCCCCATTCTTCTATCGGACTTCCAGACGCACCGCAGGGTACCATCCCTATCTTGTTGATATCCCACGGATTCGCACTGAGCGCTTTTCATCATCTTTCGTATTGCGCACTGCTAGGGAATGGAATTCCCTGCCTGCGTCTGTATTTCCGAGTTCATATAACCCGAATCTCTTTAAAGTTCGAGTGAATAGGCTCCTTCTGGGTGAGCTTGCTACATCCTCGACCGCATCTTTGCCCTTGGGCTAGATTGTGGTCAAGAGCGAACCCTTCATTAATAAAAAATAAATAAAAAAGTATATGATTTTATCATGATTTTAAGTACCTATCTTGGCCGCAGCGTGTGCAACTGCGTCGAAACGTCAGGAAACAGGAAAATCATAATATATACGCGAATTTAGACCCGGATCTCATTAGTGTGGCTTTCAACACCTAGATAGATGGATGACTTCTATGCAGTATGTCGATCGGAAGGGAATGTTTAGTTTGCGAAAATGTGAAGAAAACAATGTGTCGGGCCGTAAATAAATGTTAGCTGAGCAGGTCTATTATTACTGTCAGTGGAAATAATTATGTTATTCACACGAGTCGCAACTTATGGTACATTGGGCGAGTCATGGCGCGTTTGTACAGGGTGTTGCAAGCTTGCCATATTCACTGATGACGTCATAGTAAGTCATGTTTCCTACTCTATTCGACAACTACCAAAATGGAATACTAGAAAAACTAAAATTAAACAAAACTTTTTTTAAACAATTTTAAAAAAACTGCAAAATTACTAGTCTCTTAATAAATACCAAATTATTGAAACTCTTAATGACTTCGCAGTGTTAGCCGCATCGTAATTGTATGTTACATTAGGGATGTTGACTGTGTTTGATTTTATGAATTATTGTAATATCCGAAAACAGCATTAAAATTGGTTTATAAATGAACAAGTTATTAGCATTTATATTAACGTAAGGACTAGCTATCTCGTTTTGTGGGGAGAGCTAGCTATCTCGTTTTTACCTACGCAAACAAATGGCGGTGACGTCACGTGCCAGTAAGTGCATCTCTTTTTCGTTGTTTGACAGTTTCCCCCTCTATTTAAATTTAATAGCTTGTAACTTTTTTATTTCTCAATACTTTTTAAAAATTATTTCGGTTTTGGATTCAGTTCCTTTTTAAGATAACCAAAAAAAAAATTTGTCAACATCCCCATTGTAATTTTTATCAAATAGGGCCCTGGATGACCAATTTAAACGACTGAAATTACTTCAAACACTAATTACGTTTTGATGTTCGTGCCTGAGTCCTACCTTGCATCATGTGTGTAAAGGTGTATTGTATCGTATACACGTACCTGTGGCCTCATTGTAGGGTTCCACCGGCAATAAAGGGCCTTCCACAATTTGATGACTCGCAACGAGGCCACAGGCACCAGCACGTGTTGTGGCCTCGTGTAAGGGGCTGTGGACCCCGCGCCGGATGACGGGGGCCCCCAGTAAAGAGGATTCAGGTACAAGTCTTGTCTGCTGTTGATGTACGACCAGAGGGATACCGTCTTCGTTTTTACTTCTGTAACAATAGATATTTATTTAGAATGATGCTCGGAAACGTCAGAGTACAATAATTCGTTGCAAAGTCGCTCTTATCAAAAGGACATATAACCCATCTAAAGAATAGCTTTGTTTAGCAAATAGTAAGTTGTAATTTTTAATCTTGCGTGATAGGTATTTCGGTGTCATTTGAGTTATAGTTAGGTAGTAGAAGTTTTTTACAAAAACTTAAGTCAAAATATTATTTATTTCATAGGACTTAAAGACACTTAAAAACGTCAAATAAATACTTTGTTTTTCAACTCTATGCTTCTTCGCAAATGTGCAGTTTGCACTTTATAACTAGTATCACTGTTTGGGTAGGCAGAGCTTCAAGTTTTCTAGAAACACTAGACAAGATATTTGACATAAATTCTATGAGTTATTAGATTAAACATGACTACTGTAGTGATCGATAGGTTGTCAGATTTAGCTCACGATACAGCAAAACCGCGTTTCACTGTTACAGGCCTCTACTTACAGTATGGCTAGGAATAGTTGAGAGATGGCTCATTGTTAGCTTTTATTTCACTCCCAGTTCAGCGTGGAAGAAAATGGGCTACGACTAACTTACCGATGTAAGTAATAGCTAGTGAAATTCATAATGGTGTTACCTTCTTTAACCCTTTCCCTCTCTGTGTTAAACAGGAACGTGCCAAATCGACACGAATACAGGTGGTCCACTATTGTGATGAGCAATCGCTCGTTGAACTCGAAAGCCGTTGGGAACTGTTGTTGTAGCTGCCATACGCAGTCCACCCACTGAACAAACACTGGAGAGCGGTCCGCGTCTGAATGACGCTCGTCACCGTGGCCAATACGCTGTTAGAAAAATTTTTTAGATTTATTCAGGGCCAGGGTGTTTAGTCGATTTTTTTCCTTATTTCAGTAGAGGGCGTTATTAAAAAAAAGTTTTAATAAGATAACTAGAAAACAAAGGCAAGGACTGTCTGTGGATGCAAATAACAACAAACAAAAAAAAACAATGTTATTCTTATCTTTTACTATTTTCAATCGACTTCTAAAAGGAGGAGGTTCTCAATTCGACTGTGTTTTTTATTTATTTTGTATATTTGTTACGCGATAACTCCGCCAACTGTAGGCCGATCAAAAAAAAAATTAAAAAAAAATAACAAACCAAAACGTCATCAAAATAACTGAATCATGTTTATTAGATATCTGCTAATACCCAGATAACCACAAACAAAAACGTCAATACCTACCAGTATTTGTTTAAATGTAATTAAAACAATGTGTGGTTACACACAATTTTGTAAAATTTTGTGTTTAAAAGCATCGCATTATTCGTTATACTTACCAGCTGGAATTTATGTCCGAATGAAAGCCATTCTTTCTCGACGAGGACTTCAAATCCTCTCAAAGTGCGATAGTAAGGGTCCAGCATAAGCATACTAAGGGCAGTCAGCTGTGCCGTGCGGTCCCAACCGTCTGAACAGTGCACTAGCACTGATGTCTTGTGATTTTCCACCTGATAAATAACATAATTTGATGATGTTTCTAAATCTACTAGATTTTACGGAATCTCGTTATGACGGTTTCTGTGACATAACTATAGCTGAGTTTGTTGCTGTTGACGGTACCTATACACACTTCCAAGGCGATCTCCTGTTGGCATCATGCACACACATTTTACACACACCTCAACCCACTGTTTCACCATATTGACACATATGTTTAATCATGTATTATATTTATTTGTAACAAATGTATTTTCCATTTTTCATTACCAATATTTATTTATTCCTAAAAAATTCTGTCTCGTCCACGGACGTTCGTTCGTCACTTGGTTATGGGACTCACTGAAAACCAGCGTTGTGGCTCGCGGTCTCATATCCTGATTCCCGAGTCGCAACATACAGCTGAGTTGAGGACCCTTTGTCTCGGACCCTACAACACATAGCGATCTAAAGATAGTTTGCTATTGTATTTGTTATTGTCTTCATGTAGTGTATCGTGATCGTGTTTTACTGTTTAATCTTGCCTCTTATATGTGTTGTGATGTCCGTTATAATAAATTTGTCTTTCTTTCTTTCTTTCTTTCATAATTATAGACTACGCTTCCACCCTGTACTGGGAGTGAAAGAAAAACATAGGACCGTATTATAGAACGCGACTCAGATTCTGATCGTCTTTGTTATTTTGATAGTTCTCACTATAGTTCTCACTAGTTCTCACTATCAAAATAACAAAGACGATCAGAATCTGAGTCGCGTTCTATAATACGGTCCTATGTTTTTCTTTCACTCCCAGTACAGGGTGGAAGCGGTCTTTCTCTCGAAAGAGACAATCAATACTTAAGTTTCTATCCAGACTTGTGTCTCCTTCTGTAATACGGGTCTTAGATTGTGCCAGCTGCGCCATGGGTAAGCAATGAAAGAAATCTTTCAAAACAGTCAAAGTATAAAAATACGCCTGAATACAAATTATGAAATGGTCAAGAGCGAACTCATTATTAATATTGAAATAAAAAACAAGTAAATGTTGCAAACCTTATCTACTATGCGCACAGCACCGGCCAATATACATTTGATATGTTTTAACCAACAACTGGCTTCAATACCGCTAAACCATCTGAAAAAATAGGATATATAGGGCTTTAGGTAAATCTCTTTCAAACTCTCGGGTGGTTAATTAGTCCATGAAACTGAACAACTTTCCCCCAATAATAGGTTAAAATACGAAAAAAAATTTTCGAGTTCCCATACAAAATGCGCTATATGCTAATGAAGTTTGTATGGGAACTCATAATATTTTTTTCGTATTTTGACCTATTATTGGGGAAAAGTTGTTCAGTTTCATGGACTGATTAACCACCCGTGAGGTTGAAAGAGATTTACCCAAAGCCCTGTATTTATTATCAGTGCCGGATTAAGGTGCGTATTACATAACGCGACTCAGACTCTGATCTATACTTAAGTGAAAGAGACCATCAATATTTAAATATGGATCAAGACTTGAGTCTCTTTCTGTAACACGGGCCTAAGTGTTTCAGAGGCTCTAAGCACAGAGGCTGTTGGGGCTCTTGCTATAGTAGTTTTTGATTATTATAAAAACTTTATTAGGAACTGTTATGTTGTTTGTCAGGCATTTTCCGAACTTAGCCTTTCGATTGGGCCATAGTGCGTTAGTAATTTAATTAGGAAGTCAGGGGCCCTAAACACGTGCTTATATGGTTAATCCGCCGCTGGTTATACATTAAGAATAATTTATTTATATGTATATAAATGCAGCGTTTCACGAATCTTAAGATAATCGTTGAAGAGGCTATGTGCAAGATTTTTAAAATAATTTGATTTTTTATTTTAAGCAGGTTTAAGGTCTCGTATTCAAATAAAAAAATATATCAAATAATTTTGATCATAGATAAAAAAAAAAATTTTTTTAAATTTTAGTTACCATTTAAGATTCGGTTTAATTCCTTTGCCAAAGTAAAAAAAAGACGTTTGACGGTTGGTTGACACATAACCTAACCATTGTGTTTTTGAGTTGTTGGTTGTTGAGTTCGAACTGCTTGCCATAACCTATCAAGAAGTGAAGTGGTTGTTGAGTTTGTTTCTGTTTCGTGGTTTTGATTATTTGGATATTTACTGACGACTTGGCTTTGCTACCTTGACTCTACCGTTACCTTCGGTTTCGTGTTTTTGATTATTTGCATTGATATTTACTGACGACTTTGCTCTGCTTCCTGGACTTTCGAACTTTCGCAATACACTGGATTCTGACACTATGGATACCGCTCAGTTCATTAGAGCTGATTCTACCAACTTGCCTGAAGTAACAACCAACCAAACTCAGAAATAAACAACCAAATACATAATGAAATAGGGTTTTTTTTCTTAATTTACATGACAGCTTGGCAAAGAAACACGATTGCATAATGTCGTACTCAGGATTAGTTTACCGTACTGAGAATCTTTTAATTATTATATTTTTAATACAAAAGATAGATTTTTTAAAGAAACGGGACCTTATTCCTTTATTTGAAATAAAAAATCAAACGAAATTAAAAATATTTTTAAGATGTCATACATAGCCCGTTATGCGTACAGGTCCGCTATAAATAAAAGTACCTATAACTATACCTATAACTTCATAGACACTTCAAAATATGCACTTCTTGTGTCTGTAATTCTGTACCAGGAGAGAAATATCTATGTACCACTCTGTTCCAGTCTTTGGAAATCTCTGTCTTGCGGTTCGTCGTTGTGTACGCACGTACCGATATTAAGCACTAATGTGTACGTACAGTCAGTACACGTCTAACCACAAGGTGTACAGTCCACGCACGCTGTATATTGAAAGAACTGCATCTTTCACTCAAGAATAAGCTCGAACCGAGTAGTTCTTATATGTATCAGAACACGGACCTATTAAACAGGCGTTACTTTAACAAGAAAAACATTTACATATAACGAGAGCAAATAGGACGGCATGTTTAATTCTAAGAACTAAACAGACAAACATACTTAGTCTGGTCAATCTGTGGGAAACATAACTCTTTTAATTTTCGCAAGCTTTCCCTCATGACGTGGATGTTATGAATATCTAGAAAGACAAGCTCTGCGTTTTGATACGCGTCTTCTGATTCATATCTGCAACAAAAAATAACATTACAAGATCAAGAAAATAATCCACTAATATTAAACCTAAAATACGATTTTTTTTGTCCTTTTTTTACGTCAAATTATGATTTTTTACACAGGGATATCTCAATTTATGGTAAAATAGGCTGCATTTAACAAGAGAGTACTTTTGTAATTCATGAACGATGTTTTATAACCAGGCATGTCCCATTTTCTGAGTTTCCTGTTTTTATCATTGAGTGCTCTTTATTTTACAAGAAATTGTGATCTGAAGGCTGTTACCAAACACAAAAGAATTAGAAAAGGAAATTGACTTAATATAAACACCATATAGGAGTACCACAAGGTTTGCATCTTGGTCCACTTTTATTTCATTTCCAATAATTAAAGTATGTTTATATCTCTTAAACAACACACATACTCGTACATTACAAACATTTTAATTAAATACTAAGTCACAAAAGTTTTACGCATGCATATGTCTGCTGCAGTAGGAAAAAAGGCCTGGATTCAGCTATTTAACGCTGCCTGTCCGTTACATTTTTACGCCTAAACTAAGATTATTTTTTATACAGAGAGATTTGACATTGGAGAAAAACAAAGGCTACGTTTACACGTGAAAAAGAGCGCGGGCAGAAATCTAATGATTTACATGTAAAAATACAATACAAATAAGCCCATTTAAGCAATCTGTCCATTGTCCCAATTGCAAATTATTCGACGGTTTGTTAAGTAGAAATATATCTTACCCGCCTCCTTTAGCCATGTTGGCAATGGCATTGGCGCTGGGTCGCGCGTCCATAATGAACAGTTTATGCGCCTGGGCGTTTGCATCCATTATTAACTGGATGTAACGCTCGTCTTGTCTACTCCGCTTACTGCTCACCTAAAACAAATTTTACGGAAATCACAAATCGATGCTATTTTTATTTTTAAGAGGATAGTTATAAGTTTGACGTGTATATCTGTGTCTGTCTGTGGCTTTGTAGCTCCTAAATGAATGGACTGATTTCGATGTGGTTGTTTTTGTTTTTGAAAGCTGATGTAATCTTAGCTATTTTGATGAGTTCTTAGCTATTTTTGATCGAAACTGGTTCAGTCGTTTAAAAGTTTTAAGTGATAAATGTCGTGGGTACACAATATTGTTATTTTAGAGTTGTACTTTTCTTTATCTTTAGGAAATCTTCCTTTAAGGCGACTACAGCACCCGATAAAGGCAGCACACATAGGAATAGTGCCATCTCCGTCTCTCAACAGGCCTGGGCAGGCAGTGCGAACAGTGTCGATACACGAAGTTTACGGACTATGAAAACGAGCGTGCGTAAAAACATGTTCGAAAGTTATAAAAATGAGATTTATGGAAAGGTAACAGCTTAAATCGAAAAATGCGTTAACTACTTATCGGGAGTGTTCAATCACGAACATTTTGCTAGCAAATTCAAGTTCCTGTGTGCATTTTACTATCGTTTTTACAGCTTAAAAGATACACAATATTGGTATTTAGAGGTGATTTTGTGAGCTTTTTCTATCAAACCAAAAGTGCTGAATCATGTTTTCAGCAAACTACTTATCTAGTTTATGTCCTGAATATTACCGTGGTATTTTTTTCTTCGATTTAATGCAGTGCGTCATGCTTATCTACGCATCATAAAATCGTAATTTAGGTGCTGTAGTCGCCTTAAGGAGACCTGTGCCCAGCAATAATGCACACTCCCCGAAATAAATCTTATTTATTTATTTATCTTATAATAACTTTAAATTGAAAAATGTTGCATCACCCCCCACATTCGATTGCTTATAAGGGGTCATCCTGTTCGACTTGCATACTTTTTGATAATTTATACAACTGGCACATTTGTCCATCTAACCTTTTGTTTTACACACTTGTCACTTTTTACTTATGTAAAAATAAACTCAAAGATATAGGCGGATTACTGCATCTTATTTTATTATTAATTCTATTAATAATAATAGGTTATGGGCCCGCGCCCTGCCTATTTCTAGTAAAATTTTTGTACAAATAAAAATATAGTCGCGAAAATGAGTGTAGTTGAAGTTGATACGGCAAAAGAAGCCTCGTCTTCAAAGCCCACGACGTCTACACAAGCAGCGCAAATCTCGTTACCATCGGTGGAGAAACTAAAAGGCTCTACAAACTACGCGTCTTGGAGCTTTACAATGAAAAACCTCCTTATCGTAAGTGACTTTTGGGATTGCGTAGAAAACCCGACTATCAAGAAGTCAGAGCTAGGAGAAGAAGTCTTCCGCAGATTAGATGCCAAGGCAAAGGCCAGAATCTGTCTCTGCATAGAAAACCAAGTGTTTCCTATAGTAAGAAATGCTCTTACAGCAGCAGAAACCTGGGAAAACCTGAAAAGGTTTGCTGGTGATGCTGACAGTGGATTACTTCGTCGCCTCAACCTACTTCGCAGACTCTTCAATTCTAAGCTAGAATCACATCAAACCATGCAGGACTATGTTAACGACATAAGGTGCACGCAACAGCAGCTTGTGGAGATAGACCAGAGCGTGGACGACACATTTGTAGGAGAAATAATGCTGACAGGTCTACCGGAACGGTACAACCCCATGGTAATGGCGTTCGAGCACTCTGGAACGAAAATAACATCTGATTCCGTAGCCGCCATTCTCCTGAAGGAAGACCAGCGCAGCTCCAACCCCTCTTCAAGTATTGTCAACACCGCACTCGCCGTCAAGCCGCAACTACCACCTCGTTGTTCATACTGCAAAAAGTTTGGCCACGTCGTGAGTGAATGCAGGAAGAAGAAAAACAAGAAGAACCAAAATAAAAAAGATGTAACAAATTACACTTCAGACGTTACACTTTTATCCTGTTTTACTTCTCAAAATTCAACTCCCCATACCTGGCTTTTAGACTCTGGCTGTACATCTCATATGTGCAACAGCAAAGACTTATTTAGCGAAATTAGTCCCTATTCTAACCCGATCACTGTTGCAAACAATAATAAGATGTCAAGCGAAGGGAAAGGTACAGTTAATTTTAATTTCTCTGATAAGTTTAGTACTCTTTCTAATGTTTTGTTTGTCCCTAAACTAGCAGCAAACTTGCTGTCAGTAAGTACTTTAGTTAAAAAAGGCTTGGTAGTGATATTTTCTCCTAAAGGGGCCAATATACTACTTAGAGAAGGGTGTAAAGTTTCTGGTACAGTAGTAGCAACTGCCTCAATCTACAAAGGCATGTACAAGCTCAACCTACCAGAATCGCAGGCTAATTTGGTTAATACTACCAAAGAGACTGCACTACTCTGGCATAGACGCTTAGGTCATTTGCACTCTAAAGCCGTAAAAGTTTTGAAAAAGAAAAGCGCGGGAATCAACTTCTCCGACAACGACAAGTTGACTGAAACTTGTGTTCCTTGTCTTCAAGGAAAATTAGCAAGAAGGCCGTTCGAAAAGTCAAAAAGTAGGTCGCATAGGAAACTAGAGTTAATTCATTCCGACTTGTGTGGACCGATGAGTACACAATCTTTTGGCGGTGCTCTCTACCTACTTACTTTTACTGATGACTTTTCGCGTAAAACTTTTGGTTATCTTTTGAAAGCCAAAAGTGAAGTATTTTCAAAGTTTGTTGAATTCAAACAACTTGTAGAAAATCAAACTAGTCTTAAAATTAAAACGTTTCGGTCAGACAACGGTAGCGAATTTGTGAACCAAAGAATGTCGAATTTCATGAAAGAAAATGGAATAGTTCATCAAACGTCGGTTCCGTACACACCGCAACAGAACGGTATCGCGGAACGAGTCAATCGGACTATAGTTGAGAAGGCACGAGCAATGCTTCAGGATGCCAGTTTACCTAAGGCATATTGGGGTGAAGCTATTAACACGGCAATATATTTAAAAAATATTTCGCCTACACAAGCCTTAAACAACAAAATTCCTGATGAACTCTGGTTTGGAAAGAAGCTCAACCTAGCGCATTTAAGAGTTTTCGGTTGTGAAGCTCACGTCCTTATCCCCAAGGAAAAGCGCACTAAATTAGACTCTAAGACTCAAACCTGCATATTTGTAGGGTATTCAACTGAGACAAAAGGCTATCACCTTGTTGTTCCCAGTAACCCTCGGGTAGTTATTGTTGCAAGGGATGTAGTGTTCATAGAGGATAAAATGCCTGCTTCAAGCAAGCAAGTTGCCCCTTCCCCGCAACTCTCTAATGATGACACCATCCTCATACAAGATTCAACGAATACAGAAGTTTGTGTTCTGCCACCACTTTTTCATCCTTCACTAGTCCAAAGTGATGCTCGTAGTCACACTTTCTCAGAAACTGTAGATGCGCCAATTACCTCTGGACCTGTATGTGAAAGTCCAAAAACGAATAGTTTGCCAGCAAACCAACCTTCTGAAGTTATACCATCAGAACCTTTAGATAACTTCGTTGATGCTGAATCATGGTCGCCGATTGAACCACCCTGCAGTACCGAGAGCGTCTCTCAAGAGTCCAGATATCCTCAACGAGAGCGACGTGCACCACTGAGATATCCAGATGTCTCGAACATGGTTGCGAATGACAGCGAACCACTAACATACAAACAAGCTGTTGAAGCCGACCTCAAGGAGGAATGGCTTGAAGCCATGAAAGCGGAGTACGACTCCCTAATAAAACATGGTACTTGGACTATAGTAGATAGACCTCCAGATAGAAAGACTATTAAGAGCAAATGGGTCTTCAGAGTGAAAAGAGATACCAGTGGCAAAATAGTTAAATTCAAGGCTAGACTTGTAGCCAAAGGATTTACTCAAGTCTATGGAGTAGATTATGGAGAAACTTTCTCTCCTGTGACAAGACTTTCGACTGTAAGGCTTTTGATAGCATTTGCAGCGAAATTAGGTTTATCTCTAGACCATCTGGACGTGGAAACAGCGTTTCTTAATGGTGATCTAGAAGAGACCATTTATATGGAACAACCTGAAGGTTTTTCCACGGATACTAAGAAAAAAGTTTGCCTTCTAAAAAAATCACTCTATGGATTAAAACAGGCTCCACGACCGACAGTGGAATAAAAAAGTTTGTGAAGCCATGAATAAGCTCTCTTTAACTCAGTGTTCAAAAGAGCTTTGTCTGTATTATAAGAAGGAAGGCAAAAATATTCTACTCGTGTCAGTTTTTGTCGATGACTTCTTTATTTTGTCTAATAGCGACAAAATTAAAGAAAAGTTCAAAAAAGACTTAAAACAACTTGTTAAGATTAAAGATCTTGGTTCACTAAGAGACTGTTTGGGAATTCGTGTAACACAGTCAAACGAGTGTATTACACTTGATCAAACTAATTATATTGAGAAGCTCATCTCACAGTTTGGTATGACTGATGCTATTCCAGTATCTACACCAATGGAAGCTGGTACTAAACTATCGGTTCCTCAAACAAACGAAGAACAATCCGACTTGCCCTACCAAAAACTAATTGGGTCACTAATGTATATTTGCATTGGCACTCGACCTGATATAGCCCACACTGTGTCCTACCTCAGCCAATTTAATACCTATTACGGGGAGGCACATTGGAAAGCGGCAAAACGGGTTCTTCGATACCTAAAAGCCACTAAAGACAAAAAATTAATTTATTATAAAAGGAGTGAACACGTCAATCCTATAGGTTATGCCGACGCTGACTATGGCAGCAATATAATAGACCGAAAGTCCTTTACTGGATATGTATTTATGATGAGTGGCGCACCTGTGTCATGGGAAGCTCGCAAACAGCGAACTGTCGCCTTGTCCACAACAGAAGCGGAATATATGGCTCTCTCAGAGGCGAGCAAAGAAGGCATATACCTTAAATCACTCATATCAGAAATTTTCGGAATTGACCAGCCCATACTAATTTTTTCGGATAATCAAACTTCACTCAAACTCACAACAAATACACTGGGCGTCAAAAATAAGTAGTACACTTTTCAAATTGCAATTACTCCTAAACTATAGTAGTTACACTTATAAAATAAAAAGCAGTTTATAGTAAACTTAACGAAGTTTATTAAAGTTATATTTTATTTGGCATGAATAAAGTTTCAAACTTAAAATTAAGATAAATACTAAAAAGTATCAATTTTTAACGATATGTCAACCACTTAATTTTCACGTTTTGGAACTTTTTCACAATTTAATAACTTGTGTTGCCGCCTCGGGCTCTAATTACAGCTTGGATCCGGTTTGGCATGCTGAACACTAAGTTTCGGAGGCGGTGTTGGGGAATATTTTCCCATTCTTCTATCAGCGCATGTTTTAGAGCCCTGAGTGTGGCAGGAGGTGGACTGCGCCTTCTGACTAGCCTCCCAAGCTCATCCCAGGCGTGTTCAATCGGGTTGAGATCTGGGCTTCTCGATGGCCAAGCCATCAAGTTGATGCCAACCTCCTGAATGTACTCTTGTACGTGGTGAGCAGTGTGTGGCCGGGCGTTATCATGCATTAGGATGGCTCCATCACCCATATTTATTAAATATGGCCCTGCATACTCGTTGAGGATCTCCGAGGCATATCTTTCACCAGTCAAAGTCCCATTTTCTATTACCACAAGCTCTGTGCGACTCTCTGAAGAGATACCAGCCCATACGTGTACAGAGCCCCCGCCATATTGGACTCTTTCCGAGATACAAGCTTGAATGTATCGCTCACCGGGTCGTCTGTAGACTCTCCGCCGTCCATCTGAAGTGTATAAAGAGAATCGAGACTCATCTGTGAATAAAACTCTAGCCCATTCTTCTTCGCCCCATTGTACGTGTTGACGGGCGTAGCGTAGTCTTGCTACGCGATGCTCTGTCTCAAGTTTGGGGCCATTTGCTGGTCTTAGAGGCTTCAGGTTAGCTTCAGCAAGTCTTCTTCTCACTGTACTCTCACTGATGTAGTCTGTTCGGGTCCGAAGAAGCTGTTGCTGAACCTCAACTGCATTAAGGTGTCGATTTCTTAACACAGTGGAAACAATAAAGCGATCTTCTCGGGTACTTGTGCACCTGGGTCTGCCATTACCTCGTCTCCTTAGATGGTTTCCAGTCTCTTCGTACCTTTGCTTTACTCGCTGAACCGTTCTTAAAGTTACACCCACCCTCCTTGCAGTACGACGCATACTGATGCCCACTTCGAGAAAAGCTAAGATTCTTGCACATTCTTCTGGTGAAAGAGGCATGATTAGTCAAATTTACTCTCTGAAGATACCTATGCTTTTCAATTACAATTGCTTTATCAGCAGCGAATGTGTCAAACACAAAAATCCTAAGTAAGACAACACCTTTCAACAGTTTAAAAAAAGTGTTTTTATTTATTCGTTTTTTTTAAAGTCAAGCATTATAAGTTCTTATAATGCATGAAGTTTTTATTGAATAAGATTAAATTTTCTTTTTAACCTTTTTTGTTTCAAAGGTCTAAGTTTTATAGTTTGGGAGAAATCGCAATTTTAAAACTGTACTACTTATTTTTGACGCCCAGTGTAGTACTTTTCATGCACGGACAAAGCACATAGAGATTCGTCATCACTTCATTCGGGATGCTCTAACACGCAACGAAATCGTTGTGAAATACATTCCGACAAATAATCAGTTAGCCGATATTTTGACTAAACCTTTACCTAAATTAAAACACAACAGGTTATTATCACTGTTAGGTCTAACTTGATACTTTTGTAAACTTTGACAAAATGTCTGGTCCAATGATTTGATAGGGTTCCTTTTTTGAAATGTTTTATAACTATTTTTGTCTTATCAAACTACTTGTGCTTTGCTTTGTAAATTATGTGCATAGTGTGTGTTGTAAATAGATGTAACTTTTATACAGGGTGTAATTTATATACAGAGTGTAACTTTTATACAGTCTGTAATTTTTCACTAATGATACAGGTGTATAAATTACGGGGAGGTGTTCGACTTGCATACTTTTTGATAATTTATACAACTGGCACATTTGTTCATCTAACCTTTTGTTTTACACACTTGTCACTTTTTACTTATGTAAAAATAAACTCAAAGATATAGGCGGATTACTGCATCTTATTTTATTATTAATTCTATTAATAATAATACATCCACATATTACGTCACAGCGTATGGGGGAGGGGGTCTTACCAAACGTGACAGTACATGTTAAAGGGATACCAAAAAAGCGTGACATAGGGGGGAAGGGGTTCAAAAAGTCGAAATTTTGCGCGTCGTAATATGTGGACGGCCCCTAACTTTAAAACGGCTGATCCAATTTTAATCAAATATAAGGTCCTAAATGGTTCATCTCGATTACGTCAGCTTTCAAACAAAAAACCGCATTAAAATCGTTTCATTCGTTTAGGAGCTACGATGGCACAGACAGACACAAAAATACACAGACATACAGATACACACGTCAAAGTTATAACACTCCTCTTATTTGTCAGGGTTAAAAAAACATAGGCAGGCAACTTTGCGTATATAGCTTTCAATACTTACCCCTACTAAAGGTTGACTGCAACGCGTAATAGTGGCCTGTGAACTTGGGTGAATCCATGCCAAAACCGGGATCCGACCCCGGGATCTAAACGCGGCTACTGATCGCAGCAAGTCATCATTGGCGGCCGCTGGAACCGCCCACACTGCTGGGTAACTGTCACAAACTTCATATTTGTCATTGATACGTGTTATTCGCCAGATATCATTGTTCACACCCTGAAATTAA
Source organism: Aproaerema taeniolella (assembly GCA_949987775.1). Lineage (NCBI taxonomy): Eukaryota > Metazoa > Arthropoda > Insecta > Lepidoptera > Gelechiidae > Aproaerema > Aproaerema taeniolella. The sequence goes on from OX465248.1 coordinate 7,873,520, forward strand.
AGAAAATTATTAGTGTTTAGTGCTCTAAAATTTCATAAATATTCCGGACTGTAAAATGTCACCATATTCGTTGTCCATCTTGCTGGACCATCAGAAAGAGACAGAACTATACTAAGAAAAGAGAGATTGCCAGTATGTCCCGTTTCTTAGTATAGCTTGGTCATTGTCGGATGGACCAGCATAATGGTTAGGGTTTTATACGTGTCGCTATTAAGACCTTTTGTAATGTTATGTTATGTAGTATGTACTTTACTGTACGTACAGAGTGTAAAGGAGCTTGGCAAAAACTGAAACCCTGAATTTAGATTTTCATTCTGAATGATATTTCAGTTGAATTTTTTTGAGGTTTTTTAACATTTCCCATTTTAAAATAAAATTATTTATTCAAAAACACTCCATTTAGAAATAAAAAACTATCCAACACGAAAACTAGCAATGTGCACCACATTCTTATCGCGCGGGGCCCGGTACATTGCGTAGCGCCAAAGTAAGTAAATATCGAAAACTCCTTGTCGTTTCCGGAAAAGTATATTTACTTGTAGTTGTTCACAGTTATAGTTCACGATATTTACATTTTTTTGTTGCAAAATAGAAAATACTTAATGATAAGTGAGACCAATCTCCTACTTACTATGAATTATTATCTTACCATTCTCCTTAACTCAGATATTGGCTCGTACACATGCCAGCCATCTTCTGGAAAGCTTTCCGAGTAGCTGAAGGCGAATAGAGGTTGTCTGTGTGATAGCGGAAAAGCCAGCTGTTGTAACTTCTCAAAAATACCTCGTCTAGAGTGGTTCTCTTGTTTGTGAGCAAAGCGCAGGTTTCGCATATCCTGAGAGATAAATTAACAAATTTTTATCTTCTTTTTATACTTACATAATATCTTCTTTTTATAGATAAAAATGAATTGGTTTTCAATATTCTCGCTAAAATTCAAAAACTGCTAACCTATTTGGATGTTTTATTTTTGTGTACCTAATATCATGGCCAGGTTTACATTTTTTCTTAAATTACAATACACTGGGAAAATGCCAAAAGGAATGAAGTCACGAGTGGACAGCTAGTCTTCACTAAAATGAAGAATCAAAAACATAACCTGTATGCTTACAATGTTTATTATGCATTTTTATCTTTACATGATTATTAAGTCCAGATATTCGAAGAAAACCACTAAATACTAAATTACGTTTATTTGAGCTCAGGAGCAAAACTAAAAGTGACATCAAGCATTAAATCTACATGTACCCACTTAATTCATCTTATTAACATAAATAAGGTAAACAAGTACTACCCACAAGTTGTATACATAACATACCTCCCCTCTAAGTGGATATATACCATGAATCATTATGAAAAAAACCAAAAAAATATTTATTTAACAAAACTAAACTTCTGTATAAATGTGATTCACAATTAATACAAAAATAACATAAAACTAATCTTTAGTGTTAGAAGCACATGGTCTTTCATAAGGGACCCTCGTATGTAAACCTATTTTATGTTTAATTTTTCCAACACTTGAGTCACCCTGCGGTATTCCTAACATCTCAGCCCACTGCTCTGGACTGGGAATCTCAATAATATCTTCAGACTCCATATCGGCGTCAGCTGCTGAAGTTTCTTCAACACCTTCTTTAAGTTCACTATTAGCCTCTTCCTCTCTCTCTTTTTCTTCAGGTTTATCATTCTTACTTCCAATTTTTACACATTGGTCGATATGCCGACTAACTACGGAGCCATCCTCAGTCTCAACTCTATAACTGGATGGTCCGCTCGTCGTGGAATTTATCAAAAATACTTCAGGCCAGCGAGAATACGAATCTACAATAATCAGAAAAAATTTTCCTTGGAACGGGCCAGCAAAATCTATATGGATCCGCGACCAGGGTCTAGTTGGAGTCACCCATTCATGCGCCGTTTTTGGTGGCATATGTCGATTTTCGAGACATTTTCTACAACCACTTACCAAGTGCTCGATGTCGTCATTCAGTTGTGGCCACCATACGTAACTTCTGGCCAGTGCCTTGGTATGTACCATACCGTTATGCGTTTTGTGCAATGTGTCTAACATCATCTGTCGTAGTGACGGTGGTATTATCACTCTGCATCCCAATAACAAGCAGCCTTCTTGTAGAGATAACTCTGTGCGATGTAACCAGTAAATGCGAAGCTTATCATCGTTGACTCTAATTGGCCATCCTCTTTGTACGTAATGCACCACTTTCGACAAGGTCGCATCCTTACTTGATTCAGCAGCGATTTGCTGTGTGCTGCATGCAAATTCCTCAGGAGTCTCAGCTAGTAATAATATATCACACAAAAGTTGCTCCGGTTGTTCTGGGACTGGTTGCGGCCAACGACTCAAACTATCAGCACTCCCGATTTCTGGGCCAGGTTTGTACACAATCCCATAGTCGTAAGATGTCAGTGCAATAGCAATTCTTGTAAGTCGTGGAGACAGCATCGTAGGCATTGGCTTTTTGGGGTCAAAAATTCCAAGTAGAGGTTTATGATCCGTGATGATAGTGAAATTTCGACCTATCAAATAATTATGACATTTTTGGATGCCAAACATTATAGCTGCCGCCTCTTTATCAAGTTGTGAGTACCGTCGTTCATGTGTATGTAGCGTCCGGGAGCTCATGGCGATCGGGCGCTCCTGCTGGTCCTCCATTACATGCGCGAGCACCGCCCCGACACCGTACTCAGAACTGTCACAGGTAAGTACCAATGTTTTTTTTAAATCGTAGTGCACCAATGTCATGTCAAATGTAAGTTGATGTTTAGCCTTCTCAAAAGCTTTCTGTTCGCGTTCAGTCCAACGCCATTCCTGTGTCTTATCTAGTAATCTATGTAATGGTTCCAATAGAGTTGCTTTTCGCGGTATAAATCTCTCGTAAAAATTATACAAGCCAAGACATGCTTGTAATTCTTGCTTGTTTTTCGGCTCAGGCGTTTTCTTAATTGATTCGATCTTGCTAGGTGCCGGATGTATACCTTCAGCATCTATCACAAAACCCAAAAATTCTACTCTTTCTTGGGCCCACTTGCACTTGTTTTTATTTAAGCGTAAACCCGCTCGCTCTATGCGTCCCAGCACTGTGTCTAAACGTTGTCGCATTTCTTCAAAAGTAGCGCCACACACAATAATGTCATCAATCAGCACGGCAACGCCTTCGATGCCTGCTAGCAGCGCTGTCATTAAGCGTTGGAATATGCCAGGACTAGCCTTAACTCCGAAGGCCAAACGATGTACGGAGTATAAACCCTTGCAAGTATTCAGAGTAAGCAGCTTCGCAGTCTCGTCGTCAACAACGACTTGTGTGTACGCTCGATCAAGGTCCAGTGTCGTAAAAATTTTGCTACCAGCTACAATGGCGAATATTTCATTTGCTGTAGGCATAGGATAAGTATCCGATTCAGAAGCTTGGTTGACAGTACTGCGGTAATCGCCACAAAGGCGAATATCTCCTGACTTTTTCACTATAGGTACTACCGGTGTAGCCCAGTCGGAGAAAGATTCGGGCCGGAGTACTCCTTCGTCGACTAAACGATCGATCTCCTTTTCGACTCGGTCTTTAATTGCGAACGGAACGGGTCGTGCTTTCAAAAATTTCGGTATAGCGTCAGGTTTCACATGTATCTTCACCGGTTTGCCACGGTACGTACCGAGGCCTTCCCGGAATGCCTCCCTGTGTTTCGTGATGATGTCATCAATCTTAAGAAATTCTTCGTCCGAGACGAAATTAATGTTAAGACGTATCTCGAGCGGAGCTAGCCAATCCCGACCGAGCAAGTTAGGTCCGTCGCCTGTAGCCACGATGAGAGGCAGGTCACGTTCGATGTGGTTGTAGCGCACCGGCAGCGTGAGCCGGCCGAGCAGCGGCACGGGCGCGTCGGTCCACGTGCGCAGGTGCAGCGGCGCGGGCTGCAGCGCGGCGCGGGGCAGGCGCGCGCGCACCGCCGCCCACGTGCGCTCGTTTACGATGCTGAAGCTAGCGCCGGTGTCCACTTGTAGCACGACGGGTTCGCCCGCCAGCAGGACGTGCACCTCGAAGGGTGGGACTCGACCCGCGTGCTGTACGACATATAAGCCGTTCAGATGATCTGTACGGGCTTCGTCCTCGTCGTTGGCATAGTTCACGTTTCGTCCCAAATTGCGTTTCTTTTCCGAACAGATTTTTTCTAAGTGTCCCTTCTTTTTACAGTACCGAACACACTGTGTTAATGTGCCGACATTCTCCACCGTGACGTTCTCCACAGCGGTAACAAAAACGTAAGTTTCCTATCGATTGCATAGCGTTGATATCCATAGGCTCGGGCGGGGCGTTAGACCCCGACGCCGTCGGCGTGGCGGCGCCGGACGGCGTGGCATCGGTGACGACGGCGCGGTCGCCCGCCATGGTGTTGTGAATCATGCGCACGTCCTTTCCCGCGCTCTCGGCTGAAAACATAGCATCCACCACTTCTTGATAGCACAATTTGTCCTTTTTCAAGAGTTCGTATTGAAGTTTCGCGTCACTCATACCACCCACGAGTCGATCACGTAACATTCGTTCCAAGTCTGTGAAATTACACCCGTAACTCAATGTCCTCAGCTGCGCGACGTAGTCCGCAGCGGTCTCGCCTCGTTTCTGATCTCGCTTGTAAAACTTGTATGACATAGATATTTCATTTGGCTTGGGGCTGTAATGTTTGGTTAGAATTTTTTCAATGTCACTAAATGATACTTCACTCGCCTTTTTGGGAGTAATCAACGCTAATAAAGTCTCATACACCTTTGCACCACACACAGTAAAGAAATTAGCTCTTTGTGCACTGTCTTTCACAATATTGTTTGCTTCGAAACAGAATTTTAACCTCTCTAAATAATAGTCCCAATTATCTTTGTCCGGGTTAAATTCACTAAACTTCACAGATTTATGTTCCATTTTCACGAAATTCACCTTTCGTCGCCACTATTAAGTCCAGATATTCGAAGAAAACCACTAAATACTAAATTACGTTTATTTGAGCTCAGGAGCAAAACTAAAAGTGACAATCAAGCATTAAATCTACATGTACCCACTTAATTCATCTTATTAACATAAATAAGGTAAACAAGTACTACCCACAAGTTGTATACATAACAATGATGAAAAACTACACACAATACATTCTATTATAAAGTAGGCACAGCAGAGAATCAGTAAAGAAATGCTAACTAAAACCTGTAGGTACCTAGTTAAAAGTGAAAAGATAATATACTGAAAATCTTGAGTTGCTCCAAAAATCTGACTAATAATAATAACAAGTAACATCAATTGACACAATAATATATGTCTGAATACTTTACTAATAAAATACCTAGTTCTCACCTTGCAAAATACTTCAATGCCATATGAATTTTCTCCTTTAGATGAAGCGCCACCCACTTTCTCAATTCTCGACACCTTGGAACAACACACAGTGTCAGTAATAATTATGTGTTATATCACATTGCGAAAAGAGAAGCAAGTGTAAGAGGAAATTGGAGGCCTATGCCAAGAAAGCAAACCAAATTATAAACAGGAAAATGTTGATTAAATATAGATATACAGTAAGTAGTAGAAAATAACTAATGAAATAAGCAACTAAGGAAAATTAAGAAAAAATTAATGAAATCTTATTAGTCTTATTACTATACATATAAATATGAATAAATGCTTGCATGTAATTTAATTTGGTAATTAAGGCTATTTGAATTGATTATGTTACATAATTATTACTGATAGATACTTAATTAAAACTTAAACATAGTTTTATATGATAAACTAATTTCATAATTTCAAATAGCTATGCCAAGAATAATTTTATTAACATACAGCTCGTAACCCAGTGGCTCTCATGATCTCAACCGATCAGTGAGGTTAAGCAAAATAATGTAGTAATGGTTTAATATAATGTAGTAATGTAAGTTTTTTTTTGTGTGCAGAAATAAACAATTCATTCATTCATTCATTCATTCATTCAACTAACACAGAGGCAGAGAACCTGATGGGTGACCAAAGTGGCAATTTATCACAAGCATTACTGTGCTTTGGAGGACACGTTAAGCTTTTGGTCCCGGCTGTTGTCAATTGACTACAGTTGTTAAAACTAAGTCAGAGGCCATTGTACGGTTTGACAACTCTGACATCAGGGTTGGCCAAGTTCGCCACATACTTGACTGTACCTACACGATAAGATAAGAAGAAGAACATAGTCTATTCCTACTAACAGCTGCTGTATTTCCTTTTCAGTCGCAGTCTTTTACAACAGCTTTCAAGAACACAGATTCTTTAGAAACCTCTTGTAACTGTGACATTGTGTATTTTATAAAATTCAAATTATTTTTATTGTTTTTTAATTGGTGTATTTAAATTTATGTATGGTTGTATGTGTGCAAACATTTTATTGCACAGAAACAAATTTAGAAATTATGAGTGTGAATAGTTTTATTAAATGTAAACTCATGCTAGATGATGGTAAACTAGCTTTCCGCCCGCGAGGACAGGTTATATCGTGCCCAACTGTGGGATAAAATGTAGCCTATGTCCTTTCCCAGGCTCTAATCTGTTTTTTACCAAATTTCATCAAAGTCAGTCCAGTAGTTTAGGCGTGAAAGACGGACAGGCAGACAGACAGACAGAGTTACTTTCACATTTATAATATTATTAAGGATATGTGATACTAAAATATGTATTGAACCTGCTAAAACTATGTTTATACTGCAAATAAAGATTACTTTACACGAAAATTGTAAACAAAATTGAGTTAATCAACTGAAGCCTTGCTAAACCTTCACGTGCCTTTTGTTTAAGCTTGCGGCGTAAACAAGCACACGACGGGTTAAGTATTTTAAATTCAGTTAATACTCACAACACCGAGAGGCACACTTAGAGTGCCTTGAAGGGTCGAGGCATCAGTGGGTCTGAAATGTAGCTGGTAGTTAGTAACCTTCAGTACCCCTCGGGATGGCCCGCTATACGGACACAAGTATGTGACATCTCGAGCCACACCCATCACTTTTTCTCCATCTAAGAGTTGGATGTCACCGAGTACATGAGGCTGCAAGTGAATAATAATAGTTTAGTATGTTATATAAATTATCTGAAGAGTTTAGAAAATGTTTTTAGTTTATTTTTAATGTTCTAATTTTAGAGTCAACTTGTCTGTCTTCCTACTTTCCTTGAGTAGGAAGGAGAGCCAGAACCCAGAAACAGATAAGGGAACTTGTCATTTGTGCACACTTAACAGAGTAAATACAAGCCTTAAATAAATCAATATGATGCCGGTGACCGTGGATACTGTTTATAAACACACATATATGAATTTTTCTGCTTTTATTCATAGTAAAAAAGAAACAAAGTGTATATTTGTAAAGAACAGTGACAAATGTTAACCCAACTAAAACGTCATTAAACCCACAGGAAATACACCGGCAGTTATAGCAGTTTATAAGAATAAATTAAACCTCTATGGAACGTAAACTTACGGAATCCTGACCGTGTTTAGAATTCAATGAGCTAGACTTGGAGTCGGAATCCAATGAATCGGAACTAGCGTTTTTGGATAGCGAAAAGTCTGAATTAAGTAACTCAGAGCTATTATGTTTATCCATTGCGATATTAGAAACACTTTTACACTGTAAAAATAGTTGTTTAATTAAACAAAATTAAAATTACAACAATAAGAAATCGCTCACAAGATTATAATAAAATTGTTAGTCAAATTATGATACTACATAATTAAAAACGCAATACAATTAAAGAGTGACAGAGAGATGGCATGTGAAAACCAACATTTGAAAGAAAGAGAACTAAAAACTACTGAATGAACACTCAAGTTGGTCGGTTTTTTTTTTTTTTTTTTTTTTTTTTTATAATTTGGCGTGGCACGACTTGTGCATATGCCACTAACGGATTAAAAGCGAGGAAACGTATTGATTAAGGAAACAGGAATTTCGGAGCGGAATTTGGAAGGATAGGATCAGGATTTTGTAAGTAATTAAATACATGTAGGTAAGCAATAAATATATGCGGAAAAACAAACAAAATTATAGTTTAATATTATTTAAAGTAATAAAAGAAGATAGTGATGAATAAATATAAGTATCATTATAAGACAGCAGAATATCAATGGATGTAGGAAGAGGGACACCGGCAGAAAGCAAGGACAGATAGAGAAAGGAATGATCGTGAAGGGAGCAAGACAGGAAGATGTGATTTACATCACATGTATCCTCACCGCATTCACAAGTATCATCCTGCACGATACCCAGTCTGGCAAGGTGAGATGGAGAGCACGTGTGACCAAGTCTCATTCGGATTAAAATTGTGGTAGCAACTTTACATATTTTTAACTTGAAAAACCAAGGTTTAGCAGGAATATCGCTTTGAATTAGGGCATAAAACTTGCCCTTGGTCAAACGACTCTCCATCCACAATTCCCTCCAGGAATTGCGAAGATGGATTTTAGGTATAGAAAGTAAATCCTGAGCATAGTTTTTATATGGATAATGATCACCACAACTCACAGCTTCGTTTGCAAGCTCATCAGCCCTTACGTTACCCACAATGCCACAGTGTCCAGGAATCCAAGAAAAAACTACAGAATACCCCAAAGCCAAACACTTAAACAATAAACTCCTAATGTTTATAATAATAGGATGCACTGCCTTCATTTTAAACGGAAATTTGTCTATAGATTGTAAAGCACTTAAGGCATCTGAAAATATTACCGTTTTTTGTAATTTACAAAGTAGAATGTACTCAATAGCTTTATATAAACCATAGCATTCCCCTGTAAACACCGATGTCTCAGGAGGAAACTTAATTTTCTGGACGATATTAAATTGAACATGAAAAATCCCTACACCAACATGACCAGAAGGAGAGTGTTTAGAAGCATCTGTGTAAATGTAATTAAAATCAGGCCACTTCTCATTCTTCACATAGTTAAAATTATGGTTAGCATGCGGATCATCCCGATCGACGCCTAGGTCTCTGATGACATCAAAAGAAGCAATCAAGGATTCAAACTCACCCATGAAAAGAGGATGAGTAGAAAAACTGAAGATTGGAGCTTCTATAGACAAATATTTACGAAAACTGTTGATTAAAAGCGGGACAGGCTTATGACGCCAATAGCTTGATGAATCAATAAGTTCAGAAAGACTAGACAACTGGGAATGAATTTGATGGGTTCGAAATTGAAGTGAACGAAATAAAAACTTGTCCGACAAGTACTGTCTACGAAGTTTAAGGGGAGGCTCCACACACTCAACCTGCAATGCGTTAATCGGACTGGACCTCATAGCCCCAGCGACGATTCTCAACGCCTTTGACTGTATAACGTCTAATTTTCTGAACATCAAAGAATTGCCTGGTGCCAAAAGAAAGGACCCGTAGTCTATAATACTTCTGATTAACGCATTATACAAAAGCTTCATACAGAATGGATGTGCCCCCCACCAAACTCCAGAAAGACATCTCAGAATATTTAAATGCTGTTCACATTTTTTGATAATGTAATCACAATGCGAAGAACCATTCAATTTAGCATCCAATACAACACCTAAAAATTTAACTTTTGTTAGAACAGGGATAATTTCACTATCATAATAAACCAAAACTGGAGGAGGAAGTCTCATCCTAGTAAAAAGCATGACCGAACTCTTAGTTGGCGACAGCTCGAGACCATTTTTATTTAGCCACGACTTCAAAAGAGAAAGCGAAGAGTTCATGGAAGAGCAAGCACTGTCAATAGACCGATTAATATGGTATAGAAGTAAGTCGTCAGCATACTGGAGAACTTTAACATCGTTATCTAAGGTTGACTCAAGGTCATACGAGTAAATATTATATAATAATGGACTTAAGACAGATCCTTGGGGAAGACCCCTCCAAACCAGCCTTGAAACTGTAGAACCATTCTCTAAAACTAAGTTAATAGATCTCTCTGAAATTGTGTTCAAAATAAAGCTGACGAGGGTAGTAGGGACATTAAGCGCCTGAAGCTTTTTAAGCAGGATTGCAGGGACTACATTATCATAAGCAGCCGTAATGTCAAGAAAGGCAGACACCACAGAAATGTTCTGCGAAAAAGCTATTTGGATATCGGTAACAAAAATGCTTATACTGTCAAATGTGCTTCTGCCACGTCTAAATCCAAATTGACTATTACTTAACAATTTATTATGTTCTATGAACCACTCCAATCTGTTTTTAACAAGATGTTCTGCAAGCTTCATTAAAACCGAAGACAAAGCAATGGGACGGTAAGAAGAAGGGTCTGAGGAACTTTTGTTAGGCTTTAAAATTGGAACAATTATCTGTGACTTCCACGATGATGGTATATTGCCAGAAATAACAACAGAGTTAATGAGATCCAAGAAATATGCAAGAGACTCCGGTCCACAGTGAGCGATAAACGAATAAGGAATTCCATCCATGCCAGGCGCAGAATCTTTAACATATGAAAGCACCCCCATCAATTCCGACATATTAAAAGGGCTATTGAGACCAGTAAACCCACCTGACAGAAATGAAATCCTAGGGAGAGGTATAAACTCAGGAGCAGAAGCAGGGGCCAACTTGTCCAAAAATGGATTTACCAAGGAAGAAGGTATCATATTAGATGACGAGTCCCTGAAAGCAGACCTAAATCGCCTAACGTTACGCCATACCAACGACGGCCGAACATCAGGGGACAAAGATAAGCAAAATGCTCTCCAGCTCTCAAATCTTTTCTTTTTAAATAGCTTACGAGTCTCATTAATAACATCAGATAAAGCATTGAAATTTTCAGTCGAGCAAAATTCTGAATATCTCTTTTCAGCCTCCTTGCGTCTTTTGATAGCTTCAGTACACTCACGATCCCACCATGGTGGTGACGGAATAAAGCCAAGAGCCCCACTTTTAATTGGAAAAGTTTCATCTGCTACTTCAATAATGCTCTTTGCAAAGGCATCAGCGCTAAGACTTTCATCACCATAATGAACAGGAGGAAGAAGATGAATTTTATTTTCTAACCGAGTTTTGAATAAGTCCCACTTAGCATCAGTCAGATTATGTCTTAAGCGAGGAGCTTTCTTGGGAAAACTGCCACGATCAATTTGATAGGGAAAAGAAATGAGACAGGGGAAATGATTGCTACCAAAAGTAGAGTCAAGTGCACTCCAAGACAACATAGAAGCCAAATTGGTAGAACACATGGCAAGATCTATGGCACTTTTATTCTGCCCAGGAGCCGTACGAAGAGTTGGGGCACCTGTGTTAAGTAGACATAAGTTATGAGAGTCAATGTAATCCATCATAATTCTTCCATAGGAATCAGTAATATCACACCCCCAAGACTGATGGTGACAATTAAAATCACCTATTACTAAAAAAGGCCTAGGTAGTGAAGATAAAATAGTATTGATTTCACCCAAAAGAGAAACTGAAGGGTGTGGTAGATAAACAGAAACAAAACAAATATGATTTACTATTGCAGCAATTATTGAGAAATTATTGTTATGATTGGGAATATTTACATGAGTGAATGTGAGAGAATGTCTGACCAATATGGCAACACCACCACATCCATCAGAGCGATCCTCTCTGAGACAAGCAAAACCAGGAATTCTTAAATGAAGACCCGGCTTTAGCCAAGTTTCTTGTAAAGCAATAATAGAAAGTTTGTACTTATTAATTAAATATAAGATTTCATTTTTTTTTGGAATTATACTGCGACAATTCCAATGGACAACTTTGTCCATGATTAACAGTTTTAGAATTTTTATTTATAGATTCAAATAACAAGGCAGCGTTGGACGGTGAAATCAGATTACTTTGAGTCAGAAGATTTACCAAAGATATAATTATATCTTTAGTTGAAGAATTATCCTCATGGGATGAGAATCCACAGCCATTTGAAGAGGGTTCAGGTATATTATAATCTTTAGTCAAGGTGGAATGTTCAGCTCTGTCATAACCTTTGGAAAATTTGGGATTTGGAGGAGTTTTGGGTTTACTGAATATTGTTTTTTTGTAGGAAGTGGTCAAGCGAGAAGATGTAGGCAAGTGGTACTCCAGCAAGGGAGCGGCTACAGATGGACTGAGTTGAGGAGAGGACAGTAGAGCATCGGCATATGATTTTTTAGAAATAGGTGGATGCAACTTTGATGCCTCTGGATATGAAATGCAGCTCTTAGCCATGGAGTCTTTGATGGACTTTTGCCGCACATATTCAAGGCATGTCTTACTGATGGCTGTATGAGATCCACGACATAGACAACAAGTGACAAGGTCTTCAGGAACAGTGCAGGTAACACCAGAATGTCCTTCCCCACATTTGTAACATCTGGGCAAAGAGCGACATTGATCTTTTACATGTCCATATCTGCAGCAATTAAAACATTGGATTGTGGGATAAATATATAAGTCTACTTGTAGAGCAGTGTAACACATGTAAACTCGCTTAGGCAAAACCTGACCGTCAAATGTTAAAATAACAGTTTGGGTAGATTTCAGTTGAGTTTTTCCATCGATGGTCTCTTTACGTTTTATTCTTCTAACCTTCAAAACTTTACCGCAGCCCATTGGTACATTTATAATATCTATTATATCGTCTTCAGATAAATCAGTAGGCACCCCCCTGACTATGCCCATACGGGTGACTTGAAAAGAAGGAATAAATGCTTTGTAGCCCTCCTCACTGAGGTTTGAATTTGTCAAGAAGCTGTTGGCATCTTCATATTTTGAGAAAGAAATTGTTAGTCTGTTTCTCCCAATGCGTTTTAAGCTGCCGTTTATTATATTAAAAAAAGAATTCTTTTTCAAAAATCTACCAAACGTGATAGGATGAAGGGAGAACCCTTCATCAGTCTGCTGAGTTTTTTTTTGGATGTGGACTACATAAGGGGCTGCGTCAAAAGACTGATAAACAGACCTTGCAACCGAAGCCTGAGGAGATGAAGTCTCTGAATTTGGTGGATTTACATTATTTGTTGAATATTGTTTATCATCATCAGAACCAGAACAATGACAGTCATCTTCTCTGATCTTTTTACCGTCTCGATGCTTCCTTCTCTTTTTGTTGCAGTGTCTGCAGACAGAACGGCGAGCTTTCAGCTTGCGTTTACCATTTCCCTGTACTACGGAACCATCGGTATCCATACTAGCTTCACCATTAGAAATTATAATTGAGTAACCTACATCAGGGATTGTTCCCCCGGGGTCATCGGGAGGATCCCCCATCGCAAAAGACAAGCAAAATACCACTTACCAATAAGAAGTTTTTTGTCACTATACTACATAAAATATATACAAACTACTATTATTTACAACTTCACATAAATAAATACACACACTACACTAAAAAAACTGATCCCATTCACTAAATATTACAAAACAAAATCAAGAAAACCAAAAGAGCCGTATTCGCCAGACGACGTTTCCCGCGCTTTTTTCAAGTTGGTCGGTTAAATGGTTGAAATCCGAGGAAACGTCATACATCTCATTGTCTATGACAGAAATGGTGTTGCTATTATAATCGCAAATATTACCTTACTGTTATTACAAACATTTCTAACTTTAGCTGTCTTGATGCTTTAACATCATACTTATATACTTAGACTTTAGAATGGAACAGCATTAAGATTAGAATTATGTTTCGCTAATTGTAACACACATTGAGCATAGGTTCCATAAAAATCTGTAAATGTAGTCATGACAACTGCTCCTATTATAAAAGTAAATTTGATCGATTATACAATTCATTCCTAGTAGCATAAAATCAGCTAGTCAATTGTTTGATTATTTCTTTCTTTTTTCATTCCGTAAGAAGTAGAATAAGTTAGATTAAAGTTATCTACGTAAAAGTAGCTACTAAAACAATGAAATTGCCAGAAAGCATTAATACAAATACACTTGTAACTTATCAGCCACCTGAAAGTCTGGAAGCAGATCGTATAATCAAATCGGAACTTTTTGAATGGGACATCAATAACCCAAAGTCATTAATTATGATATGCATAGAGAAAATAAGCGAAATCTGGGCAGGTAAGATAAGAAATGAAATATTTCAAGTCAGTTTTCTGTATTTTTGTAGTACCAACTTATAAAGAGTTTTTTGCAGGTCATCCAAAACTAGAGGACTTGATACCGAAAGACAGGGACTTTTTTTTACAACTTCTTAACACCAATGTTCCTCTTCAACTACTTGTAGATAATATAAAAAGTGATATTTTTTGGAAAAGATGTTATAAGTCTAAGTGGTCTGATTCTCCATTAGCTAACGACAAAAGGTGGATTAATATATACATGGAAAGGCACTATGCTGACGTTCTTGAGAATATGAACCCTAGGCAATATGATCCAGAACAGGTAATTATTATTCCAGTGGGAAAACTCCACTTTTACGAACTGACAAAGAGTTGAAAAAACAAATTTGATTACGTGATTTGAGGTAGATACTATTAGTTATATGATGAATCACGAAATAAACTATTGTTTGACTTTGACTTAACCAATAGAGAAATTCAAAATTCCCACGGGAACGAAGTAGTATACGATAAAATGTTATGTAGAAACTTTAATAAATATTCTTTAAATTAAATAAATAGTATAATTTTTTGTATGACTTTTGAACTAAATTGTTGTCAAACAGGTGAAAACACTAGTAAAACTCTGTGGACCTTTCATCCAATCTTTGTCAATCCGAAGTTTGATACCAGTTGATATTCCAGTACAAAGAATTACTTCACCTGAAATGGCTGATTTGATTACCACTAACCAACTTCAGAATGGACAAAAGTCTCACCTCAAAAACAATGAATTTCTAACCAGAGGTACCTAATTGTTTTTTTTAATAAGTAATAAATACGAACATTTAAAGTTTTACTTATTTAAATACGAGAAAAATGTTTGAAGATTTGTTTGTATTAAAAATGCTACTTTTAAAAAGAACGGTTTAATTTTTTGTTTTAGATCACATTTCACTTCACGCTGTTTTAGGCAGTCTGACTAATTTAGTGGAACTTCACATAACGTTTCAACTAAAATACATTGGAATAGACTTCCGCAAAGATCAATTTCAATTCACAAATAATGATGCAAAAAATCTTTCGCGTGGCTTAGAAAAGTTATGTCAACTTAAAATATTGAGGTAAGTACCTAGTTGCACACGTATCTTAGACGTTTGTATACGTCAAAAGAATGCAAGGCATTGAGTAATCTTAATTTTTGCTTAAATTTGTACGATTATATGGTTTTGAATTGTTTTATTTATATTTACTGAATACTTAGTTACCAGTAGAATATTTTATTAAAATATTAATATTAATTTGTTTATGACTTGATACTTTCAGAATAACGCGTAGCGATCTCAATTGCCAAAGAGTGAAATATATTATTCGGGGTTTATCAGAAAATCAGAACTTGGAAACATTAGATTTCAGCCACTGCAAGGTTTCTGATGATGGTGCAGCATCACTTGCAAAGTTCATAGCAAAACACGATATCCGAAATCTTATATTAGTAGATAATTTTCTTGGTAAGAAAAAATAAAACAATTTAGATTTGTAATTTATTTCTATTAAGTAAAATTTTCAGACCTATTTAATTATTTTTTTAAGATCAACAATAAACATCAGTGCGTAGGAGTACCAGTGCCTTAAGTGCCGGCAGAAGTGAAAACTTGAACATATATTACTTCCTTGTGGTCTAAGAAGTTTTCACTTCACCCTCCGTCTAACGAATTTTCTGACGCGAGTTTAACATTTTTTACCCATCCCATCCCAAAAAGTGCACAACGCCGCTAAAGAAGTTTTCACTTCAATAAAAAAAAAAAACAATTTTTCAGGTCCAACTGGTGCAGAGCATATTTCACACGTACTAAATCATTCAAGTTGTGGTCTTCGTAATCTTGATTTGAGACTTAACAATAAGCTTGGGTCTGAAGGCGTTGCTTTCATAGCCGTGTCTTTAGCCAGGGGATGCAATTTGACATCGTAAGATTTCTCATATTATTTTTCCACTAAATAATTCATTGTATTGGTATATCGACTTATTTTTAAAAACTATTTTTGATTTTAGATTAAATCTTTCCGGTTGTGGAATTGAACCAGGACCACTAATGAAAACGCCATCGGGAGTATGGTCAACTACGAGTGCTGAAAATCCCCCAACGTGTGGAGATCTCTTAGCTAGAGCTATAGGATTAGTAAAAACTCCACTAAGGTCTTTGGACATAAGCGTTAACAACATTGGTTCTGTATGGTCCACTTCTGTTCATATTTAGTATACCTCTTTTTTATAACTTTCATGTTGGGGAAGGATACAAAATGATGATCGCTTGAATAATTAAATTTGGCGGTCGATTAGTATTTTGTTGTAGGGATGAATAGCTCCTTCTTTTATTTTTGGTGGGGGAAAACAACAGTACAAAAAATACATTGGTTTGTGGTGTTATTTATATTTACATCATAACCATAAAAAAATTTGCATAACTTCCAACATTTATATCTTATTATTATAACTTTTAAACGGCTGAACCAATTTTGATAAAACATAGCTAAGAACCATTTCGATCATGTAAGCTTTTAAACCAAAAAAACTGTATCAAAATCGGTAAGGAGCTACGATGTTACAGACAAATACACACATATACACAGTTAAACTTATAACATGACACAGACTTTTTCATCAAAGTTCATTTTTTTGGAGTACTTACTTATTTTTATATCTATGCTCTGCCCTGTACCTGTACACGAATGTTTCGGTGTGATTTAAAAATGTTTTACTTCAAAAAAGGTACTTAAATATTATTTGATTTTTAGCCCCCGACAAAAAGAGGACTGTTATAAAAGTGAGTAACCTTGATGAAAATGTCTGTGTTATCTTGCCTTTATAATTTCGTAACTAGGTATACTAAGCTCCAGACTAAGCTATACTTTTAAACTTAATTTTTGTCTGATTTAGCCTAGTGACGTAACACTAGCCAATGCAATTTGCTTAAGCTATTTAATTGACATCAATTTAAAACGATCTGGAATGAGCTCAAAGGCAATGGCTATAGCTGAATCAGCTGCAGCTGCTCAAAGACTTAGACGAGAAGCTGAAAAAGGTATCAGATTTAAAAGGAGTGCAGGCAGAGTCTTACAAGCTCGACGTGTGGCGAAATGTATGAATATTGGTAAGATTCCGGGCTGTTAATCTGATATTAACAAATACAATTTAATAATCTCAACAAGTACTATACACCTTCCTTTCAGTTATGTGTGGTATACGCAAATAATTTTTGTCGAGAGACTCAAGTCCACGAATAGTAAAGATGACTAGGCTTCACCCCTCCAATCTTTTTTTGTACTTAATATAATTTTTAAGATACTGAAAAAAAGATTTTTTTTTTTGTTTAAGATACTGATCCCGTTCTGCTCGCTCTACAGTTGTCAGCTCGACCGTCAATAGTATCGGTAGCATCAGAAGAAGGAACTTACAATGTACAAACTCAACCCCTGCCGTCAGACTTCAGTTTTGTTCCTGCACTGAAAGTAAAGATAGTCTACAATTTGTATTGAATTTATTTATTTTATTGTGAATTAATTGAATTATTCATTTTTTTTCTATTTAGAGCCCATTGCCTTCATCAAGAGCTTCATCTATTACTGGGCCACCTACATCTAGAAGATCAAGTCATCATGCCATTTTGGAACCTGTGAAGGTACCTTTACATGAAAACGTTGCTTTCATAAACTCAATTGACTGTTTATGTGTTCCATGTAAATATCTAATGAATTTTTGTTTTTTCAGGAAGTACGTCGAACTACTTTGGTACGTCGGAGTTCAGATGGCTCTTTATTGCAGCCAAGAAGTGCGAATTCTGAGCGACATATCAAAATATTTGTTTCAAATGAACTATTTACTTACTCTACAGAGTATTAACTTCACTTTAGTAACATATAAGAAAGTGTCTCGTATTTATATTTTTTCTAAATAAAGTTTTTACCTAATGTAATTTTTTTTGAGGGATTCACAAAATGCTACCCTCGCTCCACACCATGAATATTATGGTTATATATAATGTATTCATGTTGTGCAAGACAAATGAATAAATGAGTACAAATAATTTTCGCGATATCCCTATTTTACCTTAGTTTCCTGGAGATATTTGAATGTTGGTAACATTATATAAGTCCATAGACAAGAAGCAGTTTGCACAATTTTTTTTTCGTGTCGTGCACACTTCAGTTTTGTTCTCTGCGCGCGATGCAGTGATGTCATGTTACCGTCAGTCAGCCATGTTTATTTCCATGATATGTGTTTGAAATGGTGATTTAGTGATAAAAAATATTAAATACCTATTAGTGAAGTATTTTTGTATATTTTTAATAAACAGATGTGCTAGTGGAGCGTATTAATGTGTTATTTGTGCAACTAAGGATATATTACCGTGAAAATGAATTGGGGTACAGAGCTCTGGGTAAGTAATTGTAACGAAGTCTTGATTTCGTTGAAAGTTTTTTGTATTCATACTTTTGTATTCACATTTTGCGTGTAATTTTTATCTGGAATGTGCTATGTTTTCCAAACATGAAATATAAACTACTTAAAATGAACATCATGGAAACTGTCTTGTATTGTAATTTTTTATAGAAAGTTGTACTGCCGCTTTTATTGATAAATGGCACTTCGCTCAACTCTTGTAAATTTCCCTGAAATTGTGCGACGAACGTCTTAATAGACGTAGTATTTTATGGTTAGTCGTGATACAGCATTTTCATTTCAGGTTACTTAATTATCTATTAAAAGATTTCAGGTTTTTGTAAACATTCTAAAAATTTAAGGAAAACATGTGGTTAGGGTGGTGCAAAAGGGGCAGCCATACAAAAATAATTTTTAAAAATTGCGAAAATTTCAAAAAAATTGCTAAGTCCCGTGGGCTGCCCCTTTTCCGACACGCCGACCGTCTTACTCTGAGAAGAACAGACTTAGATACCGAAGGTAACTCATTTCAAATTTTCCACTTAAAAGTGACTCAAATCTGAGCCGAGATAACATAATTAAAATGATTAACATTTAATTGAACTTGTGTTTAAGTTGACAACCTTTTGTAGTCACTAGCAGCCAGTCTTAATTCTTATCATAGTGTGCCCAAGAAACAATTGATCTTGGTGACTTTCCCGTTCCTGCACATTCTGTAATAATGTTTATAAAGAAGTTTGTTGTATGAAGTAATCTTTGGAAACTACTGAACCGATTTAAAAATTCTTACTCCAATAGAAATGTTTCTTAAAATATCAGCGGGTCACATAGGCTACAAAAATTTCTCGAAGGTGAAAATCAAGTATTAATAAAATCCATACCTAAGGTATACCTTCAGCATGATCTTTGAATAATTTAGGTAGGATGCTTTATCATTTAATTTTAATTGAATTTTATCTTATTATAAATGAGCCCCTGTAGCACAGAATAAATAATAGTACTAATGTACCTGTAGCTTAAATGAAGAAATATATTATTAAAAAAATATATTATTATTGTATGTATGTATGTATTTATTCTTTATTGTACAATGATAATACAGAGGATAACAAGTTTACAGTAATAGGAAGTTTACAAAGGCGGACTTATCCCACGAGGGGATTTCTTCCAGTCAACCTAGTAAGAGTACTTAAGATTATTATTTATGATGTATCTTAAACATATTCTTTCTGTGGAGGTAGAGTATTATTATATTATTATTATTAATATGATAGTGATCAAAGTACCTAGTTATACCTTAAATGTCTTCTGTTCAGTCTTTTACCTCTTTCAATTTCCCATTTTCCAAATGTGTGCAATTTAGTCCTTTTATTTTACTACTAGCATTCCGCTCGGGACTTTGGGCAAAATTATGTAGCCTATGTTAATCAGGGATAATGTAGCATCCTAATGGTGACATAATTTTTGAAATTGGTCCAGTAGTTTTTTAGTTTATTTGTTACATACAAAAATACAAATCTTTCCTCTTTATAATGTTAGTGTAGACTAAAAGATGCCTGAGATTTAGATCCCATGGGAATTTTGTTTAGCCCTTCTTTATCCATTGTTTACACCATTAAGTTATGGGAACCTTTGTGCAAAATTTTAGCTTTGTAAACCCAAGGGTTTGGTTTAGGCATTGATGGATGAGTCAGTGAGTCGGGACCTGCATTATCACATAATTAAGATTATTACTTATCCAATTATGTACCGTACCTGCTATAACTAATTAGTTAACTGTAAGTCATAAGTCATAACATTAGGTCTTATCAAAATAGAATGCTCATATTAATTAGTAATGACCACTGACTAGATAACTGTCAGGGAGGATGTTTCAAGCATTTTTTATAAATTAATATAGAACATAACTGGCATAACATAACAGTGTAAAAGCAAGTTCAAGCAGTCAGGTTCACAATTGTTCTTGAATCCATTAAGACAATTTTTTGTCCTTATTCATCTAAAGAAAAATATAGTAAGGGTAAGTAGCAAAATCATTATCAATTCACTGTTCATGCAAATTGTTATTGAATGCAAAATCAGTTTGCCAACTAAGCATTGTTGATTAAGTTGGTTAAGTAGTCACTCCTTGAGCAATGGGGATGTTAGTTGTGTGTGCTAACAGTGGGTAATTAACATTTTGTTGCTTCAACCATATTAGAACAGTTTGATTGTTGGTGGTCATGCTTAGAATTGAATACAAACACAGTTCAGCTATGCACGTACCCCATAATTAGCCTAAAATCAATTTCTTTTAAACCTTATCAGAAGCAGACAAGAAACTAAAGTGGATCCCTGACTGTAAGAACTCGAGAGCTGTTCATTCTGGACTGAAAGTTATTCTCTTATGGAACCAGAATTATATCAAGTCCAGTGGTATCAAGCTTTGACCTCCTTTTGCGTGTGCCTAGTTTTTGTAATTTTTGTAACAATTACGTAATGTTCTCATATTTTTTAATCTCTATCAGTCGCCGAGCTGCCGCTCGCACATTGCGCGTGCGACGTCCTTTTTTTTCGCTATTAAATGAAACCAGATTTTATAACTAGCTATTTAACATCGATTGTTGATTTTGCGAACAAATTATTCCACATAATATAACATATAGATTCTAAAGTGATATTAAAAAATATGATTGAAACCAGTGCACCAGCTATTGTAAGTTAAACTCTACAAACAACACTGCTGTAACAATAAAGCCAGTCATGTGCATTGTGTGTTAATGCACATGTCTGACTGATTCCAATCTAAAGCATCAATTGTACTTCGCCAATAGATCTATTCTTTATGAAAACTTGGAAAATGTAGCATTGAAAAAGTACAAACAAATTATTACTTACTTTCTCATATTTCAATTGATTGAATTATGTACTTAATACTCCTTGCTTTGACCGTTCGTTTAAATTGGTTCATCGGAAGGAAAAAATGTATGAAAATGCTAATGTATGCGTGGAGAATTTCATAAAATTTTCTTAAGAGCGGGCCACCGCTCAAAATGCTGTTAGTCTTTCTAAGACATATGGCATTTAACTTCAAACCAAGATCATAGGTCAACAGTCGCCTTTAGCTGATATGCTGATTTAAAACACGAAAAAGTATTCATAATTCAACACAATGGGTAAAAAAATAATCAAAAAAGTATAGGTCCTTGATGCGCAAAAAGAATCGTACCTATTCAAGATAATCTTTCGCCTTTATATGTTCGCCTATAGCGTCAAGATTCGACCACTGATAAACCTATACCGGAATTGTTTACACAATACTCGACTGTTTCAAGGGATTCGTCAAAAGATA
The DNA here is from genome assembly GCA_949987775.1 of Aproaerema taeniolella. Taxonomy (NCBI): domain Eukaryota; kingdom Metazoa; phylum Arthropoda; class Insecta; order Lepidoptera; family Gelechiidae; genus Aproaerema; species Aproaerema taeniolella. Next base: position 7,895,321 of record OX465248.1, read on the forward strand.
AAACCGCCTTTGTTTGCTTGCTCCATATATCAAGAGCTCCGTTGCAAGCGCAGTTTTTACAGACGCGTAACTATCACACTTTCTGTGCGAAACTTCAGACCAGTTAACGAGCGAAATTGAAGCATGTATGACAATAATAAGATTACAAGACTAAGTGCGATATTTGTACTTTGTTCAACAAAACGGAAACTTTTTAAATACAAACATAGATAACTACTGATACTTAGTATAATATCATAACATTTGAGTAGTGATCGCGGTCATCGCCCTCTTCACGCGCACATAACTGCGGCGTATTGCTGTAGTGTCCATTGGGATCTAGAAGTGTGCGAGAGTGGTCAGCGTTGGCAAGCTACAAGGCCGGTGGCGGCCCGCATTCCGCACTCCACTTGCCAGTTGTGAAATGAGCCCATTTGTTACCATTGCCACTCGTGTAGGCGCTAACCGCCCAATGATCTCTGCAGTTGCATACAATGTATCGTAACCTATGGCAATCGTACCATCAATCGCACAGTTGCAGCAACGGCAAACAGCAACCCATCAACAATAACAGTTTTCTCTTCGATTCTATGCTAAGTTGTTAAATTAAATTATAGCAGTAAACTGAAAATATAAGAGCAGGTGTTACACAATTGAATTATCGGGTTTTGTCCCTGAACTAGTTCGCTAGTAAGTGTTTTGTAACGCGACCTGGATAGCGGCCGCTGTCTGTGGCATGCACTGAGCCAAGCCGATTCACCACTAAGCCGTTTCAAGCCGACACTTCATGTAGAATCGATATTCCCCCTTGTAACCTGAGCGATATGAACTCGTGACACGATTTTTGTGCACATAAAAGGTAAACTTTGGGGAGGAAACCATTGATTAGGTCACGCGATTGGCCACTGATTAAGCCTCTGATATTTTTAAAATAAATGTACGGACGGCCGCAACTCAGGATACCACACGCGTGCACTCTGTGATGTTTTAACAATAGCGGACACAATTTAACTTAAATACATATTTCCAAAATATGTATTAAGTTAAATATTAAGCTTCATTTCCGCCACAATTCACATCGCCTAACTTATAATTACATAGATAATCATCTAAATAAATACCTGCTTAGTATTCTCATTGTGAGAGAAAGTTTATTGTTAAAGCTCTTCACTAATTGTAATAGACCGGTTGTATCTAGCTAGGTCACTAGGCAATTGTATACTGTGTGATGTATGGTAATATAAACAATCTAATATAATAAGTTCATCCTCTATCCGGCTTATAATAGAGGCCAATGCGTGATATTATAGTTAGGTGATTATGATTACCTACAAACACCTGGGCTTCGAAGTTAGATATCTCAGTTTACACGCCCTTGCTTACATAAACTCGTTTTCGGAATGAGAATAGAATAACAGTTATTTTGATTACTTTTTTGACCCAACTGTTAGTTTATGGCTAGCAAAGCATACATTTTAAGCGGAGTTGTACCTATCTGGCACAATAATCTTATCACTCATTATGTAAACATCATGATTAAAATTCAATTTAACGAATATATTATGCGGGATTTTGAAGTAAAATTTGATACAAGCTAGTTTCTTGATAGAAATGCTGTTAACTGCCTCTTTGGAATGTGTTATGGTTCGAAAAAACCATTCAATGAATGTTCTCAGGTAGATAAAAATCTTTGGAATCGACCTTATTTGATATTGAATGTATTTTTACTTTGTTATCTAAAAATAAGGGTTTTTAGGGCTCCTTAGGAAACTACTATTTTATTCATAGCCTTGCCATGTCCGTCTATCCGCGGTTTTTCTCAGACACCCTTAGGTATGATAGATGGATAAATAATTTATTGCATACTTAAAAAGGAAAGACAAAACATACAATACAAATTAAAATGATTTTACAAAGCTAAAATTTGGCATGGTCATACATTATTGATGTACAAAAACTGTAAAGTAAAATAAATATCAGTCAAAAGCCCGACACGCTTTTGGCCGGTCTTTTAAAGATAAATAAACCACTGCTTTACTACATATTAGTGATAACTTCTTCGAGGACTATGTGAAGTATATACGATCCGAATATCGGATTAAAAAAGGTGCCCCACACAACAAGGACGATTACCGAAAATCTGGCTTAAATTGTAGGTAAATCATACTTAAGCCCACGTCTGTCGTGAGCCTGTGGGCTGTCCGAAACGAAGAAAGGACCGGCCTATTTATGGGTACCTTGCTGGACGATGATCTCATCGCTATAGTGGTTGATCCTGATCGTGCTGCGATACAACTCGTATTATTCTTTATGTTACGAGGAAACGCGGCAACCTGCAAATGTTATTTTAAGACAAAGGATTTATGATGTGCAGAATTTATATGTAATATCAAAACTAAACGAAATAATTTGTGATTTGTCAAGTAGATCTTGATTTAAAATGACCCTGACATTCTCGTACTGTAAATAGATACTCTGTAAATACACTGTAGGTGTGGCTGCTGAGTGCTAACTTAATTGGTTTAGATTCAGATTACTACTAGGTGTGACCTTTAGCTACGTTACCAGAATATCTTGATGGCCACCGCACCCTGCCTCATTACTTACCCCCGGGCTAGGCACGGCTGCGTCTACTTTTTATGTTGACAGAAAGTTTGCAATTTCCATGAATATGGTGTAAGCTGGTTATATTTGCGATGTAGGTACGACTCATTTGGCGAGCACAGGTCCACGTCCAGTCGCAGACTCCGCCGCGGAACCGGTTTGACCAGATTGCTCGCAGGGCCGCAAGAGTTACACCACTGCAACATTCAACAATCGCTCTTATTTCTTAAAACATAAGGCCAATAAACAGAAATGTGACTTCCAAAATTACGCCGAATTGTTTTAACGTATTTTGAGTGCCCTAAACGCTTTATGAATCCTTCCTCGTCGCGTTCCCGCCTCTAACCCACTCACTTGTTTAAACGTAGTTTTTCAACACAAATTCCAGTTTGCATTGTCCCTATCCTTTCCGTGTCTTATTCCTGTACAGTTCTTTGTTAAGTTGACCTTAGGCTTTTTTGTTTAAAAATTACGCAACAGTTATGTTCTTTGTGACTCGAATTATTACACAAAAGTAACTTAATTTGTTAATTATGATCAAATCTTATATCTTAACGAGTCGAGTATTACGTCGTGGGATTCAAGTTCTCTCCCATGGTTGAGTATTATTTCATGACATTATACTGCCTCAGAAGCAAACTCGAGCCACTCCATTACATGTTCTCGGAGGCTACAAGTATCTGTAATGTGTTTATCTTGTGACTTTAACTGTTATTGTTGGGAAAGTTAAGTAAAACTTATAAGATGTGCGCATTAAGAGAAAGTGTGTCCAAATGTGGCGAGCATGCTCAGTGAAGTCAGTGTGGTCAACCCCACGCGCGTTGTAAAAGAACATTAATATAAAAGTAAAATTCTAGGAACGGGTTTATCCTCCAAGTCAATTTTTCAAAGCAATGACGACGAAGTGCAAAAATAGCTGCATGCAACGTACTTATAAACAAATGGTAACTGAACTCGCATCATGTTGGCATATGAGTAAATTTCAAAACGTTCCCACACGATCCGAACTACCTGAGATCCTGAGAAATACGAACCCGACTGAGGTGAGGTGTGATGGATGTTTTACTCGGCGATTAGACAGCGATGGTGCAATTAGATGATCCGGTGCTCGCGCGCAGACAAACGCACGCTCTGAAATCCTCAGACGCGAACATGCAATCAACCCCAACTTTCAACGGTATTTATCAACTAAGATTAACCTTTTAAGACAAGTGTTTATTCTTCTTCATTATTTTTAACTTACAAAAACAAGATGAATGAAGAGCATTATTTCTGACATATAATTTTATAGTTCGCAATTATATACGAGCCGATAAAGTTTTCCTTGAACTAAAGAGAACATTTTCGAGAGATCGTCTAATTCGTCGTCGCTACAAATTGCAGGGTCAGTGTCAATTGCGTAACTTATCAGCAACACTAAAAGTTAACAATAAAAAGTGAATTACTTCACATTGTCTGTCTCCTTGGGACTAATTTTACGTTGTTTCATTCATTTAATTACCTCCAAACTATAAATTGAATAATTTGAAAGCGGATATTGTACGTTTTATTAATTAAAACGTTGAGCAACTGTAATTTGATAACATCATTACCTTCCAATCAGTATTGAAGCTGGCTAATGTTATGTATTTACTGTGAATTTTTAGTTCAGCCCACCCCGGTCTAATAATATAGTTTCACACGCTGCTTTTCACATTCCTCGTAAAGCCTCTTTCACTACTTCTCTGATACTCAAACCACTTCTTAACCACTGCTAAGAGTGGTATTGATACTTACTCATGGAGAGCCACCCTCGCGCGAGTCATGCACACCCGTGTGTGCAGGATTTGTATCGCACGGCGCGTTAACAAGCGCGCGATGGGTTAACCCAAAAAGTATTCATAAGATAGGTTAACTAGCAAAAAAAGGCACGGGCATGATGTCTGTGGATGCAAATAACAATTATGAAAAATAGTAATGATTCATTATTATTGTTTTACCTACTTGTACGCACCTGCACTTATTTTTAACCTAACAATCCTGATGTTTACTAACACTTCATAATCCTATTGCATTACTAATTATTGTATAGATTGTTTCAATGGGGTGGTGGTAGTTGTGATATGCAGTCTTTGCCGTGATAGGACTGCGTACCACAATGCTTATCGAAGTGCTGTTATCAAGTTTCGATTTGAATTTAAAATTTGGCACGGGGGCGATTTTTTGGCGACGGGCATCTTTCTGTGTATTTGTGGAAATATCTAATTTTTGGATACCTAAATGACAAATAGACTTATTAAGGTGGTCTTACTGCTACTAAACATTTCTTAACATACATTACATTAATCCAGTAGTTCTCTTTTTTGGCGACGAACTCGTTAGCAAAACTATATATCCAGCGGAGCCCTTAGACTATACTTAAGCTAATAATGCTTGCTATGCTTAGAGGTAAAGTTAATAGGTTAAAAGTTTGGCCGGTCGCGCTGTCACATGAATAGATCGATACATTTAACATATTTATTCTCTACACACGGTATGACTTATTTCGTTTTTTCTTTAACTAGTTTCAATAACCAACTATATTTGCGCCCTGTGATATACTGATGTATAATTTATACTCCTCTGAAGTTTTATCAAAAGCTGTTCGTAGTTCTTGCGTGAAATTATAACAAACATTCATCCATTTTCGCAAACTTCCACCTAGGACATTTGAGCTGCAGTCACATTGGCAACCCCGTTTCTAAATCTAACGGAAAGTGTTCACTTCTGTGAAGTGAAAAGTTAAGTTTAGCAGTTTATTTGAACCGTTAGTGTATGACATTCTAACCAGGTAGGTTAATCATGACTGGCTTATCTGCGGATTTATCTGCCGACCCGATGTCGTATCGTGTGACAGATATACTTGCCTCCTGAACGCGCAATTTAGAGCCGGTAGTTGCTGCTGTTTGCGGTTTTATTTGTAGCTTTAATAAATAATATTATTCTACATATTTAAGTAGAAATGAAATATTCATTACTTTTCTCAACTCTCAGGCAGAGTTGCTCTAAAATATGATCTTGGGGTAAAACAAGTCGAAAGTAAATATAACAAGTCAAATAGCGAGCCGCGCGACAAACTCGCGCGGCTCGCTATTCGTTTGACGGTGAAACTTCACTTCTTATCGTGTAGGTATATAGTCAAGTGTATGGTTAGCTTGGCTAACCAAGCCACCGCCAAATGGCCTCTGACTTCGTTTTAAAAATCAGATGTTTGTTTTCGGGTCATGGGTCTGTTCGTGTCTGCTTTTGTGTATGTTGCAAAGGACCTACGACACAAGGCAAAACCTTATTGTGGGCCTTTGATTTGAGTGTTAAAAAAAATTGCTCTGATTGTATCGATTTCCGTAATGTGTTTTTATAAGTTTGTGTATGACACATACCTGACATAATATTAACTTCAATTAATCTTTCATTTAAAAATACCGCTTAAAAGTTTATATTGTTTTTAAAAGATAGAGATTGGTGCTATTTTATGGCATCCATCCCATCATCGTTTGACGATGATCATTAGATATCATCAAATTGTGACTAACTAGTTTCTTCGCTTAATTTTATTACTCGTTTACCCGAATTTTATGGCTGAACTACTGCGTCACTGTAATTATAAATTTATTAGTCAAACATTACGCTTTTATAATTATCATTATGTGATGACTAAATCTCTTTTCATTAGTTTTTGTGGGTTGTAATTTTTTTTTTACTTAATCCATACTAATATTATAAATGCGAAAGTAACTCTGTCTGTCTGTCCGTCTTTCACGCCTTAACTACTGAACCGATTTTGATACTTTATTTGCACACAGAGACATACAGTAAAATTAACGGAACAAAAAACAGTGACAACAAGGCAAAGTGTACAAACATACATACGCTTACGCCCATCGGGGTAGACAGAGCAACAGTGGTTTTAAAACCACTTGATGCCACGTTTGACATATATTCAGGAGGTTACAAGATAAAATATGATGTATGTGTTGAGAGGTTTTCAGCCTTTCGCCCACAATACAGCAAAACCCTAGCGTCCGACTTTCACAGTACTTACTGACTTTTAAAGTAGGTATGCCTGGGAAGAGTAGGCAGCTGGCACATTCTGTTTTTCTTTTACACCCAGTCCAGCAAGGAAGACTTTAATTTAAAATCCTTAAAATGTCGTAGTATGAACGAACAATATGAACATGTGGTAAAGAAGCTGTTCACTAGTTAGGTATCTGATTGCGGTGTGGCAGCATTGAACACGGTCGCGGGACAACTGCAATTGTTCTTGTATAAGCAATTCTTTTATCGTGTCGACTGCATTATCGAATTTCTTAAAGCTATTAATCACCATGGAAAGGATCGTTTATAAACGCAATACAACCCAAATAATACAATACAAATATACTTTATTGCACACCAGCATTACAGACTATGATACAGGGTAAAAGTTATATTATGGACAGTAATAAAGTTAGGTACAAAAGGCGGCCCCATTGCTAAGAAGCAATATCTTATCGGCAACCTTTGGGTGTGGAGAACACGATATTATATAAGTGTGGGTGCAAAAATACATACATAAATATACTTACACAAACTATATTACACACATAAAATATAACTAACATAAATAAAAATATTATACATATACTATAGTTAACATACACCTTACAGAAATACACAATGGAAAAGTAACACCTAACATTCTAGAGAAAGGAAAAAACGAAATATACATTTAAAGTAATAATAATAAATACACAAGAAATATTATATGAAGACAACCCAGCTGACTATCACACAACGACAAGAAACTCATAATTGCAAAGCAGTTCAAAGTGCCTCCTCAGCATATTCTTGAAAATGGCTAAGGTTTGCGCGGATCTTACCTATACCATTAGGCAAGGAGTTCGAAAGGCGTGCGCCGTGTACTGTGAAAGATAATAATATTTTTGTCTGTTTGTATAAGGCCCCCGAATAGTTTTTCTTACAATGTACTGCCGCGATTGTACATTTTTATTATATCCATAGATATACTTAGATATTATTCTTCTGTAACAGTGAACAAAGCGATAATGTTCCAGTAATGCAGTATGTATAATTGTATACATATAATAAACTCTATAAATTTAGAAATGATATCAGAGCAATTTTTTCTGTTTAGGTTACTTACCTAATCTATTCTACTTGCATAAGAAAATATTAGTTTGTGACGTCATCTATTTTTTGTCCTGTTTTTGTTTTGTTTTGTATTTTTCTTAAATCTAGATTACCTATATACACGTTAGAATATTTACCCACCGAACATAAACATAATCTGTATATCATAAGCTGTATGTGCATACATATTTAGAGGTAGAGTCTAGCTTTTTAATCACTTTGTAATTGTTTTTCTTTTGACTATATCTTGTTTTGTGTGCCAAATAAATAAATAAAATGAATAAATAAAATAACATTCAAAACCTTTTCTTTGACGAGCGGTCCGTGGCACTTTTGCTTTACGTATCGCTCTTCGACAGCAGCACGTCAGGTTACCCAGTTGCTCTACGGGAACCGACGCTATTACGAGTGAGATAAGGGCGACGTTAAGGTCAACATGTATAGAATATAATTGTATTTATTTGCGAGAAAACAGTAATAATCTAATAATTACAGATGTTATCTTATAGAAAATTTAGTACCTACAATGTTTTCAGCTTTCATGTAAGCATCCAAGTGTTTTATACATATAAGTCCCAGTTTTTTTATATTCGACAACATGCTATTCAAGAAAAATGTCATATGTCAATAATACTTCGTCAAAAATATCGAAATCAATTACAATTCAATTATGTCTAGTTTCAAGATGTTCCTTAGTAATTTGGGAGTAAAGTTGTAAGTAACCATTTTGTCAAATTCACTTTAAGCGAGGCTGCGGTCATCGTCTTGAATTTGTCAGGTAGTTCATTATGTATATGCCTGATGTACTGACATATGTATGTACTTCCGTGTGAAAGATATTTACGTTCAGATTTCTGAATACAAATTTTCCAGCAATTAGGTATGTTTCTCGCTACCAATACGCTAATATAGCCAATTAATGTGATCGTTTGTTTTGGTTTCAGGTGAGTAACCGTTACGTAAGCTGCGCGGGCGCACGCAACACTCCATCGGTATCGTTTCACTCGCTTATCGCAGTTGTACTAAATGGAAATCTGCTTTCGTTGTACATGTAAATAATTTTCCAATTAGAAACGCATATGTACCATATTTAATCCATTCTTATAGCCAATTGAAACACCTTCACAATACTCAACATACCACAACGCTTCTTCAGTAAAAATGTTAATTTTAATTGCTGAGCTGAAATTTAGACTATTTTGAAGACATATTTAATAACACAATACACCACACCATTAATAAAATGCTTCCACGTTGGACTGGGAATAAAACATAGAATATGCCAGCTGCCAATTCTTTCTTGGCATATTGTAGGAGACATTAAGTAGGACCCCAAATTTTTATTGTATTGTAAGTGAAAGGTTGCCCAGTTACCACTATTTTAATCATACATACATACACTCACGCCTTAAGTCCCTGTCAGGGTGGGCAGAGCATCATGTGGTTCCTAAACCAATTAATGCCACGTTTCACATACATTCTGAAGGTTATTAGATGCAACACGAGTACAACGGAGATAGGTTGGTAGCCTTTCGCCCACAACACAACAATATCCTCACATCCTAAGGCTTAGAACCTAAGCCAACACTATAAAGTATGCCGAGGAAGAATTAGCAGCTGGGTTGATTCCAAATTTACTTTCACTCCCAGTCCAGCGTGAAGGAATAATCATGTTTCACCTATAACGCTTAAAATATTTCCGTGATTCCGTGCGAGTGGTGCCAAATATCTGTCTACCCCGTTAGGGATTGTAGGTGTAAATGGATTCATATAAAGGAAAAAAGAGCGAAATGTCAAAAGTCAAGGATCACTTGAAGATGTCTAAATAGTTCTGCGCTCAAATCGTATAAAACTTGATTGCATCCGTAGTGCATCTTATCGGCCATCGATCAGTTTTACGAGTAAAGTCGAGTCCGAGGGCGGCATCCGTTACTGTGTTTACACACCCATTAGCCTTTGGCATTAGATCGATTTCCTGTTGGTTCTCTCTCATTTTTACTATTTATAAGGCAGAGGTATGCGTGGCTTTAGTACCGACCGTGTTCTTACTCACTGAGAAAATAAACACTAACATATGTTAAACAAAGACTGAAAATATCCTACATACCAATACCCTAATATACCAATGCTCCTTTCTGGCATAGTTTGACATTTACCAATATTTCAATGTCATCATATTCATTAACAAAATTGCCGATTTAATTGAGTGACCAAGGTCACCGGCATAGCCCAAAGAATTGCTAACCTTAAGTGGCAATGGGCAGGGCACATTGCTCGTAGGACTGATGGCCGCTGGGGCAGAAAAGTCCTCGAGTGGCGACCACGTACCGGAAGGCGCAGCGTAGGAAGGCCTCCCACAAGGTGGACCGACGATCTGATAAAGATTGCGGGAAGCCGCTGGATGCGGGTGGCGCAAGACCGATCGAGGTGGACATCCCTGGGGGAGGCCTATGTCCAGCAGTGGATGTCTTGCGGCTGACATGATGATGATGATGATGATGATGATGATTGGGTGACTATAAATTTGTAGGAGAAACTTAATGGATTTGTTCTCCCAGTGAAACTGAACAATTTTACCCAAGAAACCCATTTGATTTGATATTTCCCAAAAAAACTTTGACTTCCTATATAAAGGCAAATCAGCTGATCCCACACCTATGATCTTTGGGAAAGTTGTTCAGGCTGATTCCCGTTTCGTAGGCTGATTCACATCCTTCTTTTTCGCTATAACTAGTTTAAAAGTCACAAGATTGTAGCAATTGCGAATGATAGAACAAACTTATAAGTTGACAAAAAGTTTATGTTATTTTTCCAGTATACTCCTAATTATGGTGTTAGTGCAAGCGCAAATACACTCGTCAGTCTAAGTGTACTTGTTGTATTAGCAGATGTGCTTACAAAATAAACAACGAATGCTGTTTTACTAACAAACGCTTAAGACTATTCTATAGCGCCGCGAGCGTAGGAAAATAGGTATTTGGAGAATCATTCTCTGTCGCGACCGCGCTCGGCCCCGCTCGCAAACGTGCGATAGAGACAGTTGCAGCTCGGCTGTGTTTCTAGGTATTTTTTTGTCGAAAATCGCGTTTGGGGGGAAAACGTTTCCCAACCCCTAAACTGTACTAAATATACTACTTTTTGGTATCAATCTTTTCAGCAGAATATAATCTATGCCTCTATTTTTTGTTTTTTCCGAAAATTTACTTTATTTCTGAAATACAATGAATTTAAAATGAATGTTTTTCAAACCCAATAAAGCAAGATTACAGATCCTTATAACTTTTTATCTAAACAAAATTTTCAAAAAAGGAAAACATAGAGGCATAGTTTTTGATAGGGACAACAACATAGTGAAAAATTATCAAAATCGGAGAAGATTTAGGGGTAGCAAAACGTTTTCCCTTTTTGTATGGACATGGGCGCGGTAGTCGATCCTCTTAAATTTTTATACTGCGGTCAAGACAAGCAACAAGTTTTTAATCCGATAAGAAAACTTGTACGATATCTACATTAATTTATCAATGAATCGTGAGAGAATCTTCAGATGATTGAAAATATTACATACACGCGATTAGATAGCTACTTCATATCGTTGGCTTTCAAATGAAAGCATCATTTATTTATTGAAGGTCTTCAAATACATCGGCTCTAGTCAGGTTTACGAATAGCTTACATAATGATAGTTGTAATGGTTATTCACACAGTTCACATGGCATTATGTTTCAGCTCTTTCTTCATACGCCATGTTGCAACTGGGTAAAGGCAGACGACCGGTTCGCCGCCTTGTTAGATCTGCCTTGCGACACCGCGTTTGTTTTGATTCGAACTATCTGTGTAATCAGACAATAATCTAAAACAAGCAGATACAAGATCCAGATATATCAATATCATTACCTCGTATTTGAAATACAACCGTGCTTATTACAACACATGTTTAGTCTAATATGTTAATATCTCTCTGGGAGATTTCTAGATTTCATCATAGCGCAGAGTACCTAATGCCAGTGACCCGGTTGATTCGCGTGGGGTATTAACGAAATTTGCTTTACAATCGTGTTTTATGACGGGAACTCTGCAAATTGGATGTAAACTATTCAGAACCTAATAATTTACATGTGAATTAAAGTAACGGCTTTTAATTAAAAGCTAAATGCTTCCCAGCTATTAGTATAGCGGAATAATCCGGACCAGTCCAAGGACACGTTAGATTAGTCACATCTGTCTGTTGCGGCAGTTCATTCGTATTCGCAACAGCTTTTATGATGTTATCGCTCGTGACGAATGCTGTACTGATCTTATCCGTACAAGCAGTACTTAGCTATGACGTTAATTACTTAGTTCGTCGTCTTATAGAAACTTGAAATCAATTAAAACTCCGTAATCTTTAGAAACTAGCTACTGTTAACGTCAACGAACTTTATAAAAGTGATTTATATTCAGATTGAGATATCGCATAAAAGTGCGAATGCGCAACTGTTTAGATGAGTTGTATAATTTGGGCAGGTGGTTGTATGGCGCTCATGTGCATAATTATAGATTATATCTACGAAGAGGTAGCGAAAGTGTCGTATCGGAGTTGGTCCGTTCAATAGTTCGCCGCGACTGCTCGGCCGGACCTCCTCGCGGCTCGCAAGTAGGTGATGTGTCGCGCTTCACTCACCTCGCCTCTTCCGCGCACAGCTGACTCGCTTTCGTGGAATTTCTCATATTTACGATCGCCACATACGTGGCCGTGATACCTAGCCAGATTAGTTGCCTACTTACTTGTCACGCTTTGTTAGCCACAATCTTTCTTGAACAGAAATAGCATTAACTACTCCGTCCGTAGCTTCATCGTTCAAGTGCTTGTTTAGTAAAACTACAAGCAGTAACACATTTATTAGGCTTGCGTCACAGCCAACGTTTCAGTGAAAGGCTTGGAATGGCTAAAAGACAACTACTCGACAATAGAATCAATCATACATCGTAATGTACTCGTCTCGTACATTCACGTTGAACACACGACACATTTACAGACATATTGCGCCTTTTTAAACTGTTGGACTAGCCCTACCAATTGTATGTAGTAACTAAAGGAAATGATCGAGATATTTTAGACAAGGAACTTCATTTGAATTAAAAGGAAATTTAAAAGCTCAGGTCGTATTTTTCCCTTTGTAAACAATGGCGCATGTGTTGAGCGGGGAATGTTAGAGTAGTGGGAATTCTTGAGGTTACGATTGTGCGCTTTTCGCGTGAGAAATTACTTCAACGACGCTTTGATCCATCTTGTGTATGCGCAGCTGCTTATAAGATCGTGTTTCAAGGTTCTACTGTGCTGTGAACGGAACCGCAACACTCCGCCATTGATATGTGACTGTAGTGCCCACGCAATAATTTCACTCAAACATTTTTACAGACCTCAATGGCGGTGGGGACTTTTACTTTGTCAAATAGGGAAGTGACTCACTTGGACGTATCGTTTCCGTAATTTTTCAATAAATGTGTCATTGTATCTCAAAACAAATCAAGGAACCCCTGAATGCGTCACCTGTAGATATAACTGTTTTAACATGTGCACATGCACCCGTGCTGGTGTGAATCAGCGAAGTGCATGAATGGCCGCACCGCGTTTGCTTTGAAAGTTCACTATTTTAACCTCTACCTAGTACCCATACCACTCATTATATATTTTTTATACTAACTGGGCTTACGTAACGTACTTATGTTCACAGTTTTTATCATAATAAGTTCGCTGTACATAATGTACATTCTTTGTAATATAAAATATAATTCTAAAGTCCACATTGTGAAATGAATGACATGTAACGAGACAACTTCTAGATCTGGAACTTTCATTGATTCATTCTCTGAGTCAATTTAGTCATACGTTAATGACCTTAGGTTGTGAGCTAATGTATTTCTTCGAAGGGCTGGGTGTATGATTTGAACACAATATGTGGCACGTTCTATTCGTTGAAGATCATTGCAGTCGCGTGCCGGGGCCCCAGCTTAAATAAATGAATGACATGCATCGTGCTCGTTGGAGTCCCCTTTATAAACCACATGTTACCGCGACCTCGTCATATTTAAGGGTAGCGCTTCCTACAGGAAGTAAAACGTAACTGCCTTCTGCAAGTTCGAGTATATTTGATATTAATTATGTTTGACAATGTATTATAAAGACAGAAACCGTAGAATGAGCAATCATTCCAACGGTAGCTATTCCGTAAATAAAACATTTTAAATTCGGTTGTTTATTCATGTATCTGTCAGTAGCTGGGTGCTCGAACCTGTGCGGTACACATTTAGTTCACGATATTGTGAAGCATCCGTTAGGTTAATGCACTCTCTTGCTCGCCCGATCAACTGAGTCTTCAGAGTTGTCTGCAACTTCCTAACCTGCAATTTTAGACTCGGTAAATTGTTGTTTATAACTGCGGTACAGTTAAACGACTGTCACCAGCGGCAGTGCCCTAATAAGCTATAGATTTTTGTGATGTCCCATTACCACCGATGATAATATTTATTGTTTGCTTTTAGCCAGACAAACACTAATGGCTATAGTGTTGATCGTGGGAATAATATCATAGATAGTCTATAAAATAATAATGAAACGTACATTCTCCAACGTTGTTTACCGGTTTGTGAATTCCTGGCTGTTTTACTATTTATGTTCGAATCTAATTTGAGCCTTTTGATTGTTTAGTTATAGTCTTACTCGGGCCACTTGAAATACCGAACGTTTTTGCCAGTTCAGTCATCATTAGGCGCCGCTCTGGACTAAAATAACTGTTGAGAGTTTCGGCAATGCTGACGTCAACCGGGGGGCCATTTGGACAATGTTAAATCTGCTCAAACTTCGCCTTCGTTAGCATGCATCTGAATCATCGCTAAACAACAAGTGCGTTGAATATATAAACAAGTTTTTTGTATGTAGCAAGCAAGTTTGTTTGGTATGGTATGATGTGCTCGAGCTTAGTATTTATTTTCCGGGAGTAAATACTTCTCGTGATTATTTTTTTCATTTGAGATTGAAGACGAGGTTGATATACTGTAGGTATGCGTAATGCGTGGTCTTGAATAGGTTTATTTGTCGTTCGTTCAGAGTCCGAGACAAGTTGCAATCAGCCTTTACTCTAACTAATGCACCTGCTGCGGTCGATAGACCTCTCTGACCGGTCCTGCGACTCGCGCCCGTCCTACTGTGAAATTATGCGCATCTGCTCGTCACAACCTTTGTACTAAACCAGGTTTATTCACTACCAACCTCAACAAAGATCACAAACAAGTGAACAGAAAAGCGAAAGGACATTTCAAGGTTATTTTACTAACAGCGGGATTGACAATATTAGAATACCTGTGTTTCCTTATTTGTTATAAATTCTCGCTAAAATGTCTGTCTCGCTCTCGTTTGTGGCAATCACTTCGCAGTCTGGCGTCAATACGTTAAATGTAAGCAGAACCAATTGAACTAATCGGTTTGTTTGTCTAAAGTTTTTCTGTGGTGACTGCGTCTGTCGTTTTTCTATTAGCGCAGTACAGTGAGGTCGTGGTTGATCGACCGGGAAATGTAATGGTTCACATTGAGCCGTCAAGAACAGTGGGCTCTTGTGAATGGGCGCCAGTCTGCCGGCCCGGCCAGCCGTTCCTATTCCAGCTCAAACAACCCCATAATGTCTCCTATTTTAAAACTCCTGGACACATTCAGACTCTGTACAAAGACTTGCTTTTTGGTGGTTAAACAATGTAAAGGTTGTCTGACTCTCACTTGCTACAATACTATCGCTACCATAACAATTAATTGTTTTGAAATCATAAATCAATTCTCTTCCACATAAGCGTTGAATAGTTTCTTGGGTATGTTATTGTTATTATTATATTGCAAACTTACCATGTTAAATGTTAAGATTGATCATATTGTTCAGTTATTAGTTTTAAGCTTTTTGAGAAAAAGGATTGTCATGCAGTTTGAAGTCATTAAATTTGATGACGTATGATATTCTTGAAATGTGTTCGAACGTTTACTTTCCAGCAATGCGCTTGCATTTTTCCACGAGAAAGCGGAAACGCGCGTGTCTGAACAATGGCGAGGCTCGTGCTGTTTGAGCCACACATCGCATACCACTATTCAATTGTATCTACCTACTATTTTGAGAAAACGCTTTAAACTACATCCTTACTCCGAAATCAGGTTACTCGTAAACATAAAAGCGTAACATCTACCACTACAAAGTCAGAACTTGAAAGATTAAACAAAATCTTACAAAAGCTATGACGTCACCACATAATACTCTTAAAACGATTCTACCCAATGTTCGTGTGATAACAGTAAAAGGTAGCTAAAGGAAACATGCAGGATTTTCCCCTCATGGAGGGTAAAGCTATCTTGGGGCTACTAATCCAATCACAGATCCCTTTGAAAGGGCGATCTTACTCTTTTCATGTTACATTATGGTCAAAGTATCTTGCAGGAAAAAAACATGATTCAAGACAGACAATGAACAGTTAAACTGTGAATCATTAACTTTCTTTGCTAGTTTCTCATTATTATTACTTGTTTTAATAGCCTTTTTTTTAAAATTTGTCAGGTTTACCATAATCGCCAACCTTAGTAAGCGATTTGGTAATCGTATCGGATGAGTACTCAAAAGTTCACGGCCGCTTCACTAGCCATTATTATTTAGTGGAGTGGAAGGTATTACACCTTTATTCTCAATTATTCTTTTCGGTGCAGCTTTTATGTCGTGTAGTGATCGATTGAGAATAACACCACCCCATTTCTTTCCGTATATGTCGTAAGAGGCGACTAAAGAAACACAATGAGACCTGCCTCCTGTTAATCCACCCCAGGCGAGGACACCTCAATTTGTTCTGAATCTGAGGTGGCGTCCTATGGTCTTATGCGGTATGGTAGGCTCTGTGAAGGGCCGCCTGGTTCCTACCGAAGTCCGACGCCAAACAGCTTGCTGTGTTCCGTCGGTGCGTAGGAGAACAGTGCCTTAATAGGCATATTCTGGGTTAACTCGTTCCATCGTCCACCTCATTTATGAACTGGTCAAGATTGTGGTCAAGAGTTAATCCATCTTATAGGTAATAAGAAAAAAGAAAAGCTGATCGGAACATGGTGTTGCCCTTGAAATAACCGCTTATTAGGTATGTGTATGCAACTTAAACAACACACTATAGTTGCACAGACATTAAATAAAATAACAGCAAGAGATACAAACAATTTAAAAAGTAAACGGTATATGTCTAATGTGTTTATGGTTTTTAAATAAAATGTTGTATTAAATCAACGACTTAGGTAGACTGAACTTCACAAAATTTACTATACTTTAATATGAACTTAGTAACAGGAAACAAGCCCTTTGTGTTGAACAATGAGCAATAGAGCGACAAAAAGTTTTTTATTTTGTAACCAACCTAGCGCACAATGCGCCCGCGCAGGGTTTCATCGCTCTTCCCACGTACGGTACACAATACCGACTTATAGTGCGACTACAGACGGTACCATTTCACCTAAAACAACATCTGTTCACTCCCATAGTAATCTATAAGATTACTTTCAATTCACCCTATTCTTCAATAATTGCATTCAACATAATAATTATGACGTAACGTCCACATTTAGGTATGTTCTTGAGTAACTGTATTTACATTTATGGAGGACAATTTACTATTTATAATGCTTTTCGAAGGACGCAAGAGACATAGTTTCGCTCCTGTTTTCTGTAGAAAGTAAGCGAGTGTTTTTACATGAAAACGTACATATTCCCGCAGAGAAAGGACTAAGGGCATGCTGTGGAAATGGCGAGAGTGGGTAGTGGAGCACTCGCCACTCGCGGCGGCAGTTTAACGAGGCAACTTTTAAGCCTCTCGTCTAGACCGGACTTTGCAGAGGACGTTATATTGAAACCAAGCTTTTAAAACTGTAAGCTGCTCAACAACCGGCTCACAAAATTCGCATTTAATTAAATACTCTGAAATATTCAGCGACAGCTTATTAAAATCAGCACAACCGAGTGCCGATAAAATAAAATTAAAATGTGCATATCAAACAGTTCGTTATCCTTGTAGGCTGAGTTGTAAGTGGCGCCACGCCTTGCCCATGTTAAATCACACCTGATTATGCCATAATATGCAGGGATAATTGGAATGCAACTTTGTAAGATCTGGGTCCCACTGACGCCCGGGCCCAAAATTGTGCAACAGATGGATCAGTCCTTATGTAATGGCCCAGTATGGCCCAGTTTTCGCATATGGTAACACACCTCGTTGACGATGCTTTCATAACTTTAAGTTCAAACGCAACTTATTCCTGATTTTTTTATATTCAAATTTAATAGTGAAAGGAATGTATGTACCTAACTATCTAATTACATACTTAATGCTATTCATAAGATTTTGCCTTGTAAATGTTTTATTACATAACACATAGTTGATTTCTTGTCACCTTTATTAATGAGACACCACAACCACGCAACCACGTAATCATTTCTTTCATTTTTTGTGTTTCGGCTCTATTTAAATTTAAATTTTCTGTTTCTGCATATTAACGTACCTTCATCTACTGCACCTTCACACCTCATTACACTCACACAGACACTTAACACTTGAATTAGGCCCTAAATTTGTAGTCTTAACATTATACAGTATTAACTCTGTCCCTCGCATCTCACTTGGGCGAGGGCTGAAAATCAGTGTTGCCAGCCTGATAATCAGTCTGGCATTAGTCGCTGAGCCCAGGCCTTTTTCCTCACTGCGGCAGACATATGCAAGCTTAAACTTGTTTATTAGGATAAGAATATTTTGAACTTTTTTTTTTTTTAATGTATGTGTGTGCTGTTTTGAAGAAATAAACGTATTATTATTATTATTATTATTTTTATTTGAGACGGTTTATGTCACAACGTATAATTATAAAGTTTGTGTTTGTATGTTGCTTTCTATAGCAATAGTAGAGAGTGGCTTTTCTTAGATTAGCACGATTCCTTGATTACAAAACCATGTCTAGTGTCTTGTAAGTACAAGCCTCTATTTTAACAACGATTTTGTCACGATTTAAGTTAGTCATGCTTGTCGAAAGAACATTTTGATATCTTAATGCTTATTTCGTATAACCAAACGTGTTGTGAACAAAAAGAATGCGTAATAGAGTAGAAAGTATCAAAAGTCTGCGGTAAACTGTGTACGTGCTAGGTAGAATTCAATTCACATAGTCTGTAGAATGAAAATACGCTCCGTTTATGACAGAGCACGTTTGGATTATAACTGCACGTTACGCTGTGCATTCATATTTACAATACAAATACACTATATGCACTGAAGACATCTAAGCTGTTAGTAAGTAGACAAGTATTTAGTTTCTGCAAGTGAAGACGAAAGTGAAATTGTTACATAGTTTGACGTGAATTGAATTGATGTTCGGAAGTGTCCATAAAAAGAAAGTGCTTATTCGTATTCTATAATGGAATGTAGAGATCTCTCGAAGATACGTTGTGTTTGTAAATGAAGGGAAGCTAAATAAGGGACAAGGTTGTCATGCGTCGAAAGGGCAGCCGCCGCGTCGTGCTAGGCGTATCAAAATAAAACGTTACCTTCGGGTATCAATTTATTTTTGTTTGCGTCTGGGCTCGTCCCGCCGAGTTGAGTCACGCGGGGTGGTGGTGACGCAGGCAGGGTAGTGCGCCCCCGGCGCCACCCTGTGACGTCACGCCCTTTATGACTCACACCGATTTGGAATTCGGTCTTGAGGCAAGCGATGCTATATTATAAATCCTATTTATCTACATCGTTTGGCAATGTTGCTTGATATTAGCAGGCTCATAAAGCTTTTGTAATTTAATTGCGATATAGCAGTGTGTCCTATATACTTTGGTTTTGTGTCAGACACATAAACTTCCGTGATTTACTGTTTTCAATCGGTGTCGTGAATGTGTCAGCACGCGTGGTCATTCAAGTCGTTAAACCTACATTCCAAAACACGTTTTCCAAATTACCGAACATTACTCAGAAGTACGTGCTCAGATAAAACAACTATTTCGTATTGACGGAGCTTAACTTACTTACGAAATGACCGATAACTATCTGTTCAGATAACCTGCACTAAGAAATTAAGACCGATTGCAATACTCAGTCGTTGCACGTGTTTTGCGTTTTATGACTGAACAAAATTTATACGATAGCGCTCGTTCTTTATACAACAAAGACCTTACAAAAACATTTGCATTAGTAATTTGCAAATAATCTCGTGGTATATTTTTATTAAAAATTCACGCAAGCAAATTTTTGACATTTGTAAAGCTCGGGAAAGTATAACCCGGGCCAGGTCGCTGACACCGTATTGACAATTAAATTATGTCACCTGCTGTGGGTTGCGTTGTGTAAGTAGTAAGCAATTACATAAAGTGAGAGTAGAACATGTACAGCCTCTGTTTGTCCGTGTCCAAGTCCACCGCATGTCATTCCCTCTGAAAGTTTGCGCAACAGAGTGAAACCCCCAATTTCTTATATCATTTTGTAAATATTTAATGCGTTTTAAGTAATAAAATCCTTACTAATCATTATAAATGCGAATGTAACTCTGTCTGTCTGTCCGTCTTTCACGCCTAAACTACTGAATCGATTTTGATGAAATTTGGTACAGACATAGATTAGAGCCTGGGAAAGGACATAGGCTATTTAATCCCACAGTTGGGCAAGATATAACTTGCAGTCCACGCGGACGGAGCTGCGAGCGGAAAGCTAGTACAAATTATATTTGTGATATTTATTTATAAGGTAGTGCATCAGCTGACACGTTTCCCAGAGAAACTTTAAGTAATCAATTTATTAGGTGGCTGGGTCTAATTGGCTAGTGTGCTCAATGCCTAGTTGTAGTCAAATAAATACCATAGTATCATGTTGTATACATTGAAAATTGTTATTCAAATACATGACAATTAATGAAATCATTTCTAGGCTGGTACCGAAATGTAGGTATGTTGTTTGTGTTCTACTAGGCACTAAACTATTGGAACACAAATGTAATTTAGTCTAAATAATGGCAATTAGATCATCTCAGCTGCTATAATAACGTCATCACTAAATGTGTTTTGATATCAAACTTTAAATAGAGGACTAAACCCGAACAGACAATGCGATTACCGCTGATTAATGAACCCGATAGATTTGGGTGCGGGTGACCTTGTTATTGTCTTTATTTAGTATCTTAAAAATCGGTTTGTCGTCGGCTTTATTCTGACTGAATTTATCCATACAACTTAAGAATCTTTCTCAGGAAAGTAAGACCGCGCAGGTAGGCAATTTTCTTTAGAATTTCTGGTAAATATTTAAATTGTTTGGCACAATGTTTTCTTCGACCAGTACAGTAGTCGAACCCTGGACCGTCGATTCACAGACAGCGTCACTACTACTAAACCTAACCAGTCTAGAAATTAAAAGAAATGCATAGTTTTTATTTATTTTAACCCTTTTAGCGCCAAGACTTTTCGTCAAAAACGCCCACCACACGCCACGACATCAAAAAATAAATAAAAAATAATAATGTCGTGGCGTATGGCGAACGCTTGGTGAACGATATTAAAGTAAAAAAAAAATTGTCTGATATATCATACTTTGGCGGCGAGGCCAGGGCACGAAACTTAAAAGTCTGATATATCAGACTTTGGCGGTGAAAAGGTTAAATAACCAAAAAATAAACCACCTTTCAAACACTCTCCTTTATATAGGAAGATAGATAATAGAGAACACGCTTATCAAAGTTATCAATGTGTCAATTGTTTTATGTATAGTGTTGTATTGATTGTGATAAGACAGTGTTATCAATGCCAAGGTAGTTATTACCTACCTGATTAAACAATGATGAGTAATGAGTGCTAATAATAAGTTAAGGCCAGCTAGGGCGTTCCACTGGCGTGAGTCATAGTCAATCTAAGTTACTCAAATTGCTGTCAGTTGGTGACCGATTGTTAATATAAGTTTACCTAAAAATAACAAGATCGCAAATTGAAAGTTTGGCAACGCTGAGGAATCCGGAAAATGCATCATCTACTTAAGGCGACTAAAATATGTAAAATACATATGTTCGAAAGTTAGAAAAATGAGATTTATGGAAAGGTAACAGCTTAAATCGAAAAATGCGTTAACAACTTATCGAGAGTGTTCAATCACGAACATTTTCATAGCAAATACAAGTTCCTGTGTGCATTTTACTATCGTTTTTACAGCTTTAAAGATACACAATATTGGGTATTTAGAGGTGACTTTGTGAGCTTTTTCTATCGAACCAAAAGTGCTGAATCATGTTTTCAGCAAACTACTTATCTAGTTTATGTCCTGAATATTACCGTAGTATTTTTTTTCTTCGATTTAATGCAGTTCGTCATGCTTATCTACGCATCATAAAATCGTAATTTAGGTGCTGTAGTCGCCTTAAATGACTAAGAAACTGAACATGGAACCAGCACCAGCCCAATTTTGGTACTTACAATTTTTAACCCCTGACAAAAATTTAGGAGTGTTATAAGTTTGACGTGTGTTTCTGGCCTGTGGTATAGTAGCTCTTAAACGAATGGACCGATTTCAATGCGATTTTTTTTTAAAGTTGATTAAATGCATATTCTAAAATATTTGCATGCCAGAATTGGCTAAATGTGAGACTCTTAATAGATAAAAACTGTACCAACAATATGTAACCACATTTTACGCAATAAATTTATAATTTTTATATTTGATTAAAATTATAAGCGACGCGATGAATGTAAGGGGTGATACCATTTTTTTAATATTAGAGTTATATTTTTAACAGTACTGCTGAATGGGTTTCCTAAATTTATTTTGATTTGAACTTTACCATCAACATACAAGGAAATTAGGTGGATACAGAAAACGGAACGGACTGTTTAAACACCTGGAAAAACCGATACAGCATAAGTTGGCAAGACAAGACGATGCAACCACGTTCGTCAACACCACATCCATCGCATTCGAGATGTAACGGAAGTGAACATAATGTGCCAATTGCTGTGCGAAAGGTTGCAGACAAAGACTGAGCAGACTCGATGATTGTATGCAGATTGAACGTCATGCATGCGCAGGATTTTATTATGCGCCGCATATCTCGATTTGTTAATGTACTTATGTCGCATTATTGTCTTGCATTTACTTTGTTTGACCTTGTCGAGCGACATACAAGCTTAACCGCCTATCTGACATAACTCACGCAAGATAAAGTTCTAGGACGAAAATAACAAGATCGTTGTTGTCACATACGCGGTTGGTATCAATGTCAACAGTTATGACAAACATCAATTGTGTTGTCTACGATTTCCATCAGTTAAATTAAAACAAAATTTTAATTTAAATGATGGAAATCGTATTTAACTTGCAATTTTACAACACGTGACTAATTTGTTTTTGCACTAAGTAGAGCGTTGGCAGTCAAGTGAGACATTCTGATACTAGTATAGATCGCAAGGTCATTTGAAATTACCGCTCGCAATATAAACATTCCGCGAGATCACAACCGACTCGACCAAACCATTTCCAGTTTTTAGATTCTGGGTTATACATGAGTAGGGCTGCCATCTCTAAAACCTGCTCCCCAGGACCGGAAGCGTAAGTTCCCCGGATTATGGAGCTTTCACCCCGGACATGTCAATACTTTTTTCATTCACCTACATCTTGATTAAAATATATTTGACTCCGTACTTGATAGAAGAAAACTTTAATTTTAAGCCTCTTTTGTTGCATGAAATAGTGTGTTTAATCGTTCTTGTGACGATAAATTGTGACATCGCCGCTCGCGTAGTAAAATAGCGTCGGCAGTGCGTGCAGTGAAATACCTAACCCATAGCTCTTATACCTAACCATAGTTGCACCCGGACTACAATTTAAACCCCGCCTGGACGCTCCCCGGACGCCTTCTAAACTAGGACAAATCCGGGGAAACCCGGACGGATGGCAGCCCTACATGAGGAACCTCATTTGATTAATAATTCGAATGGTAATCACGTTGAATTTTGAATAAATGGCGGTTATACCACTCGTGCCTATTCGGCAAACGATCAGTTGATTGTAATATTTTTGAATATTTATGGCTTTTTTCGAAGATGTTTTGGTTAGAAAGTTTCTCAGGTGTGTGACCAACATTGTAGTAGGACAGGTGGGCTTATCGCTAATGTTTGGTTATCGTGGCATGTGGCAATTACCGCTGACTGACAGTATGACGGCGGCCGAGGTATATCGCTTCGCTTAGTGTTGACAGTACACCGATAGGTTCAATGACATATTTGTCGCGTACGCCAAATATGACACGCCTCAGTAAATCACTGTTCATACAAAACTAGGCGATTTATTTCCTTTCCGGCGTATGGTAACTATAGAAAGAGAGCAGAAAGAGAGCTATAGAAACATGTCATTTCTATAGAAACTCGATTGTTGTGAAATATTTAAAGCAGTCACGTTTCGTACTGGAATATTTGGTATATAATTTGTCACGTATTAACCGTCAAATTGTTATTCTTATAATTAGCCAAGGTATAACCAGGAGTCGTACATGTGTTGGTAACCGCTGAGGTTGTGATCTGCATACTGATGATGGTCCGAACATTGCGTGTGCGCATTCCACCGCTAAGCGCCGCCTTCGTCGCCCACCTCACACCTATTCAACGGCCTAACGAAAATATGTAGGTCTCAAAACCAAACCAGATAAGAATAACAATAAAAAAATGTGTAAAATATACAACATATTTTTCTACATAATGTTACAATGTGTAAATATTACTAGTTATTCTGGCAACGGACGGCGGCGCGGCGTAACCGTTTTACGAGCTCGATCTCAACTGGATCAAACTAATGACTCTAGAAATAGCTTCAGTTTTATTAATCCGCAGCGTTAATGCATGTTAAGTCGGCGGGTAAGTGCTCTCGGTACAGAGTTGTCACAAATCCAGTTCTCCCACATGCAGAAGGCGCGCGCGCAAGACTCTCACGTCAAATTGGCGACGCGGGCGCTTCAGCACACGGTCAGGTTAACGAACCTGACCAGCCCATTATTTTACCACGATGAATGTATTAAACATTGTAATTTTTTAAGTTAACTTTCTCTGTTAGACCCACAACATTCATAACTGTACATTTCTATACCCCGTAGTACTAGGTAATAAAAATATGAGTGGTTGTAGTTCTGTCAACCTACAAACGGGAATTTAGTAGTTCGCAGAGAGGCAACAGATATACGAGAACTGTAATCACGATCTCGTTGAATAAAATGATAATGATAGGTTTCTAATGATGAGTCATTGCCTTGTAAGTTAATTATTTTCAAAAAGCGTGTTTCAAAAGACAGATGTATTTGCTGTGAACGGTACATTATTCGTTTCCTATTGAGAATAATGGTTGTCTTGCTAGTTCTAGCCGTTAAGCATTGGGGACATGATCCGAAAAGGTGATACATCAAATACAAACTATGTGATTTTGCAGTTGCATACAATTGTTATAAATCACATTGATAACACACAAAGGCTTTGTATTTTGTTTTTTCGTTTATCATCGTTTTACTATACAATAAAAGCCGAATTGTGGGTTAGATGTGAATGCTATTGTTAGGAGAAAAAAGTATCATTTTCAAATGTCTCGCATTTCGCCTAAATTGCTTTATCTTTTGATTAAATTATCAATTGTTCTCGGTCAGTAAAAACAGTAATTTGGCTATCTGACACGTAATAACATTATTGTCGAATACAACAAACGTAAATTCCAAAAGCCGCAGGTATCAGTCAATGGAATAACTTTCTAATAGTATAAGTAATCAACATTATTTAATTTCAAACATTAATGTCAATAAAAATTTGTATTGTTTATATGGATGAACTTTTTATAACAACAATGTTAACGCAGTACTTAATCCGAACGACGACGCTTTTCATTAACGCTATTCATTTGTTCTTCCGTACAGAAATGAAATATTTTGTCAATTAACTAAAATAGCTCGCATTGTAAGTAATTGAGCTCTAATTACACAGGGCTAGTTATTGGAACAAAGACACAAAAAAAGATGATTAGTTAAATAAAAATTTCTAAACTACTGTTCTTACTGTTTTAAAATGTAATATTTTATGTTCGTCTAGGACTCTAGGAGAGATTATTCAAGGGGTTTCCGAAGCTTCGTTGAAACCGCAAAGTTCGTATTAATTTATAAAAACTAAAAATAAATGCATAAACCTAAGAGTGTCATTGCGAGCAAATTATAAAAAAAAAATGTATAGCGCTAGAGAAAAGAAAATTAGTACTGCGAATAACACAGTAGCCAGATTTTCAATTCCCATGACAATAAAGGGATAAAATATGACGGAAACTCAATTGCGTGTTTTGATGCGCACGCGACGCTCCCGTCTTTAACCGGCGCCGGCGACCGCGCTGCCCTTGACTCTGCGCACACCTTGCCGAGTGCAACGACTCACGCCGCTTTTAGCATCTTGCGGCCAAACTGATGATGAATTACCTCTGCCTGCCCTTGCATGGAATAGCTCTTATTTGCAAAAATGTTCTAAAACTATAACGGAGTCTGTTGGTAAACAGAGCCAACCTCATAAGTATCTGCCGCTTTACAGCACACACGCTGATATGTCAGTCAAGTACTGTAAATTTTGTACATTTCGTATTTAAAATTTTTCCTTACAAGAGAAATTACTCCCGTAGATTGGATTAAAAGTGAACAGGACTTAAACTCCCTATCTACTTATACGCATCGTCTTCGTCTAGCGTAAATGCGTAGAATACAAACTACAACATCAATACTTTCTACAAATCATGCTTGATTTGTCATTTGTCATTTTGATTGTCATTTTTATGGCTTATTAACCTCTGCTATACAAATTAAAAAAACCGGCCAAGTGCGGGTCGGACTCGCGCACGAAGGTTTCCGCACCACTATCTATAAGAACGACAAAAAAAGTACGTTCGTTCTATGGGAGCCCCTTTAAGTATTTATTTTATTCTGTTTTTTAGTATTCGTTGTTATAGCGGCAACAGAAATACATCATCTGCGAAAATTTCAACTGTCTTTACTATCAAGGTTCATGAGATGCAACCTGGTGACCATAATGATAAAAAATAACATTTTTTGTATGGGAGCCCCCTAAAGAAATACATCATCTGTGAAAATTTCAACTGTCTAACTATCACGGTTCATGAGATACAGCCTGGTGACAGACGGACAGACAGACAGATAGACGGACGAACAGCGGAGTCTTAGTAATAGAGTCCCGATTTTTCCCCTGTGGGTACGGAAACCTAAATATGATCTTTAGAGAATATTGATTTGAAAGTGATACTAATGAAGAAGGCCGTCGTAAGCGTTTTTGATGATAAATTGATGATTCTTCATATTAACGATGTATTTCGCGAATCGATTGGCAGGCGTTATTGACTGTGGCAATTATTGCTAGAGCTGAAAGAGTTAATTGTATGTTTATTTACGTATCTGTTATCGGCGCCTGCGTCAGCTTCCCGGCAGGGATGACCTCGTATCGCATCCACTTCCTCTGTCTTCTATGACTACATGCATCATACTCATTACACACTAATTAATATATGTATTAAGTGTGTTATTCAGTTATCAGATCATCAAACAAAATAATACTGAACATTTCCTCGCATAAGATGCTTATATGCAAAATGTTATCATCAAACATAGATATCACAGCTTTCTTGTTACATTATGCCTTATCAAATTCTTTACACTGGCACATTACACAAAAAAATCAGTCTTGCATTGCATAGGCATATAACCATGTTTAAATATCCTCTTTTGCTTATTTGGTAGTATTGGATATAATTATGTATGTGTTTGTATATGTATGTGTGAAGTTAGTCATTAATAGTTTGCTAACTACAGTATTCTAATAAAAATATTTCTCTTTGTCCACAGGATCAATATGATAACTTAGCCGCCCACACACAAAAAGGAATTGAATTTCTAGACAAATATGGAAACTTTGTTAAGGAAAGATGTGCAATCGAATTAGAATATGCAGGAAAACTCAGGTAAATATACTTCTTATATGGTGCTCTTACATTATTTTAAAAATACTACTAAAACAAATGGCGCGGCAGTTCATAAACTATGGTGCTAATGCTGGTCCAATATCTTAAGATTTTTTTCTGCAACACTCACTTTAATATGACATCAAAATTACTCCAGTTTTAAGAAATGTAGAAAAAACGACACGGTTCACCTGTGAATAGTGACCAGTAGCACCAGTTTTACTTTCGCTATAGCGTATTCGTAACTTATGTTATGAATTTATCAAACTCATGATAAATGAATCAGAACTTGCCTAATCAGCGAAGTAGCGTCCAGTTTGTTTATTTATTTAATTACGTGTTTTATAACAGTTACAAAATTACGTTTTAACATATTAGAGAGTGAACTTTACAGCCGATCAAATGTGTGAATTAGTTTACGTAATCTTGTTTTTGTTTTCGCAGGAGGCTCGTCAAAAACTATCAACCAAAAAGAAAAGAAGAAGATGAATATCAGTAAGTATTTTTGATCATCACATCAATTTAACTATCTAATAATGATGTGTTGTATAGTAGCGTACTTTAACTTATCGTTTTATCAATTATCTGTGTTCAGAGGGAGGTGCCGTCGCATATTATTGAAAATCGATAATGCAACGTGTAGATAAGTAATAAACTCATTGGAGCGAATGCGAGATAAAGAGCTCTTACTAAATCCATCGAATAATTGGATCCAAACGTCCAACAGGAAATTAAGCCATCCCGACATATAAAACTTTCCAAAAGACCGTAGCCGGGTTCCTATATTATGTTTGCCTTTCTATCAAATGGTCACCTGGTTTGACGCAGTATATATTTTGGGAAGAGGTTCTCAGAGGTAGGCAGAAAAAAAAACCCAGAAAAAACTGGCTAGCCCACAAAATAAATTAACGGGCGACCGGTTTTACAGAGAGGTCATTATTGTTTTGGTTTTGCATTTGTAGTAAAGCTGTTTTAGTTTATCGAGTGTTTGATCAAATCTCCAGTCCCCGGCAAAAACAGTTTTCCTGTATCACTGTATTAGTATACCTATTCAAAAGTGCATAGTTCTGCTTTGCATTATTACTTATTATACTTATTAAGAGTGGCTTATTTTTCATTCCGTG
Source organism: Aproaerema taeniolella (assembly GCA_949987775.1). Taxonomy (NCBI): domain Eukaryota; kingdom Metazoa; phylum Arthropoda; class Insecta; order Lepidoptera; family Gelechiidae; genus Aproaerema; species Aproaerema taeniolella. Next base: position 7,924,207 of record OX465248.1, read on the forward strand.
CTAGAAAACTTTGATTAGTAAAATATTTACCGTTTTAGCTTAGGCGTGTCATTCGCAGTGCGAGTGAGGACGACCGGTTTGGTCCAATAACTTGACGCACGCTGGTTTCTGAATCGACGGTTACTGGATTTGTTTCCTGGTCGGTGCAGAAATTTGTGTAATAAGCAGATGTTTGTTCTCGGGTCTAGGTGGTCTTGTTTCCCACGACACAAGATAATCCTTAGTGTAGGCCTTTGAGTGTGTGGCGTTATGGAACTCAAGTGTCAAGCTTGATGTATTTTTGCTTATATACTGTTTGAATGGGACAATCCAAATTATTTTTGTTGATCTCACGCCTGACTCGTTAAAACCGGGTTGGCTCCGTCTGGTCTGTAGCCTATTTGGCACAGCGTCAAGGCAATGCTGAACACTGTTTATCACAAGTGCATGTACTTATCAGTAATGTATCAGGTCCATGCGCCAATCGAATCGATTGCAACCAGAATAAAGAAATGTTTTTGAAGTTAAGGCGACGATTTTGTAACTGTCATAGTTGAGGCGCCAGACAATTCTGTGATTCTTTTTGTGTTAGATTACCTATTTTGATTTTTTGAAATTTTATCCTGCAATGCCTGTCTCGTTGCGAGAAAAAATGGAACAGGCGTCCAATATCACGTGTAGAAGTATTCACTGGTTTGGAAAAATACGTATGCTCTAAACACAAACCTAATCTAATCCCATACCTAACAATATTTCTTACTTTATTGCAGATATACAGCGTGCAAAGCATTCAGACAATTACTTCAAGAATTGGGCGACTTCGCGGGCCAACGCGAGGTGGTTGCTGAGAACTTACAGTCCAATGTCGTTAGGGAACTGCACTTGCTTGCCAAAGAACTACGCGAAGAAAGAAAGGTATATTATACATACATTTCCTTTGCTGAAATCGGGCTGCTGTGATAGTTTTTTAATTTTCTTTCGGTTAAGTTCTTTCTGCTAGCAAGGCCAATTCATGTGGGGATGGAAAATATTTTCGTTGCTTACATCTTTTTAGCGTTGGTATACCTTATCTTTTATATATTCTGAACAGAAATCAACCCAACGTAAATAGATTACCTGAGATTTGACGTAGGTAATTTTGTTTTGGTACAACTTCCACTAAGCCATGCAAAATGTATGATTTTTATTCATCATACTGGCATTCGTTGGCAAGCTGTAATGTATTGCATTTTTATTATCTCCTACACTTAGCATGAAACAAAAGCGCAGGGGTGAGTCGACATAAGGATGGTACATGATTGAACTCACGAATGCAACAACGACAGTATAGTAATAATATTATCCTTCCTTATAGAGCTCTAAGTAAAAATATTATTAAAAGAATTTTATTAATTTGTAGGGAAATCCATTCAATTAGATTGACAGAAATGTTTTGTTAGGGTTTGACATTAAAATATATCGCATTTCGAAACCCCAATTTAATGTACTAATAATTTTAAGCAGTAGAAACGTACAAATCAGGAGCTTGACAAAATTAAACGCAAATGGAAATGATTCAATTTGATGTAACAGGGACAAAGGTTGGTTGTTGCAGTGTATAGCCATAATTGAATTTCAAAATAGCAAACAACCAGTGCCTTCATCTTAAAGTAAATAAAATCCTTTTTGTTTCAGCAACATTTAAACGAAGGAGCGAAACAGATGGCGTTACTAAATTCTGCGATAGGCGGTCTAGACCGAGCGCGGAGAGCGTACGAGAGGGCCGCGAGGGAATCCGAGCGAGCGCTCGAGGCCTTCCAGAAGGCCGACGCAGACTTAAACCTTAGGTAAGCTATTATTCTTAAGCACTTGTCTCAACGCTGACGATTTGCGAGTATCTTAGGTAGTAAACAGTTGGCCAGTTGTTTTTATAGATAGGTACTTGTCATTGCAATGAATCGGTGTAAAGCGAGTTATTGCTTGTAGTGCTATGTAAGCGAGCAATTGTGGTAGGTATGTTATTTAAACGAGAAAACGGTTAAAATCAAAACAATCGCTTGCTCGTCGAATGCGAGGCAACAGCATCAAATTGAGTACTTGATTGAGAAGTCGTTACGTTTTGACAGTTCAAAGGGCACTGTCGAAATAATGTCTCCTCTTCGCCTATGCTTATCAAAACGGTCTGGTAAGTACAGTATATCTTGTAGTCTACAGAGCAGGTTTCTTGAGATATCTTTGTTTGTGATACGTTCATTATACATCTGCTACTTTTATGAGCTTCTTCTTCTTCTTGTGCCGACCTAGGCTAAATCTTTGTGGACCAGCACTCAATATTAAAAATATTTCAAATAAATTACTCGAATGTGAGCTATCCTTGTTCACGCATACTATATGGAAAGGGTGGCCTTACTTTTTAGTACTTCTTACTTCTAGAGGTTACAGATCAGATTTCTGTGAAACTTTAAACGGCCACGTAGCATTGCGTTTGGTTCGACACCATGTAAAATTAGATCGGTGACACGCAACCTGCAATGTCATAATCCGAAAACGCAATACCCATATTAATTGAACTCCTTTCTAATGGCACCGGACTCGTTTTACCCTCGTATCACCTTCTCGATTACCGATATTACTTGCACGGAGGTTTCAATAAGCAATTTCAACTAATTACAAAGATAAGATAGTAAATTTAATAATCTTTTAAAAAATCGAGGTTTTTAAAAACACGGAATTTGTAAAAGCCCTGATTTTCATAATTTCCCTAAGATATGTGCATAATGTTTGGGTTTCAAACTGTAATAGTACATAATATTGCTATGTTTCTCCGAATTTTAACTTCAATTTCAATTTTAAGTCAGAAATTCTATGAAAAAGTTAATCCCACTAAAAAGTTGTAAACCTAAAAGTTTGTAGGGAACAATCAATGGACGTCACGGATGGATGATTTCCTTTTTCACATAAAACCACTGCATGGGTTTTGATGAAACAATACTATTAAATCTTAGAATTACATGAGGCTGTATAGTGTTTACCACATAAATAAAATCGCGAGGGGAAAGATAATTTAATTAAACAAATATTTTTAAATTATTATAAATATATTATTCACGTAAATCATCTGTCCAGATGTAGAGGCCTATGATGATGATGATACACGTAGACATTGTACATATATATATAGTAATAGTTTAACTAAGTAACATCATACAGAATATATTATAATTATAACCTTATTTGACCTATTCAAGGTGACTTTAAAAAATCTAATTAGATTACTCTATAATGCCTCATTAGAACTAAAGCGTAGCAAGTAACATAATATACTGTGGTAAGCCCCCCTAATACTCTGTGTCAGCAGATAAGGCACAAGTTAGCGCTTACAGGCTTTGTAAGTGTTATATACGTTTTATTTTTAGCAAAAACATCGGTATGTATATTGCTTTAATTGAATTATAACTAGAAACCTGCCCCCCGCCTTTGTATGACTTTTAATTAGTATTTGTTTATCAATTATAATGTGTCTTATACTTAAATCTTCCTCAATTAGTCGTTTAAATACTAGTCAAAACTATTAGGTCTTTAAATATGAAATTGCCGTTCTCCACAAATTTTCAGGAAAATTGTTTTTTATACTAACGTTTTTGGATTTTTCTCGGAAATGCGAAATCCAAATGTAAGAAAATGTTGTCTCAAGATTTAAATAATATTAAGTACATTTTTAGCATACTAAGTTTATGGAACAATGGCAAAAATAAGCAATTAAACGGACAACAGATGAAACGAGCTATGTTTGAGCTTCGTTTCCACAAATATGTAATACCTACATCACTTTGACTTGACTGCAAATCTCCGTTATATGGCCAAGTATTTAAGAAAAAAACTATTTTAGTAATAGCTGTTTAATAAATTATGAATAAAATGAAGCTTAAAACCGGGAAAATCATACTTAAACCCTTATTATATCAAAATATATTGCATAACCTACTTAAGAAAAGTAAAAAATCACATAGATTGATCTGATTACCTTAGTTCAAAGTAAAATTATGTGGTAGAAGTTTTTAAATACTCAATGTTTCTATAAAACAATGATTGTAAGCTTATTTTACAATAGTAACATTGTACAGCAATCATTGTTGTTAATAAAATGGCACATAAATACATTCTTTTAACAATTTAATGGAAACGAGATAGAGGTGTTATGCAGTACAATTGAGCATTAAGAATATCGGATTATACAAATAATAATGAAACCAATAAGTAAATAATATCTTTGTTATATGCTATACTGGTGTTATGTTTGCTTAGAATAAACGAATTAATTGTACCTATATTTTTCTCCTGTGAACCTTCTAAATCTCTATTATAGACTAAGCTCCCATTGCACTAAACCCTACCTTACAAGGTAGCAACTCAGAAATGTAATAAAGTGATAGATACTACTTAGGAACACTGGATTTTAGTGGGTTGCCATCGCATATCCTGGAAGAACTTTTTTTTTCGACGTCGTATCGCTATTTTGATCGAAAGTTACATCATAAGGTTACATTACGCGATAACTCAGCCAACTGTAGGTTGATTTTCAAAATTCTTTTTTTTTTGTTCGAAAGAATATACTCCTGAAGTGGTCCCATATATATTTTATCGAAAATGATTCCGCGCTTTTAAACAAATAAACAAAAACAAAAATACTTACAAGCCAAAACATCATCTAAATATGTAAATGAATGACATTTTTTCGTTTGTAGTTATCTGCTAATAGGCATTGCAGTCCGCGAAAAATAGGAAATAAATCATATAGTTTCAAAAGTTGCAGGTTTATGCAGGGCTAGCTCCCCAGAATGTCACTTAAGGAAGTACTCAGATCATAGGTGCCCGGGGGAGGTGTCTTCACAATGCCTATTAGCAGATAACCACAAACGAAAACATCATTCATTTATTTAGATGTTTTGGTTTGTAAGTATTTTTGATTTTGTTTAAAAGCGCTGAATCATTTTCGGTAAAATTTATCTGGGACCACTTCAGGAGTACTCTTTCTAACAAAAAACGAATTTTGAAAATCAGCCTACAGTTGGCGGAGTTATCGCCTAATTTATGATGTAATTTTCGATCAAAATAGCGATACGACGACGAAAAAAAAAATAGTTTTTCCAGGATATGCGATGACAACCCACTAAAATCCAGTGTTCCTAACTAGTATCTATCACTTTATTACATTTCTGAGCTGCCACCTTGTGAGGTAGGGTTTAGTGCAATGGGAGCTTAGTCTTTTATATTTGTTTCTTCCACGTCGAACATTAAAGTACCGCCAAAGTAGCGACACAACGAAATTTTTTTGGCAATTCGTTTCCGGGAAGAGTTACTTGTAACTGATCTTAGTTACAGGTATACATTTAATTATTTGTAAGAGACATTTATGACATGAACATATTAAAATCCGTATATAAATATGACAGCGAACACTTTTAAAATCCGTTTTGTAGTTAATAAAAAGTTTGCGTTGTGCCTTAGTTTTATACAAGTTATAGATATAACTAAATTTCCTTTTACTTTACAGTCGGGCGGAGGTAGAAAAACAGAAAGCGAATATGAAACTTCGGGGTCAAGCGTGCGAAGACGCGAAACACGAGTACGCTGACCAGCTGCGGAAGACCAACGAAGCACAGAGACAACACTACGAACAAAGACTGCCACATGTCTTCAAACAGTTACAGGTATTGAAAACATACTAATAACACATTCTTATCTCTTGAAATGAAAAATAAGCACAAAGACAACGGGCTTCGTCACAACTAAAAGCTAAAACAAAACTAATCAGCAACACACCTCGTCATAATTAACCAAATCCTAGTCAAAAAAATACCCCGTAGATCCCCAAAGCTGTCCAAAATGCTGGCCACGTTGCCACGTTGTATGGCCAGCGGGTATCCCTATCTTTTATAGGTAGGTAGCGTTGAAGTCGATAGAACGCTGTTAGATTACACCACCATTTGAAAATGTACCCTTGTACGATGCAACTGAACAATCAGTATTTACCCGACTGCGCGACGCAAAGGAGGGTAATGTGTTTATCAGCCTATGTATGTAAGTATGTATATGTGCATGTGGGTTTGTACTTTTGTGGCACTATTTAGACCAAACGCATGAGCCGATTCAAATAATACGTCGTCGTTGGATTCGTCATGACAGCGCGAATGTCATAGAAAGTATAAACATTTGGAAAAATCAAAATGGATGATTTTGGACGCCATAATGTGAAAAAGAAAAAAATTAAAATCGACGAACTGTGTGAAGTGGGGTATCGTTGAATAGGTATTTGAAAATCATTGTTAGGTTTCTCATATCGTTTTTCAATCAAAATTACCGTTTGGGATCTATAACGTTTTGAAGTTGGTTAGTAACGATTGTCACTTAAATATAGGCTTTTAATTCGGAAATCATTACATTTTTATGCAAGTGAGATAAGTATAGCTAATGAGAAAAGCAATAAACAAATATAAATATCTGACGACTAACTAAAAAGTGTACAAAATAAAATAAATAAATTAAACATAACGATTTTAACAATCGGGACGCATTATTAGGAAGCTGCATTTTTGATGGGTCCCGATTGCTAAAATCGTTATGTTATTTAATAATATTCAATAACAAAAGTCTCGACTACTGGACTTACTTGTTTTTTTCTTTTCAGTTTTTATGACGCAGTCGGGTTTTTTATTTTTTAAATTAATTTATACTATTGCATTGTATTCACTAAAACATTAATTCCGTGCGCTATCAACCATTATAGTGCATAATTGAACATTCCCGTCTCATAATTGAACTTTCCATCAAAAAATTTTTTATTTATGAGATCCTGGACTAGGTGTTAGCATCTCGTATCCCTCAAACAAAATTTTCTACTTCTTACACTAAAACAATCAGCTGATCGCTCAAGTTTCCTGGAGAGGTTTTAATTTTTTTTATATATCGACCTAAGTTCCTTGGGGCAAGTTTTTTATTTACTTCATTTATATCGCTGTCCATCACTTTATCATTGAAGCTCATTTGTACTATTATTAGTAATGAGTAAGTAAACAGTCGTAAACTAAATGGCTTCGATACTGTTATCGTCGGGCCTTGCACTACATTGAGGAAGCATACCGACCTCTCAGTGACAATTTGATAAACTTTACGAATTACGAACACCTTTGAGCTTTATAAGACTTTTATGGAATACTTATGGAAAAATATAGGGTGACTTTATGATAGCGAAACTTAAAGAGGTGATTGTCCCTAAGAATTTGAACATAGCTTTTCCGCTCGCGCCTTATTTTGCGTGAAAATATGATAGCTGATGTAATTTTTTTACTTTCTAAATAGCCCCATTAAGAAAATCAAATCAATATGTAACTCCATTACTCAGAAAACGAAGGAGAAACTCAAAAGAACTTTGACATTTGTAACATATATCACAGTGCTTCTATTTTCTTATTGTGGTTCGGTAAATTTCGTATTTCGAATAAATAAATTTATTTTTAAAAGACAAAAACGAGACACACTTTTTGCCCAGAAACATTAAGAAAATAGAACCACTGTACATAAGTAACTACAAGGATTAGTAAAGAATTTTTCCGATCTGGTTCGAATAACTGAACGTCGATAAATAGCTTAAAATTCTCACGGTTATTATCACTAGTTTTAAACATAATATACCGGGTTCACAGTATGATTTCTGTTTAAAACTAAGGACGATAAATTGATACCTAACGTGGTAGGACATTGCATCGTACAAGGATTGATTTGGACAGTGCTCACCCAAATATAGTTTATAGTTTATGAGCCATTAAGTCTTTGTATAGCTTGGAAAAATTATAAAACGCATAAAAGTTCTAAAAACAATTCGTCATGCGGGCCAATCATTACGTCAGAAGAATCAGTAGACATTTTTAATAAGTGATTCAAGTCTCGAATGGGTCGTACACACATCAAAAAAAGTTTGCGATCACTTGGAAAAGTGCTAATATTTTTTATTGTAGAAGAATAAAACTTAATCACTTTTTATCTTTTGATTCCTTCGATCAACTATAAAGAACTAGATACACAATCCACAACAAAAAAGTTCCCTCACTAAATGATCACCCACTTGACGTTTTGGGTTGTCTTTTCGTTTAGTAGCATTCGTTCGTTCCGAAAGTAACCATGCCTCAGTGCGCAGTGAAAAATTGTAAAAATCACACCTCCAGAACATTAATGGAATATGGAATGACATTTTTTAAATAAGTAGTTTTGTAATTATTATATGTGAATTGAAATTATCTTGGTATTTGGCCAAGAAAAGGTTATAAAACATTTTTTTAGTTTAATTTAATAACATTCGCCGAGAGTATAACCCTTTAAATTGAATAGACACTAGCCGAACTTACAAATCCATACCGTTATATTTCAACATCATTTGTTCGGGTTATGCAGTGACTCTGTTCTAAAACAAATAGAGACGCTTTTTTTTTCTATTGTTTTTTTTTCATTTTCATCTGTGTTATAAAATTTAAGTGTAAAGAGTATATATATTAATTCTGTTTTCTATACTTACATTAAAGGTATTATGGCAAAACCATTAATAATATAAAATTGAATTAATAAAAAATTTAACGTGCGTGACGTTTACAAACATAAAGTTTTATTGGATTTTTAGTTTTCCTAGAGATCCTGTGCGATGTGGACAGTGGACATCCGTGATCGCACGTCAAAGATGTGAAGATTTTTTCAGCCGTCGCAAAGTAGTGTCTTTTGCTCCAAGCATTTTTTAGAAAGTGACTCGTATGTCATTACAAAAGGAGTCAAAAGGTTACACAAAACAGCTGCACCTAAAAAAGTATGTACCTTTTTATCACTTTTGATTTGGAGTTTCTTGTATTGAATAAAATAAAAAAAATATGTTTCATCTTCAGGACAAAGATGATGACAGCGAAGAAGACAAATGTTTTTTTTTGAGTTGGTTGCTTTTTAAAAAAAAAATTATTTCTTGTACTTTAATATCTATTTAGTTTCATAGCTAATTTCCTCTCTTAAATCTCAATAGGTCATTTCTGTTCAAAAAATTATACTAAGTTTTAAATAAGCAAAACATAATATATGTGTAATCGGGAAAGACACAGGTCTTTTCTTTTTTTATAAGTTATTTCATATTTCATAAAAAAATAAGCATAGAATATTATGTTTATAAGCAATAATTAAGAAGAATGGCGGCGGCTGTGATTATCAATTGTAATGTATATTAATCGTCAGTTAATTTGAAATGAATGTGATTTTTTTAATAATAAAAAACCATAAAAACTAACATAAAAGTAAACGGTTGAACCAATTTTGATAAATCATATCTGAAATCCAGCGCAAGAAGAAGCTTTCGAAATAATCTGCACCATTAACATCATCAGTTTAAGAGCTATGATGCTCTTATACATACACAACACAATCAGGGGTTAAAAAGAAAACCACACCATTTCGTAGCATTTTGAATTTGTTAAAAAGTTTGTACGAAGATTTTTTTATGTGAAATCGACCCAACTAATATATTTTTAAAATTAACAAAGGCATCTCCACTCCTCCCATGTTCTACGTGACAGCCAGTGTCATCAAATTGTCTTACGTTATCCTTGGTTCAAAACCAGAAGTGGTATTTTACAAATTAAACAGATTTTATTTTCGACCTTATAATATTACGTTAAGGTTTAAATTAGATTTAAATGTTTGACACTTTAGAACTTTTTCATAATACATGAAGTGGTATACAACTATCTAAGTACGTATTGTAGTTAGGACACTTTTAAATTTCATTTTGTATGGGACTGTGTATCTAGTTTTCTATAGTTGATCGAAGTTTGATTCCTTATTTAAAAATATGAAATTTAAATATAAAATAATTTCGTAATTCAAATGTTTTTTCATTTAAAAAGACAATCAACCCTTGCTTGCTTTCATTCAGAAATCTGACATAGTCGCAACTTATCAATATTTTCAATTTATTCAAAAAAAATTAAGTTGGTAACGATGCCGAGAGGATTAACTACAGTTTTACGAGCCAGAATTCTAACTTTAAGTGGAGAAGGCTATTCCACGAGGGAAATATCACGCAGAGTTCATGTATCCCAATCCTGCGTGGTGACCACGTTGGAGAGGTATCAGGGCATGGAAGATTTAGCTGATCGACCTCGCAGTGGTCGCCCAACTGTTCTTACTGCAATTCAGAAGCGACATATCAGATTACTGGCTGCCCGTGACCCAACAATGAACGCTACTAAAATGAAAGCAGAGCTGCGAGCTGCCACCGGCCGCGAAGTTAGCACCCAAACGATTAGAAATTGCTTACACCAAGCTGGATTACGAGCAAGGAGATCCTGGCGAGCACCTCTGAACTCACAGCAACGGAAGCGGCGCAGATTGCAATGGGCTAGGCTCCATCAAAATGAAGAAATTGAGGACGAAAGCGTCTGGCAGAACTGCTTCTTCGTTGACGAAACGCGGATCAGTACACATCCAGATAACCGACGTGTCCGTGTCTGGAGAAGACCTGGCGACTCTGAAAGGCAGAGAACTGCCACTGGAACCGTTCAGCAGGGCGGGAAATCAGTGTCCTTTTGGGCCGGGATAATGATTGGGGCTAGGACGCCCTTAATCCCGTATCAAGGCACCATGACCGGAGCCATGTACAAAACGATTGCAATCGATGGATACGTCAGACCATTCCGCATCAACCACGGGCGCCAATTCATAATGGTAGATGATAATGCGCCCGCACATCGAAACGGACGTGTTGATGCTGCTCTCCAGCAATACGACATCACCAGGTTAGACTGGCCTGCCGGCTCGCCTGACTTAAACCCGATCGAGCATGCGTGGGATGCTCTTAAGCGAGCTGTTTGGAACCGTCAGCCACCTCCGCGAACAGTGTCAGAAATCAGGGCAGCTGCTATTGAAGAGTGGGACAGGTTACCACAAGAAATGCTAGATAACTTAATTCTTAGCATGCCCAGAAGGGTTTCCGCATATGTGCGAGCCAGGGGAGGAGTCATTTTATAATAACTATTAATTTTTTCGTAATAAAGTTTTGTTTGTTTTTTCATTAATTCAAATTTTTCATTACATTACATTTAAGCCAAAATTGCATTTCCTAGCTTTTGTTAATAAAAAGTAAATAATTAATAATGATTCTTTTATTTACTTAGTGCATTTTCATTATAAAATCATAAAACGTAAACAGTTTCTTGAAATAATTTATATTTTAAAGAATACACCTGATTTTGCTTCTGATCGTAAACTTTTTTTGATGTGTGTATAGTTGACCTTTTCCTCTGTGATTCATGAGCGTGTAGCGTTTTTGGCGGAAATCGGCTGCCGGCTGCAGCGGCGTGCATTCTGGCATCATGCCAAATGGGTCAACGAAACGCACTTCTATTTTAATAAAATATTCTGCCCTTAAAGGCGAGAATCTCACAATGACCTTTATAAACGCCCAAGCGTGTTTCTTACTAGAATCATCACAGATTGTAAGATTTTCAGTATTTTAATGCCAATAGTTTTTAAAGTGCCTAAGATTTTTTAAAATTTCCCTATTAACCAGCACGTGTTGGCCCTATTAACCGTTTTCGGTTTGACGTTAATTTCTGGTACACCCTGTATTTACTAGAAAATATCGTTCATATCAAAACAAAAAATTCTATAAGGTTGTTATACAGTATAACTTGAGGAAAGCTATTTAGGTCGGTGACCATACGCATTGAATGATGCATGCTAGATATATTGAGAGATATTGCAAACAATAGAATTTTGGCTATACAAACATCGATTAAAATCCTAGCTCAGTTTTTTTTTAGTAAACTACCAATCAGAACTTCTTTGAAAAAGAAAACTAAAAATTCTTCAGTTGGATTAGCATCTTTTAGGAGTGGTCATCAGAATGGGTGTGTTTTTATTTTACTTTTTTACTGTGAATGCTTTAATGAGTAAGTGTATAAGAGTTTAAATTAGTTACCGAAACTTCATGGGGGTGAATCTCCCTATGGAACTTAAAAATAAAAAATAAAATAAAAAGTTAAACTTCTTAAACGAATAGATAGACTGGTCGCTCAAGTTGTATGGAGAAGCAAATTTTTTTATTTTATTTCGACCTATGTTCTTTGGGAAAGTTGTTCAGTATAAAAGTCTGATATATCAAACGTTTAAGTTTCGTGCTCTCGCCGCCAAAGTCTGATATATCAGACAATTTTATTTTTATTTTTTTAACTTTAATATCGTTCACCAAGCCTTCGCCGTACGCCACGACATTAAAAAAAATTTTTTTTTGATGTCGTGGCGTGTGGTGGGCGTTTTTGACGAAAACTCTTGGCGCTAAAAGGGTTAAGTAGGCTGATTTACATCCTTATGTTTCGCTAACTAATTTAAAGTAACCCAATATGTATATCAAAATGACTAATAAAATGACGTTTTCATTTCAGGATCTGGACGAAAAACGGATAAAGAACATAAAGAACTTCATGTTGAGCTCAGTAGACGTGGAGAGAAAAGTATTTCCTATCATAATGCAGTGCTTAGACGGAATGGAGCAGGCAGCGAGTAGTATTAATGAAAAAGAGGTAATCCACTTGTGTATTATTGTGTTTTTTCCTCAAAGGCTCAAACTTTTTAGATTGTGACTTGTGTGTCACTCCACACAAAGTTAAACCTGTTGAGTTATGAGGTGGGTTTTCCAAAATTCACATTGAGTTTTACATTCACAATGGGCAACTTTCGAAAACGAAATTCATTCAAAGTTATTGTGCCTTTAACACGATTCTTTCTATCTAGTTTTTTTCTTAACGCGTAGGTGTGGCTTTAAGAATGACATAGGTGGTTTATGTTATACAAGATATTTGGAAGAGCGCAAACGAGTAGGTTGAGTAGCTAGGTTCATCGGCTATGTGCTCTGGCCCATTTAACGGTTTTTGCCCAATAGTTTTTTTTTAAGATTTTTATTTTAATTTTTAAAATTTTGCCGAAAGTTGCACTGTTTGTTATCATAACTTTTTTGTTATTGGTGTTACGGTCTACATTTTCTTGTTTTTATTATCTGTGATGTATGACTGTTCTACTTACATTGATATTTGTTTTAAATAAATTAAAACTATGGTGAGCAGAAAAAATATCTTCATTTCAACTTTGAAGAGCATAAAAAAACTAAAAGTATCACAGCTCTTACAGTTCTTTTGAAACTTATCTAGTTCATGGCCTTTCTATCGGTATACCACATGCACCATATTCTTTTTTTTTAATTTTATGGCCCTATGAAATTTACTTACAAAACAATGTCCTCTTGAATCAGTATCTGTTGTTGAAAACTGCATTAAAATCCGTTGAGTAGTTTAAGAGATTTAAGCGACCAGACAGCGGAAGCGACTTCATTTTACACTATGTAAAGATTTTTTAAACATCTTTATTAAATTTCAGGACACACAATTAGTAATAGACAGGTACAAATCGGGCTTTGTGCCTCCCGAGGACTTTACATTTGAGGAGCAACGCCCAGGGTCAGATTGCACGGACTCCGTCCCTCATCATCACAACCACTTGACGGCGGCTCGGGGCACTGTCTCGGGACATCGCATCAAGAAACGAGGCGGCCTTTTATCCATATTCTCTTCCAACAAGGTGAGCTTATCTTCTGTTTAACGGTGTGGGAAAATGGGAATAGAGTGCTTATTTCGGGAGTGTGATAGTTTGAAATCGTTTGTATGAGATAATCATTCATAAATTATTGTATGTTAAAAGCCGGTGGGTTATTTAAGTGTTCCCAGAAAATATAGCATGGTTCATCGAAAGAGGTTCATATTTTACGTTTTTAGTCTTTTTTCGGATCTAATATGGTCCGATAAGTAAAAACGTATTTTCCATGCAACATTTTTTAATATAAAAGTGATTTTTATTTATTTAGAAGTATTTAAGTACCAATTTTTCATTTCATTTAGTCAGCATTTTATAAGGTTGGGCTGTTATATTGTTATTGAGCTTCATAGAGCTTTTTATACCAGAATGTATTATCTGAATATTCTGCATGCTTCTTATTATTACATTTTACAACATATTTTTATTATTTTTGTGTGCTCAACTGTTTTACAATCAATGTCATCCTTCAATGATTGACCAACCTTGATATGTAAAGCAGTTTGGTATATTTATTTATAAGTTGGAGGTACTAATTTGTTTTTATCTGTTACTCCGTTCCCCTACCTAACCCGGGTACATATAACATCAATTGTTATCATTGGTTGGCGGCGGCGACTCACATGGACAAAGTAAGTCGAACCGAAGAGAGGGGCCCACACAGGCATGACTCATGTAGCCAACTTCATCGATTGTTTACTTTAACACATCTGTCTTTTTATTTAACACACATTTCTCATACCTGTTCGTGACATTGGGTTATTTTTCTTTTAACACTGATGTTGGGCGGCCGATACGAATTTTCAAGGGCGAGTAGATTCGAAACACTATTTTAGTAAATATTTTCAAAACGTTCTTACAAATTGAAAGTATTTTAGTCATATTTGTGGCAGACTGTAATCCTGAAAAGAATTCTTAATTATCGTAACAAAGTGCGGATTAACTCACGTTATTGAAAGGCTGACACGGTTCCTTCCTGTTCTAGTTTGTGTTAAGCCTCGTTAACACGGAAAGTATTCACGAATTACATAGTGTATACGAATTGTTTCTTTCCTTCCCTGTTATATGGAGTGACTTTAAATCTAACAATGAAATCATGAATGAAGTGAACCTAACAATGAAAATAAACAACTTTCCCCAAGAAAATTTTTATTTTTATAACGTTGTCATAAAAAAGAAATGATCGTTATACAGGGTGTTTGGTGCATCGTATGCTAAATTGAATAGGGTGATTGGAGGGGTCTTTGGCTACCTCTTCAGCCCCCATAAAAAAATCTTGGTCCAACTGAATTTTTTATGTGGATTTTAAATATTTTTGAGTGAAATTTTGTAAAAGTGTACATTTAGATTTTAATAAAAAAAGTCTAGCTTATTTTTTTTCTAAATCTTTAATCTGTAACGTTGTACGCTTCTATAAAAACCATCATTACTCGCCAGCAACACTGACCCGCAAAGTTTTTTAAAGTAATATAAAAACTAAGAACGTAAACTTTCGTTTCCAATTTAAAAAAAAAAAACTAAAAGTGATCACGCTCTTCTGATTTTTCAAAAACATCCCTGGACTGTCCCCTTTCTAATGGTATGCAATATACCATGAAAAGTTATTAGTTACATCACTAATGAATTTATTTTCCTGGAATTAGTTGAATTTTTATAGTATTCATCAGGTGAAATAAAAATACCAATTACCCTATTCAATTTGGCACGAGATGCACCAAACATCCTGTATACTAAGGTATAACTGACTAATCGACTTTCTGAAGAAATTGTATTCTTTGGGAAAGATTGTTCAGTTTAGTGATCTGATTAACATATTTAGTTTCCACTAGCTAATCAGATTTCCTGTTGCTTATTATTTGTTTTTTAAATTTTATTCAGGACTACGATCTTTTTAAAGCCAAAACTAGTTGGTTACTCTTATTGAAAGTTCTGTAAACGTGCGTCCGCCCAAATCAGTGTACCTACATTTTTTGTCTGCTTTGAATCGCGTTCTAGAAGGACGCGACACATATTGTCTCCTTTTATTTTAACGTTATTTGTTTGCCCCCTGCCCGCCGTCGCTAACGCTTGGCAACGCTTGCCTACAGAAGATTGTCGAGGCGTGCAACTCATTTAAGGTCAGTCCGCGTGTCGCATGAGGTTGATTCATGGTGCCCTTTGAGTATTTAAACTTAAAAATGGAGGTTCCCAAACACGCGATCTTCTTAGAATTTTTCTTAGAATTATGTTTCGCCAGAAGATATAATATACCTAGGATGCGCACTACGGTTTTGGTTTCTTGCGCAAAATATTAAATAAAAATTGTAGGTGTTAATTTTAAAGCCAATCCGATTTTAAAACAGTGCTTTGTTTGCTAACTTTTTAAATTTATAAAAAAATAATCGGTAAACCATTCAATAAGAAGATGTCATGTCATGGATGTCTCCATTCAAATGAAATATACTCAAAGAAGACAACATTCATTACTCATCACAACTTTCTTGCCTCAAATGACGTGAACCTGAGTAATTGGGAAAGTATTTCTTCTAAACGGATATCTTTGATCCGGATGACTTGTTAACTTTCAGGATCTTGTGATTGTGACATTATGATTCAAGATTTCGAAGTAACTCTCAGTTTAGTCGTAAAGTATTTCGAAAGATGTGCCTGTTGTTTCACCTACAAAACAGCTTTATTTATAACTGTTGTAAAAAAGAATACAAAAGCCACAATACAACTATATTACAGTACTTTGCTGTACAAGAGCAACTTAACCAGCCTTTGTGCAAGCTACTATTTTATACTGATAAATTCCTTCTTGATAGAAAAATCTAGGCTTATTTCTAGTCTACGTCATCGTAAAAGGAACACCTGCGTAAAATTTCAGCTTTCTGTCCTAAGATTTCGGGTAGGCGTCATTTGAGGTTTAAGAAAAGGGTAATGAAATGTTGTCGATATGAAAACGTTGTTGAAGCTTAATACTGCTTGTTATAACTATAATGCTTTGCACGGCTTTCCTTTCAGCGCACCTCTTATTTAATTATAATTTGCATATTATAAATTGATATATTATGTGTGTTCATTATTAAGACTTATACTGATGTGGATAAAAGAAGAATTCGATTGTTAATCTAGTAGTTTTTACTTACCTAACCTACACACACGACATGATAAGACTAGAAGGGAATAAGAAATTTCGCCACTTGACTTGAAGGCACTATAGCTCAGTTGGTTAGAGTGCCAGGAGATCTAATCCTGAGGTCGTGGGTTTAAGTCCTATTCGGGCCCAACATTTTTCTTTCCCAGTCTTTATTCAAAGTAATTGAAACATATTGAAGTGGTAACTTAAAAACCCTGACCTCATTCATCATTTCTTAGGTATTTTCATATTAATATTTTAGTTGTAAGTATAAAATAATACAAAGAAAAATTTCATAATGAAATTTGAGCTATAAAATCGTAATTCTCCCAATGGTTTCGGTATAAGTCATGTGAAAACTTTTTATTTTTAATGTCCCATAAAGTACAAATTAGTTTTTATGGTTTTATTTTAAAGTTAAGTTAGATAATATAAAACAGAGTTTATATAGAAAGGTTTTAAGGTGTGAGCTAGCATGGTCGTATTAGAATTGATTAGGAGTGTGAATAAAGGTTTAAGGAGTTGATTGCAGTGAAGTTTGCACTTGCACACCTAACTAATAAGCGGTGAAATTAAAATCATACGTCAGAATTTCAAGCATATAAATTCAAGCATTAAAAGAATTAGTCCATGCTAAAAGTAAGGGAATAAACTGTAGATAAGTAAAATAGCTGTAGACCTAAGATAATTAATAAAAAAAAATAAAAAAAACTCCATCCAAAGCAATGCGTCGAGGCAAGACACTCAACACATTGCATGTTTTCCACTTTGCTAGTAAATTAAATATATTGTCAATTAAATAGAATACATTTTTTAAAGTTGCTACACTGAAAAATTTAATGTATGATTTTAATTTCATTATTATTCAAAATATGTATATTAAAATGATTTGGTAAATTTCCAGAATAACATGTCAACCGATGGAAAGGAGGATTACTCAGACTTACCACCGAACCAAAAGAAAAAGAAGCTGCAAGCGAAAGTGCACGAATTACAGAAACAGGTATATGTTTACTTATACACGAGTACACATCAACACGGTCTAGGGATATTGCACGATTTTTCATACAAAAGAGGCCTGTTTGAGAAGCTATAAAAGCATACTCGAGATACATGGAGAGCTATACTTTTCAGACGAGTAAGTGCTAAAATTAAATTTTCAATTCTAGTGAATAAATGAGATGGCCAATTTTGCCATAGTTCTGTGCCCCAACAAGTTACAGCAATAATTTAAGCAACATACGAAAGGGGAAAGCATGTTTTTTAAACATGTATATACTATTTAATTTATAAAGCAGAGGTTTAAAAGTAATTTGCTATTTTTACATCACCACAAAATCTGCAATCATTACTTACAAGTTTTCGCAAGTTTTCATGCGTAAATGAGTCGACATATATCCTGGAGCTGGATCCATTTCATGCAAAGCAGTCTAGGGCTCGCTAAACGGGAACGCAGCGCTGTTGTTTACTTTCTCAATGGGTAACTATATAAATGATTATTTTATTCTTGTAACGAAATAGCATAACAATAACAATGACTGCATACGAGTAAGTCAAAATGACAGACAGACAAATGACACAGAATCGGCATAAACTATGGCCACCTAAAGAGATGACCTAAAAAATATACCGATCCAACCTTCATGGACCTGGTTTACACTCGCACCACGGATATTTTATGTCAGTGTGAACGCCATGGTGAATGATAGAAAAAAGTAGTAGTTCTCGTCATTTTCAAATAGTTCCCGTAGATAATGAATACAATATCCTATTTTTGTTCACTTTGTTTCGGCTGCTTTAACAGCGATTTAACTAAACATGCTAATAATAATTAATTATCAAAGGATTTTTAACACAAATCTCATCCGTGTAACTGCACATAGTCTGGGGAAGGAATAGGCCAAATCTTTTTGTTTTACTTGAAATTTGTGAAAACGTGACGGAAACGAAAACGAAAATGGTCGAATTTACGCAATATTATTTTTCATCTTCGTCACGTTTTCGCAAATTTAAAGTAAAACAAAATTTATTGACTCGAATTGAAAATTCACGTTTAGCACTTGCTCTTCTAAAAATTATAGCCCTCCATGTATCTCGAGTTTGCTATTATAGCTTCTCAAACAGACCTCTTTTGTTTGAAAAATCGTGCAATATCCCTAGACCGTGTTGACGTGTATATCTATATTTTGTTAGTATTATATTTCTTTTCCAAAGGCCTCCTTCAAGTAAACGGATCTGTTGTATAACTGTCACGTTTGCAGGAAGATTCGAAAAGATAGGCGTATGTAAAATTTAGTTATATGACTTAACAAAACGTGTTTGATTTGTTAAAAGTTACTATAATAGATAATAATGTTACAGGTTGGGCAAGAGCAAGCCGCAATGGAAGGATTGATGAAGATGAAAGGTGTATACGAGACCAACCCCACGCTAGGAGACCCTATGACTGTGGAAGGTTAGTGCAATGCTTGTTGTGTTCTCATGTTACTAAGAAAACACTAGACTTAATATATGACAGTGTTTAGTAAGTGTGTCCTACCCGTGATGACATACGGAGCCGAGACGTGGCCACTCACAGTGAGACTAGTCCACCAATTTAAGGTCGCTCAGCGAGCTATGGAAAGGGCTGTGCTCGGTATTTCTTTGAGGGATCGGATTCGAAACGAAATAATCCGTCAGAAAACCAAAGTTACCGACATAGCCCGGCGAATTAGCAAGCTTAAGTGGCAGTGGGCTGGTCATATCTGTCGTAGAACCGATGGCCGTTGGGGCAGACAAGTTCTAGAACGGAGACCACGAATCGGCAAACGTAGCGTAGGGCGCCATGTTACTAGGTGGGGTGACGATATTCGTAAAGTAGCGGGTAGTGGTTGGAGGAGGAGAGCTGAAGACCGAGCTCAGTGGCGTGCCATAGGAGAGGCCTATGTCCAGCAGTGGACTGACACAGGCTGATGATGAGTGTTTAGTAAAAGGTACAACTTTCGGGGTAGTCAATAAGAGCTATTTACGATAGCTCATCACACTAATCGTGAACCTTAACGACTATCACGAAAGTTGTACCTTTCCATTTTCACAGTCACATAATATGACTTGTGCCTATAAATTAGCAAAGTGTGTTTCTTTTTAGAGATCCAAATAATTAAAAATACAAATACATAACTATACACATAAAACATACATTCTAATTAAAGGAATGTATGCCAAAACATACAACATACATCAGTGGTTTCAAAACCATTTGATGCCACGTTTGACATAAATTCAGAGTATACATAGTTATTAATTACATATTTATGTTTTTCTCAATGGATATGAGGTAGGCACAGGACCGTGGTGGGTTGATATGAGGCTGAGGATGATGATGATAACGACATACTTTATTGCATAAAGTATTTACAAAAAACTAACATCCTAGTAATGACGGGGACGAAAAATTCAGCTATTGTGGTTTCTTGGGTGTATCTAAATCAATACATAGGCGTACCAACGATTATAAGCTTTGCATTTGCAACTTAAAAGGTTGTCTCGTACTCTACTAAACTGACAGCCCTATTACTTTTTTATCTATATAATACTACTAGCATCCCGCTCGGGACTTCGTTCCCGTGGAAATTCGGGAAAATTATGTAGCCTATGTTACTAACGGTGAAAGAATTTTTAAAATTGGTCCAGTGTTTTCCCAAAATACAAATCTTTCGGCAAAATACAAATCTTTCCTCTTTATCATATTAGTATAGATATCTGTAGAACGATAATCACGTTGATCTATAAAAAAAGGTTTATGAAGCAACTCCCGTAAACTTTTCCTTGTTGTAAATTATCATTCATTATAATATTTTTACCATTAAAAAATACATTTAGAGATGTTTAGAGCGAATCTTCATTTTAACTCCCAACATTAACCTTATTTTTATGTTAGGTAGGGTTAAGGCTAAAGTTTACCCTTTGCAGAAGTAGATTACCTCGTTTATTTTTAATTCAAATCTGTAAAAACTTATTTAATTTTTTTTGATACTTTTTCCTGTATATAACACCTCTACATGCATTTTAACCCCCGACAAAAAAGAGAGGTGTTATTATTTTAACATATGTATAAGTGTGTCAGTCTGTGGCATCGTAGTTCCTAAACGAATGGACCGATTTAGATGCACTTTTTTTTTGTTTGACGCTGACGCGATCGAAACGGTTCTTAGGTTTATTTGATCAAAATTAGTTTGACAGTTTAAAAGTTATACCTACACAACAATAAAAGTAGGGGGTTAAACAAATGTTTTAATTTTAGAGAATCTATTAAAAAACAACAAAAATATTTCGGTTACTAAGGAGCGTGTGAAATATGTATATTTTTTGTAAATGTTAGGTCAACTGAACGAGTGCTGCGACAAGCTAAAGAAGCTGCGCGGTCAGCTGCGTAAGTTCGAGGAGTTGCTAGCGGAGGCTAACAACCAGGTTCAAGCGCCTACGCTCGCGCCCGCCGCGCGACTCAACGGCGCACCGCCCGCGCAGGCCACCAGGTAACTACAGACACCTAGTGCCTAATGTACGTGTTAGAAATCAAATCACGGTTTCCAACTCTAAAGATATAATGACATAAAACAAAAGTACTATCAAAGTACTATATAGCTATAAAAATAAATAAAATTAAATATGCTTATAAAAGAAAAACGTATGCAAAAGAGGTCGGCGTTGGCGACAGTACTTTTAGGCGTAGAATGCTAAAATCGCAAAATGACAAATGCAAAAAATCGTCTTAAGAGCTAAAGCGCAATACATAAACTAAATGCTATTAGCGCAAAATGACAAATAATTCAATCATACGCCAAAAATGCCTGCTTATCATTTTTAGGACTACGGAACCCTAAAACTTAAATTGAGACGGTTTGGTCTATGAATAAAAATTTTGACTCAACGTTTTGCTCTTTTAAATTTTGCTCTTCGGACGTTTTGCTCGTCTGTCATTTTGCGCTTTGGACGTTTTGTTCTTTTGTCATTCTGCTCTTTAGACGATTTTTCGCGCCGTAACCAGGCGGCGATCGCAGTTTCAAAGTAAGACTTTCGGATTGCTCTGAACAATTTTTTTTAAATTTTGGACTCTTACAATTAAATATGTATGTTTTGATGACAATCCTCTTTGATGAATGTTTTCTTTCCCCAGCATCGGCTCAAACAACAGCGAGTCTCTTTCCCGATCGGCCTCGGAATCGTCAGTGAGCACAGGGGCGGGCCAGGGGGGGTCAGTGTGCGGAGCGGGCGGTCGCGCGGCCGGGGGGTCACCTGAATCCGGCCTGGGGGGCGAACTAGCCGCCGCACACACTGAACACACCAACGGAGACCACGACGACCACGACAACGACCAAGATCATGAATCTGACTTCGATTACTATTACGAACCTGATTTGCAGCCGCTGGGGTACTGTAAGGCGCTGTATCCATTTGAAGGTAATTTTCTACTATTTTAGTTGACGCGAAATAAGAACGGGAACGGTGGTCTGATGTCAATTGCTGAAAATTTGTTCCTAATAAATTCTGTATCTAATCTACTCATCATTCGACTGGTTTTCTTGTAAATCATTTGACTTGTATATTAAATATTATAAAGAATTAAAATATGTATTTTTTCATTTTTGTGATGAATAAACTCAAAAATCACTGGACCGATTTCAAACATCATTTCTCGATTAGAATACTACATTGTCCCTGAGTAACATAGGCTACATAAATTTGCCGAATTTCCACCGGTTCGAAGTAATAAGCTAGTTATTAAATAAAGACGGTCGCTCAACGTGAATTTATATGAAACGCTATCATGAAACTTAAAGATTTTAACCGTATTTCCTTTACTTCAATTCATTCTACTATCGGCCAATGTTTAAACAAAAGTTTCGTTCCCTTAGCAAACGGCACGGGCTCAACAATGCGTATGGAATGTAGCCAGTGACTGTTACTTGTTGAATAAATAGTTGAGTAAAGACGGTCGCTTAGCGGGAATTTAAATCAAATACTATCCTGTGATGTTAAATGTTTCCAACCGTATTTCGTTAACTTTTTTATTTCATTCACCTATCGGTCAATGTTTAACAAAAGTTTCTTTCCTTAGCAAACGGCACGGGCTCAACAATGCGTATGGAATGCGGCGAGCGTTTGTTAGTGCTGGAGACGGACGCGGGCGACGGCTGGACGCGCGTGCGCAGGCAGCACACGCGCGAGGAGGGCTTCGTGCCCACCACATACATCGCCACCACGCTGTACGCCGACGCGCACCACTAGCGCCACTAGCGGTAGGTTTACAAAACACTAGAATGACCACAAGGAAACGTAACTGTAACTAGCACAACCATAGGATAACACAACACTAACATAACCACAGGGTAACCTAACACTATAAAAATCACAATGAAACAAGACATTAACTGGTGCAACCGCATACATACATCGCCACCACGCTATACGCAGAAGCACACCACTAGCACAACAAGCGGTAAGTTTAAAATGACTAGCATGACGGTAACATAACACTAGAACGACCACAAGGAAACGTAACTGGAACTAATACAACCACAGGGTAACACAACACTAACACAACCACACAGTAACCAACACTCAATAGCGCTAAACTATTATACGTTTTACAGAATTCTAGATGTCATTATCGTTGCTTCACATTTCGCAGAACTTTAATTCCTAAATTCAATGATCCATTTTGATGACTTGATCAATGATAGTCTCTGTAATGTAGTCAGATTTTGGTGGTCCGCGCTCGAGTATGTTTGGTTTATAATGTGTTTTTAGTAAACATGTATTCGTTGACTGGCTTTATAGTTCAGTCGGTAATGACCTTACCCACTGAGTTGGAAGTTGCGGGTTCGATTCCCGACCAACACAAATAATTCAAAATCGTAATTTAAAGTAGTTTTGACGAGTCCTAACTTATATCACTTATCTGGTACCCATTGTGCAAGCCTTGCTTAGTTTGGGGTTAGATGGAGCTGTGTGAAACTGAATTTTCAGAAAATATGTATACAGGATGTTATAAATTTTTGACTTCCCATACAATCAGCAGCATATCAGCTGATACAATTTGTATGGGAAGCTAAATTTTTTTTGTATTTCGGCATTTGTTCTTAGGGAAAGTTGTTCAGTTTCATGGGCTGATTCACCACCCGAGAGGATAAGATCGAATTACTTAACACCCTCTATATCTTTTTCTTTTTTTATTGTCAACAGGTGGCGGCTGTGTATGCAGACGCGCGCATCGAGTCGACGACGCGAGTGGTTTGAGTGCGCAGTTCGGACTTTGTGCAATTTGCGAATCTTCTTGTGGCCTATAGAGTAACCAGTATTTTTGCTATAATTTATCCTAATGGAAAAAAAATAGCATTATTTTTTTAATGTCCTTTCTATTCCACATCATCCTGGCCAGGGCCATATAGAAAAAGGAAATCATAATAACATTCCATGATCTTATTTATTGTGTATATTGTTGGTTATATGACATACATATTTTCATGTATGCCGTATGGCGCTATAGCTGTAATTTAATTGTAATATTGAGTAACTCATCTAGATCTTCATTGTGCCAGCTGTTTATTTAAGGTTTTCGTACTTATGATAGTGGTTATTCTTTTGCTTTTATGTGATTCTGCCATTTGAGTATTTGAAATTATAGCAAAAATAGATAGTAAAATAAATAAAATAATTATGAATTGTAAAATATGTAATTTTTTGACTCGAATCTGACTTTAGCCTCCGTACATTGACTTGATTATGAATAATGTTATAGATCCGATAGTGTAATGTTAATGTATCCGATATCACATGATGTATTATATGCTTATGATTATTGAATTTTACGTAGGATTAATGCTAGCTAAATGTCGTAATTAGCCAATGCTATTTTCTGAATATTTGCGTTATGCAATTTAATAGATAGCAATGTTAATATGTGTACATTGTGGAATTGTCAGTGGTTGCAGGCAATTACCTCATGGATTATTGTAATGGAATAAACTTTTAATAAGTATAATTTATTGTACTGCCATATGCCATGAGTTTTTCTTCGTTGATAGTTTAGCTAAAAACGATTATTTTCTATATGAAATAGAGTGTACTGTATTGTATATGCGACCGTTGTGAATATTTAAGTGACTGCCTGTAAGCGCTTACAGTCCAACCTGTACAGTGTGGGGAAGGATGAATGAGCGCATTTGATTTTTATATAAAAATAAAACTATACATATGAGGACATTTAAATATGCGTTTCATTTTTCTTTTAAACTTGATCCGCGTGCCTTGAAAGAGAAACGGGACTAAGCGGTAGTAAGAAGTTCAATAAGGTGGGTTCTTTTAACCTTTTGACTGCCACAGTCATCCAGTCGTGACAGCCAATAAAAAGACTCACGCCAACGTCATTTCTATATGACATTCAACTCGAAAGAAATCTTTCTATAGTGGTATTTAATTTGATTCGTTACCGTTTATGTATTAAGAATATTTTCTTAATTTTCCTCTTCGTGGCGTACAAAGCATAGCGACTTCATTCATTAGTGTGGCGGTCAAAGGGTTAAAGTTAATGTAGGTGCTTGCCGTGTTGAACTTGAAGCAGGAATGAGAATATGAAAGCGGGCAGGATTACTTCACCAAAACACCCCCATGAGCATACTATAACTCATAAGTTTTAAGCCATAATCCAACGTTTTTTTTATCTTAAAAACAAATTAAAGTAGAATATGTGATTGTACGCCTACGAATCAAAGATGTAGGTTTTGGCTAGTGTTTAAATTCTCTTTAGGTTTTGGCATTTTAAAAGTTGTTAAATAAACGGCTGGCTGTAGAATTTTTTTTCTATTACTAGCTTTTCTTTTACATACACTTCAAAAACAGACAAAAACACAAATCATTTGCTAATTTAATTTTATGGAGTAGGTACCTTTTAGAAACTTATAATAAATCAGTTTGTTTCTAAACAGTATCTGTAGGTCATGTAGGTGGAAGTTTCCATAAGTTTAAAGCTTTTTGTTAAGTGGTCAATGTCGGTCGTTGACGTGCTAATGCGTCGTGTCGTTCGGTTGCGCAAGACATTCGAGTGCTTCCCTTCTAGTAAGGCCCTTCAAGCAGAGTCGTAGCTAGGGTCACTATTGCTCCGAGCTAGATTAAAATTTTACACCCTAAAGGCCCGTATTTACAGAATTGATTGTCTCTCAAAATGACAAAAACGACTGCTACAAGTATAGATCAGAGTCTTGAGTCGCGTTCTGTAATATGGGAGTATTTTTGCGGGAAACGTCTGAGATAATTTTGTTATCTCGTTATGCCTGTGTAAGCGGGATGCGAGGGCTTTGCTGTATAATGGGCGAAAGGCTGCTGACCACCGGCACCCTTATACAACTTGTTCCATCTGATAACGCTCACAGTTTGTGTCAAACGTGGCATTTAGTGGTTCTAGAACGATGCTCTGCCTACCCCGTTAGAGATTATAGGCGTGACCGTATGTATGTTGTGCCTGTTTCGTACTAACACTAAGCGATAGAACGAGACAAAACTAAATCTACCCTAATATTATAAAGAGGAAAGATTTGAAAAAAAGAAAAGGAAAGAAAGATTTGTAACGAATAAACTTAAAAAACTACTGGACCGATGTCAAAAATTATTTCACCATTAAGCTGCTACATTATTCCTGAGTAACATATGTAGGCTACATTAATTTTCCCGAATTCCCACGGGAACGAAGTCCCGAGCGGAATGCTGTGCTAGCATAAGTTGCTTATGGGGCGGCAATCATTATCATTACAGTTTTATCATTTTTTTTTTAATTCAAGAAAATTATTTGAAAAAAAAACAAAAAATGAAAATTCATAAAATAAATTGAATTGTTATTTATTTTGTCTCTTGTTCAATTAAACATTGAGTCTGCAATGTGTGCCGCCCCCTGAGAGATGCACCCCTGGTAGCCCCCTTTAGGCCAGCCCCTGGCTACGACTCTGCCTTCAACACTTACCAAGGCTTGGCTCCTCGACGCCTCTCGTCCACATAACCGACCTCGGACTGCTCATTTCAAAGTACAAGAACACCCACCTAATTAAATATTTTATTGCTTAATAATTCGACCTATCCCTATGTTTCATTATCGATTTGTGATTAAGATAATGCGGAAGACAAAATAATATTGAGACAAAGATGCGCGTTAACGTGCACTGAACAGCACAAAACAAAATTTACGAACAATTTTTGTTACTAAGAATAAAAAACAGTTCTGCAATAAATCTATAATAGTCAGCGACAGTTTGTGGGTAACGAAAGAAGAAGTCAGGGCAAAAAGTCAATAACTCTGCAGACGTACCAAAAAATGTCACTTTTAGTGTTACTTTTGCATCTTTTTTTTAAAAGATGAATTAATTTTTGAGCTCAATCTTGCCCAAGGTCATAGATGAGGTCGACGATGGAGCGAGAAAATGCTCCAGAAAATGCTAAGGCACTGGTACTCGTAAGCACGCGCACGCACCGACGGAACACAGCAAGCTGTTACATCTACTCTTAACCCCCGACAGTAAAAGGGGTGTTATAAGTTTAACCCATTTAGCGCCAAGAGTTTTCTTCAAAAACGCCCATGGCGAAAGCTTGGTGAACGATATTAAAGTAAAAAAAAAAAAATTGTCTGATATATCAGACTTTGGCGGCGAGGACACGAAACTTAAACGTCTGATATATCAGACTTTGGCGGTGAAAAGGTTAACGTGTGTATCTGTCTGTCTCTGGCATCGTAACCCCAGAGACAGACACAGATACACACGAATGTTGGAGGTTACAATTTTTTTTAAATTTTAGAGTTATAGAGAGAAAATATTTAGGTACCTGTTTTTTTTGTAATGAATAGGCTCAAAAAATTCGGGAAGTATTAAAAAAACTTTCACTAATAAAAAGCTCTGTTACTTATCATGTTATCAGCGAGTAATTTTCATAATTTTCCCAAATCATACGGGACCGAATGACTTCCACACTCATCGCCGCATAGCTAAAGTGCACAATAGTTCAAATATATGTAATGTAAATGGAACCAGCAAGTAAAAAAGTGCATCGTAACAGGTGCAGCCCTGATCTACATGAGCGCATGATATAATCATCGATATCTCACGATTTAACATAATGATACCATATTACTCACGCCAACAAAGCAAGAACATGACCTGGTTATTCCCCTCTTACAATAACTTATGTAAAAGGATTGTTTCATATACACGAGAGATACCAACAAATTTTGCCATTTTGTACGTTTTAGATAGCTGCAGCCCCTCCTTCAGCGACCTTCAAAGAATCTCAGTAAAAAAGTGCAACGTAATGTGTATTATTAAATTAGGTAATGTAATTGAAATTAAATTATTTGACTTATCGCATAATTTGAAGCTAGCATGCTTAAACGTGCGGTGCTTATATTGCGCAGTGCTCCATTGGCCGAGTGCAGCGCCTTCCGCGTTGTGCCACGCAACTATTGCATAATTTGCTGCACTAACTGAGAGGGGCTTGTGCAGTAAAGCATCCCTTACTGGTTTGGTTTGCGTTAGTCCAGCTAGAATGGACGGCGATTGGCGATGTACAGCACTCCTAGTAAAAGCGCGAAAGTCGCACCGCAATGAGTCGCTTGTTAGCAATCTGGCTAACTCCCGGCTAAACGAGTTTTGCGGGAACTGCAGACATACGCCATCCCGAGGTCGAGGATTGCGCAAATATTTTAATGCTTTTCCTGCTCCGGCTGGGATAGAATTGCTGAGATTGCATAACGCGTGCAATCCTGTGGCAAGGAGAGAAAAATTACGAGCACCGCGTGTTCATTTTGTGGTTATAAAACGAGTGAGATGTAATGTAAGTGATGCGATGCGGCTAAACATTCGTGATAAAACGAATGAAACGCGTCGACCCGACATTCATCCTAACATAGTAAACTATTACGCGTTGCGTAATCAAAATGCGTATGCCTACTCGTAAAATTTTGCCAACAATAAGCTTTCCCAAGTTAGATGTAGACGCGTGATGTGATGTGCCGAGATACACATCGCAACACAATTATCGTAATACACAATTATCGTAAACTTAATCTTGGAAGCTGTCTAAATATAAAGTGGAAGTTATTAAGACAATCCTCTCGCTTCTTCGCAATTAGTTACCCCTTTGTTCTCAGGAAAAGTCCCGCACGATTCCCACGTTGGGAGTGATTATAAGATAGAAGAAACTAAGCATTAATCTTCAGAATTTGCGCATAATAAGTAGCTTGTAGTGTTGAATTTGATATGCAGAAGTAACATGGAAGTTGTCGTGGGTAAATAAATGCCTCTGTTGGCATATCACTTTCCATTTCTCATACCTTTAGGTATCGAAAGTGTCTCGTTTTAACTTTAAATTAGGTAGCAAAACTTTATGAGGTGGTTCTGCCCATGAAACTAAACAAGTATATAAAACTAATTTCCCCAAGGAAATATGAAAAAAAAATTCGACTTTCCATACGAGTATAAAGGTAATTGTATGGAAAGGCGTTTTTTTTTTCATATTTCCTTGGGGAAATTAGTGCAATTTGGTGGGCTGATTCACATCCTCAATTTTCGCTAACTAATTTAAAGTCACTCAATATAAAACATTTAATTATATCTAAGCTAGACAAATAAATAAAAAAATTGTCTAAACTCACGAAGTCGGCTATGAATGTACAGGTAGATTCTCTGCATGAAATAATTATTTAGTACAATTGTTTTAACTGTAAGTCGTTAAAAAGTTACCATTTTATTTATTTAAATCACATGTTATTTAAGTCACATGTTATTTATTAAACAAACTTCACTGTTATTTATTACTTACATACCTGGGTATTTATCTAAGTACGTATTACAATAGAATAGAAAAAATCTTTATTTTATAGGACATTCAGGATGCCACTTAAAAAAAGTCAAAATTACAATGAAATACATACAAACATACATTAAACGATTTAAATACATACATACGCATTCGTTCTTTTGACCCTCCTGACTCTACGCCTATTCGCAAAGGTGCAGTCTTCCTCAGAGAAGAACAGGCAAGAAACTCTGAGGTTGCTCTTTTAAATCGCACTACAAATTCTCTTATTTACTCATTTTAACTAAATCTGAAATAACTCTAGAGCTCTAGAGCTGAGCAGTTCATTCCCATGGCTGCCTGTCTATTAGATAATCAGAATATTGTTCCCATCACATTTGAAACGGCGGGTCCCTGAGGTAGCGAAGGTAGGGAGTTGATCCGGGAAATTTTCCGGAGACTGTGTTGCGCGTGGTGGTGACTCCCGCTCTGACTCCTACCTGGTCCAGCGTCTGTCAATTGCCATCCAGCGCTGCAATGCGGCCAGCTTGATGGGGACGTTTGGGCCGGGTCAGAATCAGGGCGGGTTATTTAATTGACGAAACTTATGTTGATTTTCAATTTCTATTGTAAATAAATATAAAAGTTTGTAATTTAACAGGATAGGCAATGATGTACTTACAAAAGAAATAAAATAGTAAAATTCTTGTCCTTGTTCCTAGATAATAATACTCAGATCCTAGCCACAACTTACAAAAATAGCGATAAATTGGTAAGCTCCAATAAACGATATTTTAAGATCCATTTTATACATTTGTATTTGCACGGTACAATGCAAATTAGGCACTTTGTCTCACAAGTTTGCCTACAACGTAATTAAGGTAATTTTTTTCAAACAATCTGTGCCAAAATGCCGTTAGTTTCTCCTCATGAATTGCAAACAAAATTCCCCTCAGAATTTCCGGAGTAAAATTCCCGTGACGCGCAATTTCGTTAAACCACGCCGCAAAGCGCTCTTTTGAGTGACAAAACCGCAGGTTAAGCACCGGATTTAACTCCTGTTTACCAGAAAAGTTGCACCTGAGCTTACCCCCAACATACTGCAAGCTTAGTGTACCCATAATAACTTACGCTTACCTTACTTAAACTGGAACCCGGGAAAACTTTAGAAAATTCCTGCAATTTCCACATACTTACGAGTACTCTAAGCTGTGCTCTAACGTAACTTACTATTTTCTAAAAGTTAGTCATTGTTGTTAGTTTACTTGAATGTTTTAACTATTTTGATCCTCGTAAGATGTTTCTTTGCAGATCATTCCTTTTGAGTTTGAAAAATTGTTTGAATTACGATTCATGGTTCATAACATAAAGAAAGATTATATAACTACGTAAACTTGAATTTTATTAAGTTATACGTAACGCCCACTTTTGTATGTGATACAAAGTACACGTGATACAAAGAAATAGAAATAAATGTAATACAAAGAAATAGCACTAAGCTCTACCTTTACCTTTGGTAAACATTTTCACATGGTATATATCAATGATTAATGAGTTAAACACAAAAATATTCATAAAAAAGCATAAATAATTTTGACACACGTATGTATTTTTTTTAACACATATTTAACATGTGTTAAAAAAAAATCCGTTGTATTAAGGTTTGGTAACTTTTTTAATAATGTTAAAGAGAAATGCTGTCAACATTTCCGTAAGTACAGCCTCCATAATAATTCAACGAGAGTATGAAATATTTAAATGTAAATCTTTGGATTTCCGTTGCAAAGAGAATCTGGATAAACATCATGTAACATTTATAAAGCCAATTCGTGAGAAGAGCTTTACGAATGCTTTTGTAAACATTGGATTTATTGAAGTAGGCGCTAGGATTTTTTAATTTTATTTATAAAACAATGTACTTTACCATTTTAATCTCGTGTTAGTCCCACTACTAAGCACGGGTCAACATTTCTAAATGAAGTAATATTTAACTAGTTATGTATTATTTATCCCGGGAAAAAGCCGCTCTCAAACAAGTTTAGAGAACCGCCTTCAAATCACTAAGCTTGGTAAACTTGGTAGTCTTTTTATTAGGTAGTTGACTTTCAACACGACACGCAAAGAAGAAATTGGAGTGTACCCACCATCACGTTGGAAACTGATTCTATTTTTAAAGATATGATTCGTCATATTGCAGAACATAATGCGCCTAGACAATCCTTCCGTCTGCCTACACAACGGGAAATAGGTTTGTATGCTCATGTGTGTCTACTTATGAAAATGACAAAATTTCATTTTTTTGCGACCTTAATTCTGGTTTACTTACGAAGACTGGAAACTTAAGCTAATCTACGATCTTCATTCTGTTGATTGACCATAACAACTAAAAAATATCAAGAACTATCTACAAAAATATGTATTTACTAAACGTGAGCGGTTCTAAAACTAAGTATGGGTGTGTAGCGTTTTTTTATTTATTTATTATTTACATTTTTTGGTTACAGCAGAAGACAGTCTAAGTACAAATAAAATATTATTAACAAAAAATTGATCCGCCTTCAAAAAGGGTGAAATATTTTTTTAAAGCTATGTTCACGAGTAAGTAGTGGTTACGGGTAAAACAGCAAATAGGTGAATTCATAGCGGAATATGGTAAATAGAGAGGAATGTTTTTTTTTACGTCGGCGCCGAACAATTACTCGCATGGCATAATTATCTTAGTATTTATACTGCCAAAATAAGCTTGTGTGAATACTTATTTCATTAAACTTGGTCCTGTTCAAACCGGCGCCGACGTCAAAAAAAACATTCCTCTCTATTTAAATATTAAGTCGGTTAAAAATAGTGAGCCGCCAATGAATATAATAAGCGTCTTTTGAAAATGTCACTGGCAGAAAACGTCCAATGTAAAGCTGTAATGCGTCTCTTTGGGTTCCTAAAGGAATATTAAAGAGCACGAAGTAATTTGTCAGAGCGGAATATTGGGCACGAACATCATCCGCGCTCGCTCCTTTGTTATTTTACCCCCGCGGCCGCGCACTCGTTAATGAAACTTCTGTGACGTTTAATTAATTTGATTGCAAATAAAGGGTAGAGCAACTCGATTTGTATAGGTAATTAGACGGTAGCTTTGTAAAGAGTTTTCCCTCTTTGATTACATCTTCTTTCTTCAACTTTGTTGTTTGTGTCGCAGGATCATGGAAAAGGGATCTTTGTGATGGCAAAACATCGGAATTTTTAAACTAAAAGATTTTTGTAAGTTTTTTGAGTCTGAATCAGTTCAGTGAGTTTTTCAGAAGTATTGTAAAAAGCTACTTTTTAAAACCGCTCACGGTTCGTAAATACATGTTTTTGTAGATAGATCTTGATATGAACATTAACATGTTAACAGATGCGCTGACATTTGTTAGTTGTTATTAATAATAACATGGATGATAATTATCATCCAGACCAGCAGATAAAGATCATGGATTAGCTTAAATTTCCAATCTTCTTAAATAAACCAGAATATTTAAGGTCGCAAAAATCATTTTTATCAATTATACACACATTCATCAGTAGATACCATAAATGAACATAATACATCGAAACAAATCTTTTGATTGTTTATAATTCATTTTGAATCTTTATACAATCTAAGATGCAACTTTAAGATGCATTAAGTAGCTGTCCCTAACGATATTAATCCATGTGGTCACCTGTCCGGTATAGCCCCTGCGTGTTTATGAAAGAAACGGTGCCGCAACCTCCGCAGCGTCATCACGGAGATGTCCTCGGGAAATGATTACAAAGATAGCATCTGCAGAAGTAGGTAAGAAAATGAGAGGTCGTCCTGGTGTTGACATAATAAGAGGTAAGGCAGAAAGAGGTAAGTGAAATTAATTCGCCGCGTACTTTCAAGCCGGCTGCGCGCCAGTGCCCGCACAGCCGTCGACTCTAGCGCTGCCGCTCATGCGCTCGCGCACCTCCGCGAATAACTTTTCTTATCAGTTTCTTCAACTTCGGATAAGTAAAAGTACAAAACGGAAAGTGAACTTCTAAGTGCGGGTGATTTTTCTTTGGATATAAGAGCTTGGTTTGAAAGGTCAGTAAGTAATTTTTAAGTTATAACACTTATAACTTATGTTATTGTTATGAACTTGAGAAAGAAAAACTTTAGATGTACATATGTTGAATTTAAAATTTTAGCAGATTTAATACATTTGAAGCTGGGTATTGTAGAAACATTAAATAACAGTCATGTAAGTATTTATCTTTAACTGAAATTGTATAACAAGTGGTTTGACAAGTTAGTAACACTCGGTGCACCAAGCTCTGCCTTCAGCTGGTTAGCTCTTAAGTAATCCTTTGTCAGCTAAATCAGACTTACTTAATATAGTTGTAATATTTTGTAATCATAGGCTTTCTTTGTATTGTAATAAAATCATAGTAATGAACATATTTACACCCGGAGGTAGACTTTGCTTTTAGTGTTTTTAAAATCTAAAAAGCTCTTTAGAGTTTTTTTATATCTTTATAATCAGATTGCAAAGTAATTAGGTGTATTGAAATATCAACTTCTTCTTTCAGTTCATTCAGGCTCATACATATTCAGAAATTAGCTTAAAGAACATTTTGTTATGGATTTAAAATTACTTTCGTAAACGTATAGGAACATAATCGTAAATGTGTTTGTAGACACTTATAAAACAGTCACTTAATTCACCTGGTTTATATTACGATTTGATTTATATATGATTAATGATTATTGTGAATGATCAAATCAAATGATGAGAATGATCAAATCAAAAATTTATGTCTATACCATAAAATTAAATAACGGATATTCCGTACAAATTATAATTGAATATGAAATCAAGGTATGTTTAAACTTTATGATGCGATAATATTTCAACATAGGTGACGCAGCGGTCTTTAGGGTGAAGACAGCAGCACACCGGTATACCGGTGCGGCATAATTTGTGCGTGTGGCCTAAAATATGTCCTATATATACATAAGTAGAATTAAATAACTGAGACATCCTCATAATTCGATATTAAGTAGTCGATTGTCCTAGATAGCTCGCTATAAAACAATGTTTCATAATGTGATGTTCGCGAATCATCGTTATTTCAATTGGGTGTAAATTTCAACATTGGATTGACCAATGAAATGGTTCTACTAGGGAGGATTGGCTCACACAATGCGAGTGCGCGGTTAAAAAGTAGGTAGTATTTATCATAACGCGTTAATCAGCGCGGAATTCAGGCACATTATTGCGTCTATCGGTTGCGTAAAGCGGTGCAAAAGAACCGGTCCTAAGTTGCGCTCCATTTCAGACGAAGCGCGTACTCCGAGGAAAGTGGAAAAACTTCGAGAACAAATTCGATTATATCCGGCCTCTTGTTTCGCACGAATCTGGGAAGATAGTGACATTTAAAAACATCCGATAAACTATCGACAGCGGAGTCACTCGCGGGACAGAGGCCGCCGCCGCCGCCGCGGGCCGCGATCTGAACTTTCACCATTTGTTAGTTTTACCTCCGAAGAGGATTGTCACGTTGCGTCACATCATTTATCCCACTAACTAGCCATTTATTCAATTTTATGCAATATTTTTTCGGATTGGAATCTACAAAATCTAAGCCAATCTTATCTCAAATCATTCGCTAAAGTTAGAGTAATTGTGTCACCACAAGTTTGTCCATTTGGTCAAGAGTAGTATGGTACAGAAGGGAGTGGTAGTGCGGGTGAGCGATGGAGCCCATTATCGCAGACCGTGCTGCCCCGCAATGAATCGGCCTATTACGACACTCGTTTATTCGATCGTGAATCAGCACTTTTCTGCCCGCAGTCTTCATAAATTCCCTTTGCTCGTCTCTACCCTAATTACCTACAGCCTACAGAAGAAAGTTGGTCGCGTCGTCGACATCAAATTATTATAAATAAACAGCCTCTCGAATTCTATTTTTGTACATACAAATTGAGCTTTGGGTAAATTTTGTGGATTCTGTACAGCTGGGAAAATAGCGCGACAGCCTTTATATATCATTCGAAGCACAGATGCGTGTAGCTTTTAGAGGATTCATGAAATATTGAGCGCCAATTTTAGCATTCGTTTCAACAAATTCTACCCCGTAGTATTAATTATTCTGTGCAAAAACAGAAGCCTAGTGCCTCTACATTTGAATTTCGCGATGAATTTCGAAGTTCGGGAAACGTATATGAAAAAAAAAGATATTAGTTATTCAGTATTCATTATTCAAGCGTAGGCCTGTCGTCTATGTAGATGAGGATGCATATGCCCCAGTGGAGTCCCCGAGTCAGCTCGAGAGAGTGTAAATTGGGATATACCTCCATCTTATTTCCCCACGGCCTTCACTTTAGAGATTTCTTGATCTTGAATTTTCGCAAGTAATGAGCATGATGATGGATATTCTTAGAGTTTAATCTGATAAAAATTTCGGCTGTATGTAAGAGAAAGCTGAAAGGAAATTTATGGCGTTGAATATTTTAATAACTTTATTAAAATTTCTTGTTTGAGAAAAGGTTCACGCGGTTATCCAACCTACTATTCATAGTGAGCAAACATGTAAGTAGCAGTTTGTGGGCGAGTAAATATACCTAGATAAAGTTGTGGGTTGGGTCCAGTAAGCCATAATCGACTTATGCAGTCCCTCGTTATCTCGCCCTGCGAGACCCCTTTCTAGGGTGCTAATGATAAACAGATGACTGCCCATTTACTTTTATACTCCATAAAACAAAGGATAAGATATTTATAGCTTCCGAAGACTTTGTTGGTACTTAGTTACCCCATTTACTTAGGATTCATCCAAGGAAACCTTCTCAACATAAACGAAACTTGATAGCGATATTGTTTTTGTATTGTTATAGTTGCTGTTATATTAGAACCTATTTCTTCATAAAAAGCCTCCTCGTCGATTTGATTCCTTTGGACAAAGAAAGTAAATAAATCTTTCGTGAAAATATCCTATCTAGTCCTAAATCATGTTATTTGAGCGTCATACATATCGTTCATCTTTTACGTGTATCAGCACAAATTTATAAACAGGTAAGGTCCCAATTTTTCGCTTTGAAACAAGACGAGAATATCAGTAAATACAGGAAAAACGTTTCAAAGCCTCGGATTCCAGATTAACGGAGTTACCCTAGCTTAAAAAGTCTGAATCGGTAGGACCTTCATGAAACATTCATTTATTGTAAGGAGCCGCCCATTTCTTTAATCCCGTTCCTTCATCACGCTTGGCAACGTGTCCTACGTGTTCTATTATGTCGAACGACTCAAAAAGGGTTGCCCAAAATGTTACTTCTTGCTTCAGTAGTTTTGCCATCATATTTTTTCTTTCTGCAAGGTATGATGACAGAACAGATCGAATTTTTCAGAAGTAGTTCAGATTCGATCCTGAAATCACAGGCGAATATAAAATAGACCTCATCGCAGTCGATGTATAAATAAGTTTTATTAACCCGGTAAAGAGAATTAAATTTTACCGTAGCAAATAACAAGTAGATAATAAAAGAGATTTTCGAAATGTTTTGAATAGTTTAAAACCATAAATTATTTATACAGGTTGAAAAAGAACCTCCTAGCTTTATTAAAAATCCTGAACCAGTATCACTTAATGAACACTTTTTTTTTTCTTAACGTAGACACCACTCGGGCGCACCCCCCGAGCGCTACCCGCACCCTCGCGTGCCTAGTGTAGGAGTAATGTCTACTTTTATTTAGGCAAAAAATGAACTATTCCCATTGAAAAAATATTTAAAAAAAAATTGTTTTTCATAAATGTGTTCTTTGAGTGATACTGCTTCAGGATTTTGAATATAGCTAGGAGGTTTGTTTTCACCCAGTATATTTGAGTATTCAAATTATGGATAATAAAAAAACAACGATTTGTGAGATATATAATTTTCAAAACCTCTATTTGTGACTACTTCGTATTTTATTAACGACAAAATATTCACACGTTTCTTTTTTAATCTACCCATTTAGATTACTTCACATAAAAGAAAGCGAAGATATGATTTTGGAACGTTTATTAAAGTGAAAAGTACGTATGTTCAGCGTGACTATCAGTATTTTAAATCTGTGATTCTACACACTTTTACCGTATCTTACACACTATAATGGTAACGCTAATAATCGCGATTTGTCTTATCGTATCAGAGAGAGTAAAAAGCAGAATGTTTACCCCATTTTCAGTCATTTACGTAGGTATATGACCAGATTCACAAGCGCCATCGCACTGATGAGAGGCGCACTTTTATGGATAGAGGGCCTCTCATCAGGTTACCACATGCGTACACTCTGTGCTGTTTCTTTCGATAAGAACAGTATTTTTCAAAGAAAATGGAGTCAATGATGCGCGGCCTCTTAACATTAACTAGGAACTTTCATTTTAAATCAAGTCCATTTTAAAGCTCAAGTCAAACGAAAAAAAAACATGCAAAGAGACCAAATCTGCATATAAAGTCAACCGAGAGCTATATTTG
This sequence comes from Aproaerema taeniolella, assembly GCA_949987775.1. Classification (NCBI taxonomy): domain Eukaryota; kingdom Metazoa; phylum Arthropoda; class Insecta; order Lepidoptera; family Gelechiidae; genus Aproaerema; species Aproaerema taeniolella. Next base: position 7,962,264 of record OX465248.1, read on the forward strand.
ATTGAAGTCAACTCAACAACTCTAATCTGAATCACAGTCTCCAGCATACCCTGAATGCGAAATGATCAAAGCTCGGTGGAAGAAGATTACAATCTGTTTCTTGAATTCGTTTACAAATCATGAATTCAAGAGATAGGGACATGTGGCTATTCTATTCTTCGTACAGTTTCTCTACAGTTCATATATTCAATTTTAAATTACTCGTATAAATTTAAACTAATTTCAGCTTATAGTTTCAAAAGGTGTTTCAGCGTGTACGGACGCACGGTATTTCATTAACCACATAATAGCAATTTAAGCTTGTGCCACCCTGCCGTAATTACAATGTCAATTCTACACCATTGCATTATGCAGAAAATTGCAGCACAGGGGCATTTGCTGCGACAATGTTGTCATTTGTGCAGCAATGTGCATTGTGCATACACCATTGCAAAGTAAACAGCGAATTTTAAAACAAACGCAATATTCACGGTTTTTTTTCTAATTTTTTTTTCTAATCATAATAATAGTTTTAAATCAGTCTGAATTATAAAAGACTGGCTTAGTTTGCGGGTTTGGACCAAAGTGGGTCTAGACCTCGGACATGTCAAAGTGTGAGCTAGGTATTTTTTATCTTGGTACCAAATTCAAAAATCATACATGCAATATAGTATTATTGCATTTCAACACAACATTTTAATACTAATATTTATGTCAGGGTACAGTCAACAGCACATCAGGTTACCACAAACTGTCAAATTTTTCCAATGGATAGCAAACTCTAATGCTTGGAGACAAAATTTAAAATTGATTGAAGAAATTTGACAGTTTTGGATAGCATGATGTGCTGTTGACCCTGTACAAAAGGCCCCATTGGTAAGAAGCAATATCTTAACATGATAGTTACTTTTGTAATTCAAAGAATCAACAGACGCGTCGACCTAAATAGAGCCACACGACAACGATTTCCACGACTGCAATGTCAATACAATGCCCAACCACATGAAGCTTCGTATTTCAGATATTTCACAGCAAGGGGTAGTGGAAGTGGCGTTGCGTTGTGGTATTTGTCGCGACTAAATTGTAGCCGCACTATTTGAGCCCGACCGCAGCGAGCGACATGGAACTAACCACAGCGCTTCTCAACACAATGCGTTGCGGATATATTCTGTTTTATGTTTTAGACTAGCTTTTCACCCTAGAATTCGTTCCCGTGGGAATTTGGGAAAAGTATGTAGTCTATGTGTTAATCCAGAGTGTTAGCTACCTCCATACCAAATTTATTCAAAATTGGTCAAGCCGTTTGAGCGTGAAAGAGGAACTGTAACAAACATCCATACATACATACATCCACATCAACAAACATTCGCGTTTATAATTTCAGTAAGGATGGAAAACTCTAGGAAGAAACAGAAAAGTATAGAAACTATTTTTTTTAATGGGACCGGTTGAAACAGACACCGAATGGACACGGACAGTCAACTAACCACATAATTTCACCAAATTCCGAAGTGGCGGGTATGTAGGTAGTTCTGACGGAAAACTTTCGGAAAAAGAAGAGAATGCGCATTTAGAAAGGGTAAGAAGTTTAGCTACATGCTAAAATGCAACTACCCTGATACTTACGTGGTTGAGAAACGAACATCCGAACTTTCGCATATTTGTGACTAAAGGAGGAAGTTATGAAATGATTTCAAAAGTGGCATAAGCAAAGCAAAGTATTAAAAGTTTTATTTTTTTATAACCAAAATTTTATGCACTTTCTTTTTGAAGAGGAAATCAAGATGTAAAGTACCAATTATAAGGCGATACTTTATTGATAGTCTTTCTTCAATTAAAATAAACCAATTGTAACAAAAATCATTACGCTAACGTTAAAGTAAATAACAAATCTTAGACATAAAACGTGAAAGTTGTGTAGTGACGACACGTTTCGATATTTGTAAGTTAATTTCATATAGGATTTGAATTAGGATTCCGAAAGAATTTGTATAAAATTGGGTACACCATCTGATACCCTCTTTAACTGTCTGCCGGTCCCGCACTTTATACGAATTTAACCATAATTGAAAATTGAAAATTGAAAAATTGAATGAGAAAATTGAACGTGTAAGCATTGTGACTTACAATGATTACACGTTCAATTTTCTCACTCGATTAAAAACCAATTATCACAACAGTTAATTATAACAATTACCTTTCACCTTTCTCATTTCCAAATAAGGAAAACCAAATATTGTTTACAATTCGCATTTCGCCAATATTGCCTCAGAAGGAAAACGTTGTCATAAACACGGTACCAGACTGAAAGGTTTCGTTTCGACAAACGCGTAAAACCAGTTCGCTAGTAGTTGCATTTTAGTAATTCATACGATGTTAAATTATTGTTGTGCACTAAATGGCAAATGATACCAGAACCTTCCAATAAGTAGGTACGTTTAGGAATTAAACATAATGTAATGAGGTGAGGGCTAACGGCTAACTAGTGCGTTCACTCTCGGGTGTCAACAATCTAAAAACTATTATATTTCTCAAGGTTTGCAACTTGAACACAGTAAGATAAAACATATTTCATGGCCTGAATCCCCTTGTGTTTCGAAGGGAGGCCCGTGCCTCTCGGTGGGGACGTAAGTATATAAGCGAACAAAATAAAAATAAATGGAAGTTTAATCATAAATTCGTAATCGATATCCAAAGTTACATAAATTTCTATCTTAGCGCCTAAAAGTCTTGTTTCATATTCGTAATACGTTTGACTATGAGCCATGATTTGGCAGGTCAAGTCATAAGAGTGTCCAATGACTTAAAAAGTCTTTAAATATTTTTTTAAATTATGGTAAAGATAATGAAAATATGGTTATGGTTAGCGTTGTCCATGACTTTTCATCGGCTGTGGTTTGAAGACTAAAATCAGCCAAGTTTTCCACTTACTTGAGTTATACCTGAGTAAACACTAAGCAATGAAGGACTAACTGATAGCTCAGTTGGTAATCTGTTATCTAGCTCTGGGGTTAGACAGCACTGTGTGAGCTGTCCAATATTTATTATTATAATAAATAATGATATTATAAACTTTTGTGTATAAAATCTAAGCGATAAATAACTGTAATAATATTAAGGCTAGGATCCCATTTCCAAGATTTCTATAGCCTTTGTTCGCATCCCTGCCTGAGTCTCAGAGGACCTGCCTGTAGAAATGTGATAAAAAATTGCCCCGTGTGACTACGACGACATCACCGGGATTTTTTTCCGTGAATAATGTCACTCAGCTTTGCTTAATAAATTGTACAGCCCGTAGAAATCAGATGAAACATTTTTGTTATGTAATTAATCTTGGAAATGGATGGTTTGTGTTGTTTTTTTTTCAATCTATTCAATTTAATTTCTGTTTCAAGAGAATTGGTATCTCATTAGTTATTATTCAGTAATACACATTAATCTACTGCAACAAAGGACAGTTTTCATTGATCCTTTGTACTCTCTTTATGAAAGATTAAAGCAAAACATTGCCTTTTTATTGTTTGGTAGCTTGTTCGTCATTCGTAGGCTGCGTAATAAATAGCTTGCGTAACTTCAGCTTACAATAGGCCTAAATCGAAATCAATACGTATCATTTTATTTATATTCTTTGGGATTACGAACTGACATTTTGCCTTTTATAATTAAAATGTATGTCCGCGACACTGCAAGTTCAACTTTCATCTCCATATTATTAATTCGGTACGGATTTTAATATTATACAAGTCTTCACAAGTACGTGTTCATTTTTAAGGTTCCGTAGACAATCTCAACTATGAACCCTTATAGTTTTGCTATGTCTGTTTGTCTGCGGTTTAACACAGATATAATTTGGCATGGTTTTACTTATTTATCACGCCGACTTTGTAAATACTTATCTTGGAAAATATTTTTTTTGCGGATAAACGTAATACACGTAAAACGGGAATTATTCTTTTAATTAAATCTTTAATATCATTGTACCATATTGGATACCTGTTTTAGAATATAGTAAAGGTTTTGAAAAAATCATTTATTAACTCAAGGATCCGTTTGCGGAATATAAAAAATGTGAATAATGTTTTAGGATAGGCCCTTCCCAATAGTTGGATCTGTAGTCTACTTAAAACTCGGGCGCTCGGGTTCTTGCTGTTTTTCGAACCTAATTGATAAATAAAACTAAGATATAGGATAACACAGTATTAATTTATGAATGTCTTTATCAGTAAAATATTCAGTTACCTTATCATGATTCTCTACAAATCACCCTAAGTACATCTGTGCATCAAGTCGTATAAATCAAAAATCAAAAAAATATACTTTACGCCATATTGTATGAAAATCTGATGAATACAATGACGACTGATGGAAGAGGTAGGTGGTAAAAAGCATGATGACATACATCTTACAAGGTTGCACAAGTAATTTACCTAATCGAAAATATAACTTAGAGTGCCTATTCAAAATAAATCGAAAATTCCAACACATACAAACAACATCATAATAATAAAAGACCATCAACTGTTTGAATTATTTGAGTCTTATAGTTTCAATTTGGTACTTCATTTCCTCTCTGATACACAAGTAATAACGGAAAATAATATACTAACAGATTGCCTCATTCAATCAAAATGGCTGCCTAGCTAGAGAAATCTTTGAAACTCATCTCTCAAATACACTTAATGTACCCGTTCCTCTTAACTCCTAATGAGGGATGGCAGTGCTACAATACGTTCATTACGTTGAGTGATATGAAATGAAAAACTGGTTTTATCAATTGTACAGTAGGTTTTTCCTTTGTTAATCATTTGGGTAGTCAATTAATAAGTTTAAGAGAATAGAAAATACTTAAAATAAAACGGAAAAGCTCTTAACTTATAATTATTAATAACGTACGCTTTGACTACGCTACCTTGATAGGTGTTGAGATCAAAGCTGGGATTAAAATGTGTTAAGCTCTCAAAGGCTTAATACATAAAAGCAAAAGCTACTAAAACAAAACAACACATAAATAGAATGAGAAAATTGCACAATTTTTTGCAGGTTCATCGATTTTGCGTAAAAACTTGAACGGGGATCGTTAAGTACATTTTGAGAGAATGAAATTACTTGGGAAGGGCGGAAATTGTTTGTGCTGTAATAGTAGATATTATACAACCGGGTAAGAAAAACATGACAGCCGAAATTGGGGGAAACAATAAGAAAGGAGCTAATATGGAGTGACAGATGAGCGCGGCGCCTTACGTTTTGGCGTGCGATATTCTTCTGCGTCGGCAGAAACAAAACGTAGAAAGACAGAAAAGAATAGAGGAAAAGTAAAAACATTATTTATTTCAAAGGATATTAAATCCGTATACATTAAACAACGGACCAACAATAAGATAGTTTAGTCTTATAACAAATGCAATAAAAAAAAAATGTCCTTAACAGTTAAAACCAAAAATAGTCCTCAAATGTCTTCAAGAAGAGTTCAAATGACGATATTGAAAGACTTATTGTCTCCAGCCATCCAAATATGCGCTTAAATATGAGCAATATAACTTATATGGAACTGAGTTTCTGTACTCATAATTTTGTGGCAGAATGCCTCGTTTGTAGAAACTTATAGCAATTGAAGTTGGTCTGAGTGCCTCTACAAAGACGTCGATTAAAGCTGTTTTGTGCCAGTTCCCGTTTCCATACTTAACTTCTTCATCATGTTAGATGTTTTGCATTAGTTATTACATACCTATAACTAGTCATGGTTTCTATTTTAGACATTGTTGACTGTGTCTATTTTATATATTACTTATTATTAGTGGGATATATATTTTTTATATATGAAATAAATTAACCAAATCATGAAATATAAATTTTTTGTTTGATTTATTTTATTATCTTCTTTATTTTCAATATTTTATACAGGTAATAACGATACGACATATACTTGTGAAATACTTTGCCTATTAGTGGTATTAAAGCTGCTTTAGAAAACGTTTTCAACGTTCAACAAACAAGTAACAGATCTAAAAAATATCTGCGCAAACAGAAATTGTAAAAGTTGAGCAGATATTTTGCATACTTGGCAAGTTTTACAGGTTTGAAACTGATAAAACAGCAAAGTATTTAAGATAGATGTTTCGGTCGGTAATTTATTAGGAACTTTTAGCGAAAATTTTGTATGATGTGGAGATTCAACAAATATTTTCGTTCCGCGTCGTAAAGTTTTCTGACATAATATCGATTGATTTCAATACGGTAGACTCTACGGCGTAGAGTCTCGGATGGAGCGATGACCTGGCACTTGCTGGATGTGGGAGGCAAGGGGGGACTATATCTAGTAGTGAACTTCCAGCTGATATGATGATCTTTGTATCGTATTGCTAAGGATTGCCCTTATTCTTATCGTGTCTATCTTAGGTAATAAACTTCTGATATTATATATATATATATATATATATATGCATTATATATGTATGTACCTATATATTAAATATATGTTTATATTTTTAATAATGTTATTTAAGTATTGTATAGTTCTTCATTGTTTATTTGTCTTTCTGTATCTATTCTATTAATTTTTCTAATCCTTTTTGTACTTTACGCCTACTCATCAAGATTTCTGGAAGAGATCCCCTAGTGGGATAAGTCCGCCTTTGTACCTTAAATGTATTCTAACTTTAAGTACCATATTTTGTTCCTGTAAGAATATTTATGGTACAATAAAGGATTTACATACATACATACTTATGTTTTCTTTGCAGAAACATTTGGATGGACAACCTCCGAACCTCGATGGAGTTAAAAAGATACAAGTGACCGTGTTTAGTGTAAAGACGTGACAATGCGCGCGAGCAATATGTTCGGGATCAAGACAATGTTCCTTGCAGCAGCAGTGATAGTGAGTGTGGTGGGTGCAATGAACTCGAGTGAAGTGGAGGTGAACGAGATGGGGGGATCCAGGATGGCCTGGCTCAAGGCCTTGCTGGACCACCACGAGTGGGACCAACTACTGATTAACGACAGTATAGCCCTGCCACAACAGTGTGCTGTGGACCTAGGGCTGTACCTCACCGCTCTCAATGAAGGCCAAATTTGGGCCTCTAAAAGTGAGTACATTGAACTATTTACGCTTTTGTCAATTCGACCCGTTAGTAAGACGGAGAATTACACAGTTTTTGCATAAGTCTATACCAGCTTCTAAACATTGTGCCTTTCATAAGTGAGTGTATGTATCTTTGTTCGGGCATATCTAAAAATCTAGAAGTCGGATGGCAAAAAAATTTTTTAATTGGACATCAACTCAGAAAACAATGCAAGTTTCAACTCAGAATTTTTTTTAGACAGAGAGATAAAGGCTGTATCAGTTACTATAAATAATTGAGTAAAGGTACTCGAAATGTATAATAAAATGATTAAGTAATTAGTTTCAATCACCAAGGGTTGGGTTTGGCGTTGATGGGTAAGTGAGTCAGGACCTGCAATTTCCTATATTACTAGCTTCCCACGCGGGACTTCGTTCCCGTGGGAATTTGGGAAAATCATGTACCCTTTGTCCATCCCGGATAACGTAGGATTCTTATGGTGAAAGAATTTTTCAAATCGGTCCAGTAGTTTCGGAGCCTATTCAATGCAAGCAAACAAACAAACAAACATCAAATCTTTCCTCTTTATAATATGTACTATACTATAGAAGATTACCGACATGTTTTACGAAATCATCGTAAGTTTATTTAACAGACCCAGGAGAAGAAGGAGTGTTTCTTCACCACCTATTACATAAATATAATTTAATTAGGCACAAAAGTAAAGAGTTATTACGCTTACGCCAGCCCTACTCATTGACTTCATTTTTTCTTTTCCAGTCTAATAACTCGTATGCATCATAGATAATGTCTGTTTTTTCACCATTATTTTAATTAATACAAACATATTACGTGTGCTAACGCATTCGAAGTAATGTTCGTAAAGATGATTGACCTATTTGATAATCGTGGTAGGCGCAGTGAGCAGTGAGCACCTCTTTCCACCGTTACATAAGATCGTGAAGCGTAGACAGACAGATCAATCAACATTCAATAGAAGCTACTGGTGCGATTTTACATTCAAGCCAAATTAACAATGTTATTAACTTAATCGAACCATAATAGCTATTTGTATACAATTTATTGCCTGCAATTCAAGACACTGCAATTTTCTTGAGCTTTTATAAAAAAATTGCACTATGTGTTATTTATACATCCATATATACGTCTATTGAGGTAGAATATGTTTTCTTTCGCTCTCACAGTCCAGCGTCAAAATTATTGTAAACATTTTAGTAAACGAGCTTGTAATTTACAATAAATTATTACAATACAACATTAGTATAATAGTAAAATCCCGACATCTATTGTCAGAATGTTTTATAATTTCTATATAGCGTGTAGAAACTCGTTATAATGATATACGTATATGTAGAATAATGCAGGTTGAAGGTATCTTGAACCACTTTTACTGGCGTAAGTAGGTCAGCGTACTTCTCGGTTGAAGGAGGCTTCACTTACACTCTTCATAGGGATTACGCGTTGAAACAAGGTTTATAAGCACACGTAGAGGAAAAATACATGTGATATATAGGTCTGTATTTCAATCGCTAAAATACCTACACGAAGATTCTTTTTGACTGTACGACGAGCAGTCAAGTTACAGAGGTTCTATCTATATTTTACAGTCATAGTTAAATTATATTTAGTTCTATTTAAGTAAATGTTGCGATAAATGTGAAATGTTCGTTAGTTTCTGTATCATGATAACATAAAAACAAAAGCAATGAGACAAGAACCCTGGAAAAGATCATTTGCATAAATTTTTAAGCGGATTAGAAAAAATACAGCAGTAATATGGCTGAATATTCTGACCTTTGTAAAGCATACAGGTTTCTTCCTCATAAAGTTAAAATATTCATTCTGAATACACCTCCCGGGATGCCTTTCTCCGGCATAAGAGGGCCGTTAAGTGCAAACAGCAGCGGACTGTAAATTAAACTCGTAAATACACAAGCCCGCAGAACATATGCTAATAAAAATATGTTAACTTAATGGGAAAATCAACTGTTTTAAGCAAAAGTAGTGCATTATTTCCTTATCGAAAATGCAACTGATTTATTTTTATGATATACTGAAACCCTTTTTCAGTATATCATAAAAATAAATCAGGACAAAAAAAGATAATTGTTTTACGAGTGTAAATGTCTGGGGCATCGTAGCTCGAAAATCGGTGGACTGATTTTATGCTTTTTTTTTGTTTGAAAGCTGTGAGGTAATCGAGATGATTCTTAGCTACATTTGATTAACATTGGTTCAGCCGTTTAAAAGTTATAAGCTATGAACGTCGGGGGTGACACAAGATTTTTCATTTAAGAGTTATAACGATTACTTTCTTCGACGACTCCCTCTCAACTTGTAACAAAACATACATACTTAGTATTGCAGTAAACACGTTTTCTAACACTCTGTAACCGTCTGAAACTGATTACACGTTCTAAGTTCACATAACACACAGCTGCTTCCCAACTAGACGTGTAACTAAAATTAAGTTTAACTAGTCGCTTTATCACTGCCGCGGTGTAGCTTGAAAAGGCACCTAACGAATTAGCTGAACAAAAGTTGGAAACAGAAGAGGCAGCTCTTAGTTTATTATTTTCTTTTTCTGTGGAGATTCTCTGCCAAGCAAGGCCTATAATGATTTTCACGATAGAATAGACAAGACTTAGTTGCACTGTGGCTTTCCGGGACTTATTATGTCTAAGTTATTCCGGTTAGGATTTTTTTTGTAAGTTCCAGTGGGTGCTATGATAAATTATAGAATACCTTGAAAACGTATAAAACATTTTCAGCCCTTCTTCTTATCGTGCAGGTGAAGTCAAGTGGCATGGCGGACTAGACTAACCCTGGCGTCAGAGTTTTCAAACTTCCAAGTGGCCTCTCACTTAACGAACTGTATAGGTAATCGACAACTACCGACTTCACGTGCTCTCCAAAACACGGAAACTCTCATGATAAATTGCCACTTTGGTCACTAATCAGGTTCCCTGCTCCTGTGAACGTTGCTTAACCTCACTGATCGGTTCAGATAAGCGAGAGCCACTGGACTATGAGCGCTTTTTTATCACGGAAATAAATTGATGACTAAAAAATCTAAACACACTTCAGACACAAGACCGATCCTACTTATTTCACGTTATCTGCCAAATAATTACATTATTACACGTCTTAGTATCAAAATTAGGTAGGAAAAACTAAAAATAAAACACTTAGTTCATACAGGTATACCTCAGAAGATAGTTTTATTAAATGAGGCAAATGCATTACCTAATCAGAGTGCTAATTCCTGCGGGATCCGACACGGTCAGGATATAACTGCAACCACTGCATACCGCTCGTTAAATGACAGTAGAACGCTATAACACTAATAGGAACACTAACGAGTAACTCGAACACTAACGTGTGATAGGTAGACAAGCAGACACCACAGACTAATTAATTTACTGATCATGTATCCTACGAGTACATAAATAACGTTAGAATAGGTACTTAATTCAAAGCGTTAGGGCTTTTAAGTTCAATTGTGTTGGGAAATGGATCTATTACAAAAAATCAGTAAACTGTAACTACACAATTTAAAACAATTATATCCTCGACATTCATCGCTTATATTTTTTAAACGGCTGAACCTCGATCACCTCAGCTCTCAAACAAAAATCGGCCACAGACAGACACAAAAATATACAGATACATACATTAAACATATAACACCCGTTTTTTCGTCGGGTGTTACACAAGTAACAGTGTAAATAGTTAATACTAGTTTCATTTTCATGAGTAACACTTGAAAAACCTCTGCAATAAACTACACAATTACTTATCCCCGCCACACTTAAGAGGAAGAAATATTGCGAGAGTTATCAACTAAAGAAAAGATTTCTGCGAAGTGACCCGGCTAACAGGCGCTAAATGAATGCAGTTAAGTGGACAAATGGCCTACCCAGGGTGGCCACAGCCGCGTGCCTCGGTGAATCTAATTAAAAACGCTTAGTTTCGTCGAGAAGTTACTGTAAAATGTAACAGTTTTTTTAACCCCCCATAAAAAAAAGGTCTGTGTAACTGTACGTCTGTCTGTGGCATCGTAGCTCCTAAACGAATGGACCGATTTCGATGCGGTTTTTTTAAATTTGAAAGCTGACATAATCGAGATGGTTCTTGGTTATTATCAAAATTGGTTTAGCCGCTTAAAAATTATATTTAAGTAATCGAATGTCGGCAGTGATAATTTTTTTTTGAATTTTATCGTTATTACCTATGTGTATTATTTGGACATACTCTTACTAGGTACTACTACTGTAAAGTAAAAGTAACTTGTTCAATACAAAATCTGTGGTAAAAGAATATTGTATTGCTAAGAGGTTAAGGTAATTTACGAAAGATTCGATGCCATTGCCCATAATTCCCCAACAAACTCCCTTTCACCTAAATGAAAAAATGATTCTGGCTGCTAATTGCACATCAATTTGACCCAAATTTTCTGACTGCTAATTGAATAGCTATCGATTTGTCCCTAATGTACGCAGTTCGTACTTACATTGCCAAACAAATTTCTCAAGATCGCCACAAGTAGCCGTCAAAGTTAGTTTTGCAATTTATTATAGGTTATGGCTTACATAAGTTATCCATTAGGGTGCGAAGTATAAAACTTGAATGTTGTCACAAACTGCTTGAATGTGGAATGTTTGTTTGTGTTATTTTCGAGTATATACAGGGTGTAAATCTGCAAGGTTGCCATATTTAATGATGGAATAGTATGGTATGGTACCAACTTTATTCGATAATACCGAAAACGGAACATTTAACTATAAACAAAAAAAAACAAGATTTTGTTTTGAGCTTTAGAGAATAACCAACCTAAGCTTTTTTTATTTTTTATTATAAGATGGGTTAACTCTTGACCTCAATCTTGACCGTAAGGTCAAAGATGAGGTCGACGATGGAGCGAGTTAACCCAGGAAATGCCTATAAAGGCACTGGTACTCCCACGCACCGACGGAACACAGCAAGCTGTTTGGCGTCGGACTTCGGTAGGAGGGTGGTCGCGAACCAGACGGCCCTTTACAGAGCCTACCACACCGCATGAGACCATAGGACGACACCTCAGATTCAGAAAAAAATGAAGTGTCGTTGCCTGGGATGGATTACTAGGAGGCAGGTCTCATTTGTGTTTCCTTAGTCGCCTCTGAAATAAAAAATGTACTGCACTGAGAATACCCCAACATTATCGCATCTGTTCCATGTTATTTTAGTGATGTGCACTTAGTTTCGATGAATTAATGATGTGCACGCGAGTTGTCGATAAAAAAATTTAAAATAAATTAAATTGACAAAATTTTAGGTTTTTATATTATAATTGATTTCAACTCTATATCAGCTGTATATTTGCTCCTGTGAATATGGCAACCTTGCAGATTTACAGTTTGTATAAACAGATAAATCGTTATTTTGTCATATTTCGTGAATCAGACAATTCGATTCGGTACCGACAAGCAGAAAGGAACAACAGGCATCTCTCTCTCTTGTGCTATTTATATGAGAGTGACAGGTGTTGTTTTTTTGAAGTCGAATGTAAAGGGGCTTTAGGAATATTGTGAAGTTGCTCGCACGTTGGTAAAGTTTGGCTGTGTTTGGCTGGCATGCTTTTAACTCGACGATCGATCACCTCTGAGACCCAATTTTATCTCCCTCATGCTTTCACAACTACTTATCACTTGAACGGAGAGTCAAAGTTTTTGATATTGATTTACAGAAGACGTTATTTCAAAAAATAACTTTCTTTTCTATAACATTTGCAAGGGATTAAAGGCCCTCTTACAGCACAATGTTATGAGTAATATCTTATTACATCTACGTCCGGATGAGGATGTTTTCTTAACTTCTGTTGTGTAATCTTGCTCAAAAAGTTGTCATTTATGCAAATCAGACTAGTCTATTAGGTGTTTGTTTGAGGTCAATGGCAATAGCGTTGCAATTCCGCTACAAACACGAATATACATCAACAAAACATTCATCTACTTAACACTTTTTGAGAAGATGTAGAGATAAAAAGTCTTGTGAACATATCAGTCTCAAACACATCTTAATATGTATAATATACTAATGAACATGATGAAAGGGACCTCAAATATTGTTACACATCTTTGGAAAAGAGGAGATTTTTGTTGTTGTTGTTAAGTAATTGATAGAACCAGCAGCTCAAGCACATGAATGTTAAAAAAATGTCGAAATGACAACGCCAGAGAAAGAGCAAGCCTTTGCGTGGTGCCTTCGCGCAATCAAAGTGAAGTTTCACCGTCATCTGAGTGGTTTGACGTGCGAGTTTGTCGTGAGCCGTGCTAGCTGTGCTGGTGTTACTAAGCAGAAATCGGTGCTCAGTAAATTAGCTAAATAATTCAATAACGTCAGTTATCTGTTACTTTAATTGCACATGTAGGCATACACATCCCCGACTAGTACAATATACAACGTAGTGTAGTTTACAACGTAAAATGTATGGTTTCATTCGGGTTACGATATTCAGTAATTTATTTACCTCTACCTCTGTCCACAAGCCCTTAGACCCTCTTCAGAAAACCGGACCTAATTCCTGAATTACTCGATAAACGTTTTAATTTTGTTTTATTTATTTATTATTTTATAGTTTGTAATAGGGTGTGTAAAATAATCTGTATTGGTTGTGGTTATACATATCACAGTATGTGTTAGTATGTACAACATACACGTAAAGTCAAGACTAAATAAAACCGGCCAAGTGCAAGTCGGACTCTATAAAAACCATTACCTCTACAGGGTATTAAGTAATTCGATCTTATCCTCTCGGGTGGTGAATCAGCCCATGAAACTGAACAACTTTCCCTAAGATCAAATGCCGAAATACGAAAAAAATTTTTTGACTTCCCATACAAAATGATTTATCAGCTGATGCAATTTGTAAGGGAAGTTAAAAAAAAAATGTATTTCGGCATTTGTGCTTTGGGAAAGTTGTTCAGTTTCATGGGCTGATTCACCACCTGAGAGGATAAGATCGAATTATTTAAAACCCTGTATAAAAGCGGCAAAAAAATCACGTTTGTTGTATGAGAGCCCCCTTAAATATTTATTTTATTCTGGTTTTGAGTATTTGTTGTTATAGGGCCAAAAGAAATACATCATCTGCGAAAACAACTTCGTGTCGTGTTTTTGTCGTTTAAAACGAAATGTATGGTATTGTTGATATGGGAACTAAATTAAGTACTTACTTTCTTGTTTTTTACCAGAAAGTACACGCATGGTTCAATGATAAGACACGTGTTTCTCATTTACCTACATTATATTATAGAACACTTACACGTCGCTCGGCATTTGAATGGGGTTCGAAATTGAATTTCGAAATTAACAGCTGGGTCTCTCTCAAAAAAGTGGCACGGCCTGAATTTTTTTGCACATTTTCAAAAAAGTATGAGAATAACGTATTTGATTATATATAAAAAAATTATTCCCCCTCTTTAATATAAATATCTAAGAGGGAACAGGTTTCTTAAAGAATTGTGCCTTTGAGAGTACGCAGAAAAAATAGGCGGACAGGTGAATGAGGTATCGTACAGGTTAATTGAGAAACGGGCACAGGTTAATGTGATTATATACTAAGAATAGGCAATAAGATATTAATATACTAAACAGCTTGATAAGGAAGCTTTTTCTGAAAATATTTTACGGGTTTGCATCAATTGTTTTATTGTTTTATGGGTATAAGTATAACAATAATATAGAGGTCAAGTATTATGTAATAAAAAGGATTGTTACTATTAGGAACCATTTTATTATCTCTATTTTTTGTATGTAAAGGAGACTGGGTGGGTGCGTCTCCAGTGTTGTAAAGGTTGTGTTATATGTAATTTTAAAGCATAACAATAGCTTAATTTCATAATTTGACACCAACAACCAGACTCGGGCAGGGAAGTAACTATAAACCATTTTATCGTAACTGACCGCATTTTGATTCCATTATTTTGATCCATTGCCAGTGGCGTGTAAGGTTGTAATATATTTCCTTTTGGAAGGTCATAACAATGACATTATTTTATTAAATGACACTTAAAACGAGTATCGTACAGGGAATGAAGTATGAACCATTTTAACACTTTAAACTTTCGCCATTTGAACACATAATTCAATTATAAACCAAGTCAGAATTCACGTGTATATTATGTTTAACGTTTGATCCCGATATAATAAACATAATATATACGCGAATTCTGGTCCGGTTTATAACTGAATTATGAACCATTTTACCGTAAACTGACTTTTAAACCGATATCAGTCAGTGGTGTATAAAGTAGTGACATATGTCATTTTACAGGTTATAATAGGCTTATATTAATATATGTCACCTACAAGCTCATAGCTATAATGCCATTTTGATTTAAGACAGTAACAATGAAACTCGTGCAGGGAATGAACTATGAACCTTTAATCGTATACTGACCGGATTTAGATTCTATTATTTTGATCCGTTGCCAGTGTTGCATTAGGGTGTGACATACGAGTAGGTATCATACCTATAGTTTTATTTTATGGTTTGAAACCATCAATCAGACTCGTGCAGGGAATTAACTATGAACTATTATATAGTAAACTGACTTTTGACCCGATATCAGTGGTGTATAAGGTCGTGACATATGTCATATGCTGGCAATGATATAGGTATGAATAATTTTATCGTATTCTGATTCGATATTCATTCTTATACTTTGATTAAACAAAGCTTTCGATACCGTCAGCAGGGAAGGACTCTACACTCCTTAGTTTCATAAAATCCTTCCACCAGGACACCAAAGGAGCTGTGGTCTTTAACGGGGACACTTCTGAACCATTCGAAATGCATAGAGGCGTTCGGCAAGGCTGCATGTTAACTCCCACCCTGTTCAGCATATTTTTCTCGCTGCTTCTAAAAGTTGCCTTCGGGGACGATCAACAGGGTATTCATTTGCATACGAGAAACGATGGGAAATTGTACAATTCTACCTTACTCAAGTCCAAACGCAATCACGAGGACTTATTTATTGACGGTCTTCTCTTTGCCGACGACGCAGCTTTCGTCGCCGTCACAGCCTACGAGCTTCAGACACTATTGGGCAAATTTTTGAAAGCTTGCAAAATGTTTTCCATGACAATAAATGCCAAAAAGACAGTTGTTATGGTACAAGGCAGTGCAGAAGTGCCGACTATTTCGTTGGACGGCACTCCCCTAGAAGTAGTGGACAGTTTTTGCTACCTGGGTTCTGCGGTGGCGAACAATCTCTCGCTCAACGCAGAGATCGACACCCGTATCGGCAAAGTAGCAACTATGTTCGGAAAGTTCCATACAAGAATATGGTGTAACAAACATCTCACAACTAAAACCAAGATTATCGTGTATCAGGCATATATCTTGAGTATACTCTTGTATGAAGCTGAGACATGGACTACTTATGCGAGGCAAGAACGGCGACTCAACAGCTTCCATATGCGCTGTCTTCGTAAAATCCTAGGCATAACTTGGGAAGACAAGGTTACGAATGAGAGGGTTCTGGAAATTGCACAGCTGCCTAGCTACACGACACTACTTAAGCAGAGACGCCTGCGCTGGTTGGGGCATAAGTACCGGATGGAGCCATCTCGTATGCCACGCCGTGTTCTGCTTGGTGAAGTCGCGCATGCAAAGAGAGGAGTTGGCAGACCGTTGCTGCGCTTTAAAGATTGAGTCAAGCGGGACATGAGTGCTTTCGGTATAAAACACCATAAATGGGAAGAGCTCGCAGCAGGCAGAGATCAATGGCGCGAGATAGTTGTGGATGGGCGGAAATTGCACGACGAATCTTGGTTCCAAACACTCAGGAACAAAAGCATTAAAAGGCATCAAAACCAAGCCATGCCAGTAACCGGTGACTTCCCCTGTACATATTGCGACAGACTTTGTCGTTCCCGCATAGGACTTTTTAGTCACCAAAAAAAGCGTCTTCAATCAACTGCTTAAATAGTCTGTTAAAGATATTCAAGGCCTATGATGATGATGATGACTTTGATCCGTTGCCAGTGGTGTATAAGGTTATGACATATGTCATTTGAAGGTCCCATAAATAGTTTTTCAGTTCATTGCCTTCACCAGTCACGTTGTTGATGTCATTGAATAAAAAAAAGCTATTTTTATGAAGTTTAGAATGAAATTCGTAACAATCTTATAAACCACTGCTGGCGGATAAAAGTATAACAATAAAAATATATTCTGTATACGACTGTATCCGATTTATAGTTAATTCTCAGTTACGATAAAATGGTTTATAGTTACTTCCCTGCACGAGTCTGGTTGTTGGTGTCAAATTATGAAATGAAGCTATTTGTATGGCCTTTAGAATGACATATAGCACAACCTTTACAACACTGGAGACGCACCCGCCCAGTCTCTTTAATATACAAAATGAAATAAACTATTATTTTGAGGAAGAACGTTTTTTATAATGATTAAAAAAGCTTTTAGATTTGATCAAAAAGTTTAGGTATTTGGTTAACATACTCGAAAGTACTAAATAACAAAGAATATCAACAACTTTCATAGTAATCTGACTAGTTTCTCAATCACCTGTCTAGTTTCTCTTTCACCTGTCATAACAAGGCAGGTTAAATAGGTACAGAGTAATGAGAATCAGCCGAAAAATAATAATTATTACTAAACGCTTTGTTGTACTGAGCTGGAAAAACCGTTATCTGAAAATAGGCTAATTGAAGAAGGAATACAACTTATTCACATTAAATAAACGACTCAATTTGAAAAAATATCGTGCACAGGATAAATATAACATACCTGTTACAAAACCCAGATCCAGACAGATCGTTGCTGATAGCTTGAAAATTTGACAACAATTGACACTTGTTTCACTTTTGATGCGTAGCTAGTGACTTAGTGCGTTGTTACACGGGAGGAAAGTGGTTCAAATTGCAATAGTGTGAGTGGTACGCGTGTGTGTTCACGGCGACAGGTTGATGACAAAATAACGCCGGACAAAGTTTAACTTAAGTTAATTTAGTACTTACTTATAAATATGAGCAATAATTTACAAAACAACAATGTTTAGTTCACTATCTTTCAATTAAAGTGGACAGAACAAAAGAAATCACTTTATTAATTCAGTCAAATTGATTTTAAATCGATGTAAGTCGCGTTAGGACACGGCAGGTTGATGGGAAACTGGTGTTACAAACTTTTACTGCTCAAGAAATATTAATTTTATTGTCATTAAAATAGCAGGCCTCTATGTAATAAGACTCGATACAACATATTAATATAACATTTAGTTTACAAAACTCAAAAATTCATACTTTTCTAATCAAAAACTGTACGGCAGGTTACGGTGCCACTTTTTTGAGAGGTACCCAGCTGCTTACGCTTGAAACGAGCGGCAGTTTTATTAATTTTGAAATGCATACATTATAATGAGAGCAAATTAATTAACTAGCCAATTAGCGTTAGCTGGGGGCATATTGACATAACATTTTAGTACAGAACTGAGTTGGAGAGTGAACTAATTTCGGAGCTTAAATTGGGTCTTTTTATAATTTCAAAACGGCACTGCAAAATTATATTACCATTGCCTCCTATGTATTAGTGATACTAGAAGCTGGAAACATAAGAGGCAATGGAAACACAAATTCTGCCGTGCCGTTCGAATTATAAAAAGGCACATTACATTAAACAGGTACTAGATTAAATTAGATTATTTATTTCAATATTATCAATTTCATAATTACAATAGTAGTCCAAAATGTCAAAGAATAATGTTTTCGTCAAATATATATAAAAAAAGAAAAAGTAAGTGAATATTAAATAGTTAATATAATAATTATTATAATAATGTCAAGAAAAAAAAAACAATCAGTACCAGCCGACAAATGTGATGTATATTGTACGTACGATTTACTTACATCCTTTATTATGTGCGGCTTTATAGATACCTAAGTATCAGCTTTTATCCCTCACATTGTAGCTACACATGTGCGGGATTAGGGCGTGCTTCCTAACAAATTGTATGCCGTTTCGTTCGAAATATATTTTATCCTTATTTTTTTTTATGTACCTACAGTCAACAGCACATCAGGTTACCACAAACTATAAAATTTCCCCAATGGATAGTAAACTCTAATGCTTGGAGATAAAATAGAAAATCGATTGAAGAAATTTGACAGTTTTGGATAGCATGATGTGCCGTTGTCCCTGTACCATGCTTTTGCATTTTATTTTCTTTTATGACCACATTATTTATAAAGAAGTTGGTGCTTTTCAAGTATTGTGTATGTTATACTCATTTTGCACGTAAACCCATGTAATGTAGAATACACAATTACACATTGTTAAGTTTGCTGTTAAATAAATCACTTCTCGCTACTGTTATTATATGTTTTTGTCTGTAGTAAAAACTATAACTAATTTTAAGAGCACCTGTTTGTTCAATGCGTTGAATTTGAATTTATTGGATCACACATACCTTTGTAACAGGTATACAAGGTGTTTCAAAAAAACCACAAAAAAATAAATTCCAAAATTTAACTTAAAAAGTGAAATAGTCATATTTGTAATAGAGCTGTGCAGTAACCTAAATTTTAATTAATTTTGAATCATCTTTTTTTTGTTTTTTTTTGAAAAACCTTGTATATTAAAAGTATACGGACGTCTAGTCTAAAAAGAGATTGTGAGTCAATAAAAGAGGTTTAAATGGCAATAAACAAGCAAACATGTAAGTGTAACTTGTTTATCTTTCAGGTTTTTCTCGTATATATGTAGTCCTTAAAGGTAGAACATACATAATATACACGTGCATATGAATATGGTATAACTAAACTAAGTTGTAATACTTCTTTCGCGACCTAATGTCAAGTGAAATCGTGTAGGTACATGTTGCAATTTTTAAAACAAATTTTAAAGAAGTAACAGTCATTCTTAAAATTACAGGTACCGTTGCATAACTTTTGAATATTTGCTTGTTTGAAATATGAAAATCTTTTTACATCATGAGGAATGTTAGCCATATATATTTGCATATAGCAGAACTGGTTTGCAAGTGACTTTCCAAAGAACACTGTATCTGTGAATTAAGATAGAGTATTATGTCATGGTGTTATATACGGAAAACCAGATTATGACCTACATTGGTATGAATGAAAAGCTGCTGTGGAATGTTGGAGTTACGCCTTTAAAGTAATTACTGTGGAAACCAGATGTAGCCAGTTTATTTTACTCTATATTCAGTATTTTTGCAGCGGTGGTAGTAAGGGTATATTTATCTCAAGTGCTGAGGGTGACGTGTGTATAAAAAAACGTTTTTATCCCATTCGCGCCAAATATTTTTCTTTCCCTAAAAAATATTTGTGAATATCTAAACATTGTAAAATACTAAACATATATCGATTTTATGACAACCAGAATAAAATCTAACCGTCACATGAACTTATTATTTTAACGTAGATGAGAATGCAATAAGTATGTCATTATTTAAGCAAACTATTGCGACAAGTTACGTCTTAAATAAATTGTTTACGTTGCT
Organism: Aproaerema taeniolella; assembly: GCA_949987775.1. Lineage (NCBI taxonomy): Eukaryota > Metazoa > Arthropoda > Insecta > Lepidoptera > Gelechiidae > Aproaerema > Aproaerema taeniolella. Next base: position 7,982,857 of record OX465248.1, read on the forward strand.
GAAATCTGTGTAGCTTATTCAAGGTCAGTGTTTTAATGGATTGAAATAGCTTAAAGGCAGTGTAGCTGTCTCCGAGGCGCCGCGCAGCTGAAATTGTGTTTGTGCTCAATTCCGTGCTCGACTACCTCTGTATACAGGGTGTTTGTATTGGACTAGATATCAGCGCTTCACGGGCCGTGGCGTGCCGGTGCATCGCATCGCTGTCTCGTCTCCTCTAATACTCGCATAATAAAATCTCCAGCTCCACTGTCCTCCTTGTTTACCGCATATATCAAATTAATAAACATCACCCTCATCCTTCCACCGCGCCGTAATTGAAACACTCAGCCAACCACTGAATTATTCTAAACGAAACCCGCTTTTACGTTTTAGCATTTTTACTCTCACATATTTTATACTCAAATTAGTGGTTCACGCCAAAATATAGAGTAGACCATTGTTACACATTTCAAACGTAATTGTAGGTCTCGGTTACGTTTTGTTGCATAATTAAATAAAAATAAAAGTAATTATTGTGTAGAGACGAATCTAAGCAAAGCATGTCAAGTGGCATTAGGCAAGAGCGCGCGGTGGCCTGTGACATAACGCGGGCCGAGATGGCGCGCTAGTGCTGCGCTTGCGCAAAGAGCTTACCTGTGATATTTCATATGTAACCCGAGAAAGTAAACGATTCATTTCACTTGCGCCGCATAGTCTCGTATTGACGCTTTCTCGTTAAACAAGCTTTGCCATGTCACTCCGCCATTTGCATAAATCTTTAATCCGTTATAGGCGAGTATTTGCTGTCGGTCTCTTTAACGTTGGACGGCTGATTTGCGTAACTTAATTAAAGTTGGGTTTCAATATGGCTTTCATCGACGACATGACAGCAACAATGTTTCTGGAAGTCGTAACTTTTGTACCCCACTTTATAAGCTTAATACCTAGTGTGGGAGTCATACTTTGTACTCACTTTAAACTCACACGTGTAGGCTGGCATTGTGTTTATGGGGTGATTTTATCATAAATTAGCTAGCGAATCTTCAGGAGGTGAATCTCTTCATCTTCTTCTTATCGAATAATCTAGTGCCAAACTTGACTCAGAGTTTGGTTAATCTACAATAGGCGGGACCGCTGGCTTAACGTTGCACCCGAAGCACGGAATCTCCTTATGAAACTATATAACATTCTTCAAGGAACCCATATGAAGTTTTGACTTTCCATACTAAGGCAAATTAGCTGGCTAGCGATTCTGTAAAAATCAGTCATTGTCATTACACTGAAACCCTATCGACACTCTGACGGCATTATGAGATCAGTGGTCTCACAGTGCCGTCCAAATGATTATCGTTGCAATCTCAATCGTTTCTCAATAGTTTGAGAAAATGGTGGCGAGTTCCAGCCAGAGTCACGTTATTCAGAGACAATACGTAAAAATTTTCGAAACGTCAATGCCACTCAGAAGTAATCACTGTCAGTGACTTGCCATGATGTAATTATCATCTGGGGGCTCGGTAGTGCGTCCTTCCCAAGTAGAGCAAAAACAAACAAAAAAGGCCCCATTTTTTCTCGGAGCCCATTCAGGACATTTTCGAAGTGCGAATGTAACGTTAACCACTTCAATAAATTTTATATGGGTTATAAGTGTTCGTAAGTACCTACCTGTCAAAAAACTATCACAAACCGTGTTGAACTCGACTGTCTAGTATCGAACTTCATTTTTTAAACCTGCCCTAAAGTATCACTGATTAGCTTTTAAAAATATCTGTAATGGTTCAGTTTGTTGCCTGGAAGAAATAAATCAAAACGGCTGATAAATGGAGTCTTTGATATACTTATATTTTTTGGTGTACAATAAAAAGTATTGTATTATGTTGTATTGGGGCTAACTGTTTTAGAAAATATAACTTATTTTATAACTCAAAAAAACTTATGTAAAAAAAAGTTCCTTGTTACACTCTGAGCCATTTCATTGAGTCTTAAAATAAATATTAATGCAAAACATGATAAATCTTACTTCATCTGATTTTCGTATTTTGAGCTGCTATTCTTATTTCTAATTGGAAAAATAGAAGTGTATTTAAATAAGTAATTTAATGTTACAACAGAAAAATTTAAGAAATATATACTTAGAAGATTTTATAGTTCTCCTAAGGGATTATCTTTTGTATTGCGCACTGCCAAGGAGTGGAATTCTCTGCCGACGTCTGTATTTTTGAACTCATACAATCCGAATATCTTTAAAGTACGAGTGAATAGGCTTCTTCTGAGTGAGTTCGCTACATCCTCGACCATATCTTTGTCCTGAGCTAGATTGAAGTCAAGAGCGAACCCATTTTCAATAAAAAAAAACAACGAGTTGCACTCCGGGAGTGCCGGCAGAAGTGAAAACTTGAACATTAACGTACCTAGTGCATTAATATTTAATTTAATTTTTTCTATGCTGACACCGGATGAAATCTTGACTTTTGTAGTTTTAATTTCCTATATTTATTCTCCGCCTTATGGCGGCCAGCGCTGGGCCAGCGAGATGGCCATGCCAAGGTTAGAACGCATCTACACGATGGCGACTTTCAGTCGTGATGTTACCACTACCTTTGATGTGTGTCCGAAAAACCGACACCGACGCCATCCCAAGACCATTGCACGCGCCATAAACCATTAGACGCCACTATGCCCTCCACACGCTGGCCAATCATAGTGGGCCATCGCGATGGCCCATCATGTAGAGAGCCATAACATTTTTACCCATACTTGAAAGTGCAAAACGCCGCTAAAGAAGTTTTCACTTAAAAAAATTATATCCCACAACCTTTTTAAGTAGAGAAACGCAGTGCGAGCATGTTGCGAGACTTGCTTCTTTTTATATGTTTTTCAATTGGGTAGTATTTAAATTGTCAGAATTTCAATTTCTTTATTATTGTTATATATCTAACATAAAATGTACCGAAAGCTTTTAAAAACCAGGTCAGAAATAAGTAAAAGCTTGGAAACAGGCTTCAAATATTGTACTTTTGAACGGATTACGGGTATCAGCTGCTGCAGGTCAGTCTTTTTAGTTTTTATCACAAAAATTGCTCTTTTAATTTTTTTGTCTTTATCTTTACAAAATCACGAATTACTCGTGGTTCACGCTTATCTCTTTGCCCTCATAACCTGTGTGACGCTTGAGAAAAACATAATATTATGTTTTTTGGAAAACACAGCAAGAAAATAGGTGCATCGCATTTCTTATATTTGAATTCTTGAAGAAGTGATTACCACTTAGCGTTTATCTGTTTCATACCTAACTACGACGAGAGTCTTAGCTGACCAGTGACCATCTGACCCAGCTGACTTACATATTGAAAATAGCTCAGCATGCTGTAAATTATTTATATGAATTACTTTTATAAATTGCAACTTTTATTCCAGGTGTGAGTCGAGGGTTTAAACTTGTAAATAGGGACAAGAATTGAATCTGCACAACAGGCAAGGAGAGGCCATTCAAAAAGTTGATTTTTTTCATGAAAATGAAATAATTATCGGAATATCTACAAAAAGTACGATTGAGCATAGTTTTTTAGTAGTGATTTAATAATGATTCCTAATCTAATAAATTCCAAACATAGAAAGTATAAGGATTATTGGTTTTTCTGTTCCTTTCACCCAGTAGTTAGGTATTCTGAATGTTATCTGTCCTTATATTTACAATCAATGGAAACCTGCATTCATTGCTGGTTGAAAGAAAGAAAGAAGAAAGAAAATAAATTTATTTCACTACACTGTTTACAAGAAGATAGGTAAGTTCTTATAACTAAAGGTGACGTTTGGGTACAGCGTAGTGTCATAGGGTGCAGCTCAGCATAGTGTCTGCGCTAAATAAATAGCACAAACGCTGGTATTCTGCTGCTCCCTGGGTCGTCCCAGATCTAAATAGTGCGACACAGAAATACAAAATAAAAATTAAAACTAAAAAATAAAACAATAAAACACTGACGTAATAATAATACTTGTAGTACCGACGAGGGTGTAATTCTAATAGTCTCATAAAAAGAATAGAAAGAATAATTTTGGTTTTATATTTAAAAAATAAAATAAAAATAAAAATGTATATAAGTAGGTATATATAGCTTGTATATTTATGTATATAAATATTTATGTTTATGTGGTATATATGTAATAGTAATAATAATAATAAGCCTGTCTTAATGTATGTATTATGTAATTAATGCTACCGCCATCATAGCAACCTCTGCTTCTCCAAATATAGACATTTAAGCTTGAATTTAAAAGTATGCTTTGAAATAGGTAGTTTTAGAGGTGGTGGGAGGTTGTTCCAGCATTTGGTAGCTTGGTAACGGAAGCTTCCCTCAAATGATCTGGTTTTGTGGAAAGGTGTAACCAAGATCATGGAGTTTACTTTCCTCGAGTTAAATTGGTAGCGAGCCCAAGACAACTTATCGTACAAATACGTCGGACGCTTGCATTTGACAATTTCATGGACCAAACTAGCAAAATGAAGTTGCCGCCTTGACTCCATGTTCAGTAGGCCCTCCTTGTTTAATTTAGGCGTGATGTGCGATCTAGGCGGGACTTTATAACAGAATCTCACACAAGCATTCTGAACTCGCTGTATAAGTCGCTTCGATGTAGAAAGAAGGCAGGGTCCCAACAAGATATCTCCATAATTTAACCTAGATAGAATCAGAGACTCACAGAGCAGCAAACGGACTTCCTCAGATAATAAGTGACGTATTTTGTATAGCACTTTAATACGAAACATGCAATTTTTGGCCACATTAACTATGTGATCTTCGAAACGGAGTTTGGAATCCATGAGGATACCAAGGTTCCTAGCCATCACTACATGTTCCACCGGAGTCCCATTTATAGTTACATTCGGATTCTGCGACAAGATGGAAGACACCTGTTTTTTTGAGCCCAACACCATGAACTTGGACTTAAGAGGATTAAGCAGTAACGCGTTTCGAGTCGCCCAAAGGGCTATACGATTAAGATCGGAGTTAAGATTATCTACAGAGGGGACCATTTCAGTTGGTTTTACGTGCACATAGATTTGAACATCATCAGCGTACAAATGATAATGACAATATTTAATTTCTTTAATGATATCGGACGTATACAAAATAAACAGAACTGGCCCAAGAATAGACCCCTGCGGTACGCCTCTTGTAACAGGTTTAGTAGTAGATGTGGTCTTAGTGCCATTAGGCAGCTGAACTTGCACGACTTGAGATCTATACGTCAAGTAACTTTTAAACCACGCTACAGCACTGTAGTGGAACCCATAATAGGATAGTTTTGAAAGTAAAAGAGGGATACTGATACAATCGAATGCTCGCGAGAAATCTAATAACGTCAGAATAGTCGCCATACCTCGGTCCTGTTCCGTCAACACATTGTCAACAACATCCAAAAGCGCGGTAGAAGTACTGACTCCCCTACGAAAACCGGACTGATGGGGTGGTAGTATATTGTTGTCTTCTAAATATGCTGACAGCTGAATATACACAATACGTTCCAGAACCTTAGAGAGGCATGGTAGTAAGCTAATTGGTCTTAAATGCTTTAATGTAGTAGGTGACGTAACTTTTGGAATCGGCATAACCACCGCAGTTTTCCAACACTCCGGGAAAGTAGAAGTGGAAATGGATAAATTTATCAAAGAGGTTATGTAAGGAAGCGTGTGCGGTAATGTCAACAAAATCATGTCTAAACTTATAGAATCAATTCCCTGAGCATTCGATTTGATTGACAAGATAGCTCGGGCAACCTGAGACTCGTCTACCGTATCCAACCTGAAGATCTTGTCAACAAATTTGTTGTAATCAAAATATGCCAGTTCTGTATCTGCCACGAAATCAGAGCAAGGTAATGTCAGAAATGAGTCATTGATGATATCGGGGTTACTAAGATGAGGGGGAAGTCTATCATTGTGGTAAGAATCGTCAAGAATGTTAGTTTTAAGGTTTTTCCATAGTTTTTTGGAATCTTTGCAATAGTTAATATCCTGATTAAAAAACGCTCTCTTCTCGCTGTGTAAAGTGATTTCTACTTGTTTTTTGAGGCTCTTATAATACTCTTTATCAGATTCAAGACGTGTATTGCGATATTTATCTAGTGCTTTATTTTTGTGGTAAATCAAAAGTTTGGTGTTTTCTGTAACCCATGGTCTACTTTTTTCTTTAATGTAGATAGTTCTAAGGGGTGCATGCCGATCAAAGATATCCAAAATAAGAGATTTGAGCAGTTCTGCCGCGTCATTAACTGAAGTAAGATTTAAGATTTCCTGAAAATCGAATAAACATAGTTCCTCATTAAAAACTTCCATGTTGATGGACTTAAGATTTCTGCACTGTACATACCTGGGAACGAATTTTTCTTTTTTTATGTTAAATGTTGCATGTACCATGGAATGGCCCAACAATCCTCCAACACCACATACAGACACTTTATTTACTGAGGCATCTGTACAGACAACATCAATCAGCGACTCGGAACCATTTGTGAAGTGAGTAGGTTCGGTTACTACCTGACGCAATCCCGCACACTGTATAAAGGCGTTAAATTTACGATAATTACTGCTGTGAGTCTCCAACTGATTTATATTGAAATCTCCCAAAAGCACAATTTTGTCGAAATGGGTCAAGGAAGTCAGTGTTTCAGTTAAGGCATCCAGGAATATATCCACACTTAGCCACTGAGGACGGTAAGCCGTGCCCACAACCAGTCTCAAACCACCAACTGTAACTCGAAGCCACCATTGCTCTACGGAAGATTCAGGATGTTGTAATGTTCTAGCGGAAACGCCATCCCTGATGTAAAAAGCCAATCCACCCCCACGGCCCCGCAACACCTCATTAGAGCGAGGTAACATTTTAAATTTATATGTGGAAATCCGGGGCGCAAGTGCTTCGCAACCCTTTTTCAGCCATGATTCATTTATTGCCAAAATATCAGGTTTGCAATGCAGAACTGTTTGTATGAATTCGTCACCACAGGTGTTTAAAGATTGAGCATTATACACACTAATAGTGAATAGTTTACTTTTAGGCAACATAATTAATTTTTATGTTTTACCAACGTAAATAGTCGAAACATACCTGTGGGACCATATTAATGCGTTTGTGATCAAAATAAAAGTATTCATTTCGCAACATGAATGACGGCTGAGTGTATAAAGAGCTTTATATAAATGTACTACTGTTGTACAACGTATACGTCTACTTTGACATAAAATATAAAATAGTTGAATTGTTATAATGAATAAATAAATAAAAAGCCTACATGTAACAGTATCAGCATACTGCAGTTCTATGTTGGAATGTGACCCAGGGGACTCGTGACGTTTAATGCATCGCAGTGTGGTCTTTTGAGTACATGCTACTATTGAAGATTTCGCGTAATTAAATTCGACTGTTACAGGATGGCAGTTTGATATGTACACATGTGTGGTGTATGCTTCAATAAATATAATATAAAACCAAAATATTGTGGCTGGAAGAAAGTTGTGAGTTCTAATGGATATGCCAAGCAATTTGGAACAGATACATAATATGGAAAATGTAAATAAAGCAATGCTTAGCACACTAATTACAAATAGAAGCGTGAAAGCAATATTACAATAAATAGTTCGGTGTGTGTCTTTTTCTTGACATTTTGACAATATGTAAAAGCCGGTTTCGTACAAAAATATAGCATGCAAATACAGGCCACAGAGATTAGTTATATGAAAAGATTGTACACAAAGCAAAGCATTTACAGTTCCTGTGGAGTTGACAAAAGCATAATGATTAGTAAGAAGCAAAGAGGTGATGAAATATACCATCAGTAAAGAAAACTTGAGACTTTTGATCTTAGAAGGTAAAGAAGGAACACCATCGGGCATAGTATTCGAACGCTGTGAGTCAACCGGGAAAGGGAGTATCTTTTTTCATTTCATCTTTTAAAACATCCAAATCAACTTCCGAGCCGATACGATGGATGCGACTGTTCTCCGTTTTGCGAATAAGGATTTGACCATTTTTCTTCCATACAAAGCGAAATCCACTTTCTTTGGCGAATGATCGAGTCATGCCGTATAAACGACGATCAGCTTTAATCAAGTGCTCATTGATGTAAAATGAACGAGGCGGCCCAGGCAATCCGATCATTTCAGTGTTTAGATTGCGCCGCACACGAGCAGCATGGAGCAGGTTATCTCGCGGTGCACGACGTGTCAAGCGTAGCACTATGGGGCGGGGACGGTCGACCTGCCCCTGCCCCTCCGCCTGCCACCGGCCCACGCGAGACACATGAACCACATCTCTGGGGTCAACTTCCACATTAAGTGTTTTAGCAATCACGCCAATAATGTGGCCCAAGTTTTCTCCTTTTTGCTCTGGGATTCCAGTGAGCTCCACGTTATTCAAAACTTGCATCCTATCCCGTTGCACCAGCTCAGAGCGCAACTGCCTCACCTCTTCCCGCAAATCTTCAACCTCCAACTCCATATGCTCCAGTCGCTCTAGTTTATTCTTCATATCCGATATCTCCGTCCTAAAATTAGAAATCTCCTCACGGCATAACAGCATTGAATTGTTGAGTGCGCTGATACTAGTGTTAAGTACCTCAAACATAGAACTAAAACGCCGCATCGTTTGTTGTAGTGACTCCTCCTCTTGTGGTTGAGGTTGAGGTAGGGCAGCCGGTGGATCATCGCTGCTATCTAGGAACGAGCTATGTGAGCCAATACCCGGGGCACCGTCCTGGCCCCGCACCCGACTGTCCGTGTTCACAAAGAATTTTGTATCCTGCTGCCCATTATCGTCACATGATATATTCATGTCAGCTGCGAGGGCCTTGCGAACAGGTGTGTTATCCCTATTGCCGCGTGTGCCTGGATAGTTACAGGTTGGACACAGCCAGTGCTTGGTTAAGTTTGATTTGTTTGCATTGTAGTATGCACTCGTCATATTTAGACAAGCATAATGGAACAGGCCACGACATTTAGTGCAGGCTAACGATTCGGTGGGATATTTGATATCTCTATTGCATGAAAGGCACTTCATATTATCTACTTGTATACTTGCGTCACAATTTTCGCAGCTAGAATTCACTTCTAAATTCTTCCGCCGCTGTAGTTACACCTCGGGATCCTAGTGCAGCTGTGTTAACGCACACGTTCTATTGTTCGACAATCCTGACGATCAAGCTGCCGGAACCGGTTATCTCCGATGTAAGCGACCGGTGTACGTTATAAGCCACTTAATGTGCGGTAGGTCAGGGTCCAAATAATTATTTTAAAAAACTAATTTGAGATATCTCGCGAACGCGTAATCCGAATTAAAATATTTTTCTTAAATTTTTGAACTAATTGCCCAATCTTTCAAACTAAGTAAAATACTTGTCGGAATTAAGAAAAAAACCCACTTCTTTAATTAAAAAATTGCAAGATGAATGAGAAGTACGTGTGTCCACTACTAAGACCGGCGACGAACTCCGGTTGCTGTTCCGGGACTGTATACGATACCTAAAACACTGTGTATGTGTAGTGTATACTATATAATCTCATTCCATACTCTATTTGACTATTCCAGAGCTTTTATACAAACAATCCCTGGGGATTCTAGACAATACCTGATTTCATAATCTTGGTTTCATAAATTCTATAATATAAAAGAAAGTCGTGTTTGTTACAACACTTATAACTCGAGAACGGCTAGACCGATTTTGATCAAATTTGGTATGGAGGTAGCCGATACCCTGGATTAACACATAGGCTACATAATTTTCTGAAATTCCCACGTGAACGAAGTCCCGGGCGTAAAGCTAGTTATAAATAAATAAAACGCCATACACTCAAAGGCCCACATTAAGGTTTTCTCTTGTGTCGTGGGTCCCTCGGAACCCCTTATAAAGACAGACACAAACACCCACGACCCGACAATAAACATCTGCTTTTAACACAAATATTTGCCCCAACTGGGATTCGAACCCAGGACCCGTCGATCAAGAGGCAGTGCCACTACCACTCGACCAAACCAGCCGTCAATTGCTAGTAACATTATGGTAACATTATACAACCTTAATGCAATCTTACTGTTCAGCAAGTACTTGTAACTTCGTTCTTACTTAGACATAGACATACTTCTGTAGAAACTCTAGGAAATAAAATTTTCTAAAACATAAAATTCCAAAATAGAGTCAGAGATGTTTCGGCTTTTACCATCCCATAAGTACCACTTTTCAACCGACTTTAAAAAAAGGAGGAGGTTCTCAATACGACTAAGTTTTTTAGGGTTCCGTACCCAAAGGGAAAAAACGGGACCCTATTACTAAGCCTCCGTTGTCCGTCCGCCCGTCCGTCCGTTCGTCTGTCACCAGGCTGTATCTCGTGAACCGTGATAGTTAGTCAGTTGAAATTTTCGCAGATGATGTTTTTTCATTGGCCCTATAACAACAAAATTTGTTGTTTTTAGTATTAGTATTTAATACTAAAAACCAGAATAAAATAAATATTTAAGGGGGCTCCCATACAAAAAACGTGATTTTTTTGCTCATTTTATAGAAAGTCTGTCTGAGGCTGTATCTCATGAACCGTGATAGTTAGACTGTTGAAGTTTTTACAGATGATGTATTTCGGTTGCTGCTATAACATCAATTACTAAAAACTAGAATAAATTAAATATTTAAGGGGGCTCCCATACAACAAACTTGATTTTTTTTTGCCGCTTTTATAGCGATAATGGTGTTTATAGATTCCGACTCGCACTTGGCCGGTTTTATAAGTAATAGTACGGAACCCTTCGTGCGCGAGTCCGACTTGCACTTGACTAGTTTTTATTTAATGTTTGTTCTTTGAAAAAATATACTCCTTTTCGAAAATTACTAGTAGTAGTTAATTTTTTTTTTACAGAAACTAAAATTACTTACAAACCAAAACGGCATCAAAATAATTAGTGCCGTTTTGGTTCGTGGTAATTTGCTAATAGGCATTGTAGTCCGCGGAAAATACGATAACTGAAGAAATAAATCATGTAATTTTAAAATATTCGAAGTTCCACAGTAGCACGTTTATGCTACGGTACCCCACACGTCATCTTCCTCTGATGAAGAACTCTATCTCGACCATTAAACTTTATGCACTTGTCCTGTAAGTAACTTTCAACCAGGCGCTACAGGTAGGAAGGTACCTGATGGTAAACCAGTACCTCCCTTATCGTCCTCCAGGGTAACGAGTTAAAGGCGTTGTTGATATGAAGACTTGCCGCAATCGCGTCAACGTCGAGCGTGACTGTCGGAAACCGAACTGGTCATTCGACAGGTCGGGGCCGACGCTCCACAAGTGCGTGCTGAACCAGAGGAAATAATTCTTTCGAATAGTTTTCCGGCCTCGTCCAGCAGGCAAATGGGTCGGTATGCAGAAAGAGAATCTGCAGACCTGCCCTATTTCCTCAAGAACACCAATCGTGCTTCTTTTCAGCCCGTGAGAACCTAACCTAACCTAAGTTTAATTTCATTTAATATACAAAAACAAGAATTGATCTAAAGACCAAGCAAGCAAGCAATTTTTCATCAATGGTGTTCCTTAGAGATTTTAAAATGTCCTCTTTTTTCGTATCCATTAACATTTCAGAGTTTTATACTGGGTACATCATAGACATAGAAATAAGTTGAATACCACTTTCTAAACCAAAAGTCCTCAATGACCTGTATTTCTATACAAAGTATATACATGTATAGAGGTCAGTGAAGTTTCGAAAGACTTGTTGTAAAGTAGTCATAGACATAGAAAAAATAACTGTGCATGTCATAGACATCTTTATGTCAGTGGTGCATTAACATGACTTCAACTTATTTCTATGTTTATGAAATGGAATAATACTTATATGGCAATGACCTATCATACAACTTATACCAAGTCAGTGCTCCATTGAGAAATCATTGAGAAACGATCGGTGGACATAGACAATGGATTTTGAACGATAAGTTTTCCATTTGGAAGTCATTAAGGTGTTCATTAAGCTTACATTCCACTGACACACTTCTGAGACACAACTTTCACCCTATCGAAACTCAACTGAAACCCTATCGACATCCAACTGGAGTTACAGAATCGAGGCCCTGATCGGACATTGTGTTTAGTTTAGTCGTATAAATGACATAATTTATTTATGCCTACTGATTTTAAGTACCGCCTTCAAAAGACTGCCAATTCTTAGCTTTTTATAATAAAACTAGCATTCCGCCCGGGACTTCGTTCCCGTAGTAATTTGGGGAAATTATGTAGCCTATGTTCTTCAGGGATAATGTAGCATTATAAATGATAAAATAATTTTTCAAATAGGTCCAGTAGTTTTGGAGCCTATTCAATGCAGGCAAACAAACAAACAAACAATCAAATCATTGCTCTTTATAATATTAGTTTAGATACCGGATGAAATTCGGGAGGCGACAACCGAGGGCATTCTTTGAAACAAACTCTAGTCATTGTTGACGAGCAAGGCTTACTACAGTTTAAGAGAGTTCCTAGATGAATTTATTTAAATTTTTAGCAATATTTATTTAGATAAAAGCATATTTTAAGAACGTCCAATTACATCACTCTAGTGACGCTGCAATTTGAATAGTAAATGGACATTGCCACAGCGGTAATTTGATTTGATGATATCGGCTTCCACCCAAGTTGCACTACCTAGCATAGATTGCTAACGACCTATTTCGTGCATCCGTATAGTACTTAGGTAACTTATTGATACATTAACCGCAGCTTCCTGTAATAGAAACCAAGAGGATATCACCTTTGAATATATTTGTTTTCTAATTCTAATAAAATATGCAACATATTGGACAATTTTAAAGACACATGAAATTCTTTTTTTTACACGAATTTTTTGTTGTTGATTCTATATATATGTATACAATACACTTCCAAGCTACTGCACAAAGTAACCAAGTGCATATCTGTGTGAATATAAATCTTTTATTGCACGTCAACTTGTAAATATTACTTGTCACATAAAGTGACAAGTAATATTTACAAGTTGTAACAGTAATCAACTTTACTTACTTGACTACCGGAAAGGGCAGCGTAGGAAGGTCTCACACAAGGTGTAGCGACGATCTAGTAATGATTGTGGGAAGGTGGCGCAGGACCGATCGATAGGTGGAGATCCTTGGGGGAAGCCTATGTCCAGAAGTGTACGTCTTGTGGTTGATATAATGATGATGATTATGACTTATTTTACTGGTATGTTACAACCGCAACGTTGCGGCAGCATTATTTACGTGACACGTGGGTCGTGAGCGTACTGTAAGAAGTACATACTTTTAGTGCATAGGTCATTACCACAGAAAGCTTCTAAGAGTCATCAACGCTCATTGGCAACAAAGAGATTGCACGCACTGCCTTGGAGTGTCGTCTATTGCGTTGGTGCAGCTTCAGATGAGAAATACTTGCAATTTTTTATTGTACTCGGCAGGTGTTTGTGTCATCTGTACCCACTACTTCTAAACACAACTGAACATAGCCTTGAGAGTTGTTTCATCGCTTGTAAAAATAAAAAATACTCAACTAATCCAATACTTTGTTTCATGTCAATGCTTGACTTGCAAATCGAAAAGATTTAAGTAAGTATTAAATTATTTGACTGTTATGTTTACTGTGGATGAATAAAATTGAAAAAAAAAATCACGGTTCTTCACTTTACTTACAAAACATGCATTAGTCACTGACATAGAAAAAAGTAGAGCATTAAACACATTATGAAAAGGCGGACAAAAGACGGGTAGGTATATGTTTTAGCTTTAGCTTTATCTTCCAGGCAACTTTCAGGTTATGGAAACTAATATTACCATCGACATAAACTACAAAATAATTCGTGTTAGCTGGCCTTGCTGGGCCGTTGCATGCCTCACCTATGTTCACACGAACATAACCAGCCAAGCAGTGAATCAATCTTGTTAAACTCGTGTAATAATCAGGGTTACGCCATTATCCGCTAATTGCTAATTTCACGCGAGGAAATCGGCTTGCACACACGTTTTGAAACCAACTTCATTACCAATGTTCGATGAAGAACTCGAACAATGGGTCGGTGGAGGATTTGTATGATGCAGAAATTGTAATCCTGGGTTTTTTTGCCGTGTGGTGATCGGTTGAGAACAAAACCACCATATTTCTTTCCGTGGGTGTCGTAGAGGTGACTAAGGAAACAAAAATGAGACCTGCTTCCTATTAATCCTACCCAGGCAATGACACCTCAATTCGTTTTGAATGCTCTGAACCTGAGGTGGCATCCTATGGTCTCATGCGGTATGGTAGGCTTTGTGAAGGGCCGTCGGTTCGCGACCACCCTCCTACCGAAGTTCGACACCATACAGCTTACTGTGTTCCATCGGTGCGTAGGAGTACCAGTGCCTTATAGGCATTTTCTGGGTTAACTCACTCCATCGTCGACCTCATCTATGACCTTGGCCAAGATTGGGGTCAAGAGCTAACCCATCTTATAAAAACATTAAACTGAACAACTCTACCCAAGGAACTTACATGCAACTCGCACAAGTTGTATGGAGACGCGAATTTTTTTTTCTTATTTCGCCCTATGTTCTTTGGGAAAGTTTTTTAGTTTAATGGGCTGATTCACATCCTCAGTTTTCGCTAACTTATTTAAAGTCACCTAATATACTGTCAGATAAAATACAATATGATACTTAGGATTTATTTTATGTGGGGCTGCTATCTAATACATAATGACCATTTAGGCACACTTAGTTTTTCCAAATTACTTAGTAAAAAACCTGACTGCTTATATAAAATAAATAAAATAAAATAAAATAACGTTTGTTGCCGAGAAGAAATTTTCGAAGATTTACGAAATGACAAACGGAAAGTAGTTTTGCATGGATTATTGTTGAAAAGTTTGCTTCGCATGGATTATATTAATTGCATAAAAATATCCTATAGGCTAAAAAGCCAAAGGAGTTGCAACATATCCCACCGGATCGTATGATATCACCTTCGTTAGCATTTACTTTCGTTTTCTCGTGGTCGCACCGGTTGGTTTTTCTCAAAAGCGATTATATAAGGCGAAAAACCGGCAACGTGCAGGATTGGATGGCGGGTGACCGCAAAGTGTGCCGCTGGCCGGCCGTGACTGCGCACGCGTCGATCGTCAGCACCACGACAACACGCGCCTCAATTATCCCTTTTTTAAGCTACATCCAGCGGCGCAGCGATTGCTTAATTGAAGAAGCTTCGACTGATACTTATTTTAGGGAAGTTATTGCAAACATTTAAAAGTGAAACTTTTGTTTTAGATGTTAACTTTTGGCCACATAATCTGTCAAAGAGTAACAAAGACACACGTGACGCTTGCCAGACTCGTGAACAAACATCTGCTTTTTATTATAGAGGCCCTCATAGCCCAGTGGCACTCGCTGAGGAAAAGAACCTAACGGGTGACCAAAGTGGCAATTTATCACAAGAGCGTTTCTGTGCTTCGGGGGGCACGTTAAGCAACGGAGTCGGCTATTGTAGATTGACTATTATACTATCGTAAACTTGTTGCCGATTACAGCATACTGTAATTTTACAGCAGATGTTATATTTAAATTAGCATTCCACCCGCGACTTCGCTCGCGGAGGCCTTATGTCACCCCCACACCCTCCAACTATCCCTGAGCAAAAAATTGAAGAAAGGACAAAGAAAAAACATTCATATTTATAATATTACAGAAAGGATAACGAAAATACAATATTTAGCGGTCTTAAAATTATCTGTAAGTGCTAATCTCCCGTGGTGTCAAGGCAAGGTGCGTACGTGCTCGGAGCGGTCTACCGCAGCTCAAAATTATCACACGAATTATAAAACACTTAGAGCCTTAGCTTACTTTACTGAATTTTACTTTCAAATCTTGTAAATATACAGAAAAATAATACATAAAAATAAAACAAGCATAAAAATAACGTGCCCCTCGGTGGGGACGTATATGGGGCTGGTAAAAAAATAAATCGTTCCCTATAGCAAAACTTTAGGGGCTGAGTCTCCACATTAAATTGAATACTTTCCCTAATGAACATATGTAGGTTGAAATATAAGATAAATTCTATGTTCTTATGTTCCTTGGGGAAAGCTAGGTTACTTAGTTTGGTGACGAGTGACGAAAATCATCTCTATTGCATACAAAATAATTACACCAGTGCAGCGGCACGCTATGATGGCCGTTGTCCAGTGTCCACTCATGAAGTTTCGTATTAATTACAATACATTTGAAGGAGCAAATTGTTGTTCTTTATATTGTCAATAACGGTCTTCATAGCGTGCCGTAGTTACTTCGCTGTTATAGAATAAACGACCACGTCAGCGTCAACATGTGCGGTGATATGTGCTGTCATGTTTAAGATAAAGGTATCAACTCAATACGAAGGTCTATGTCAATACCTTTCTAAACGAAGTGGTCAAAGGAAGTAAAGTAAGTAAGGATCTATTGCAAATATACCAAACCAAACAAAAATACATTCCCAGCTGTATTTCTTTACCGTGAGTATTGTGCGAGTGACATTGACGTGGGTTTATAAAATATGTGTAAAGAGAAACCTTTTCACATCATCTGTGGTTCGACGTACATTCGTAAATGGATCGCGGGTGGACTCGCTGAAAGATAAGCAAAAAGCTTTGATGTTTTAGGGCAAAAATAAATTGCTGAGAGGCACTGGACACGATAGTCCCCTACATTTTACTCTATCCTAAATATACCGTTGACAGGAGCTTTAGGATACTTCAATCTCTCATCTCTAAGAGGGAGGAAGTGAAAGAGTGCTATCTTCCGCTTTACAAATGAATTAAAAATACTTTTGTTAAACTGTTGAAGTAATTGCAAAAAAAAGTTGCTAAACAATATGTTCTAGAGTTAAAAGGACTGGCAGAAAAATTGGACACAGAAACAAAATATTATATTTCAACTTCAAAATTAATTAATGAGGACTTGGCAAAAAGGTTCCAGGTTCAATATGAAGATTTTGTCTCAAATTTAGAGTGTCAATTATCCAACCTACAAAACACTAAGGATACATCCACCGGTACCAAGCTGCCAAAGCTAGAACTATCGAAGTTCGATGGCACCCAGACAAAGTGGCAGGAATTGCGAAAGAAAAACTTGGAATGAGCCATCTGCCAACTCTTTCCAGGCATACTTTCGAAGCCAGTAAGTTGGCGAAAGGCTGACAACCTATACCACTGTACTCATGTTTCATCTAATAAACCTCAGAATGATTGTCAAAGATGGCGTCAAGTGGCTCTAAAACAACATGATGTTCTGCCCTCGAAGGGAATAATATGCGTTAGTGTATGTATGTATTTGCACAAACCAAGCCCAGTAGTATACACTAAGTTTCTCCCTGCTTCTTGGGTTTCTGGGTCAAGTACAAGAAACATGCACATGTGCCCGAGAAAAACTCGTCCTTTTTACAAAACAAAGACAAAAGTTCCCTTAGGTCTCCAGAGAGTGAAACAGTTGGAATCGCATCACCATGCTATTTTCAAAGCATTTGTGGTGCGGTTCCCGACGTTCATGCTGGAGACAGTCATGAAGGAGAGCTTTTGGCCGGAGGGCGTGGTGTTCCGCCGTTTTCGAGGGAGATTCCCGGTTATAGACACCCCCGGAAAAACAGTCGGGAAATAGTGTTAATTAAGTTTTAATTTTGTTAAATAATATTTTATATGTATGTTAGTCTGTAAGGTATTTATCTATGGGCCTAGTTGCCTGAAAATAAATGATTTTATTATTATTATTATTTTACGCAAAGATTTGCCCCACCCGGGAATCAAACATTTAACCGTCAATTCAGAGGCATCGCAGTTATTACCACCGAAATCGGACCTCTGGGACCTTATTCTCTAAGTGCGATAGTGATAATCAAGCTGTATCGCAATCTTATCGCAATCAATTACTGTCAAATAAATTATAGATGGAACAGGAAATGGCCAACTTCATGTTATACTGTCCGAATTCTCAAGCTGTTATAACTGGAACAAAGACAGAGAATGACATTTTGAATGATATTGAATGAATGTAATTGTCAATTTGTCAATTATTTTCATGTTATTTGATAATTTCTTATGAAATGTTTTGTAATTATTCAAAAATACTAATGTTATTTAACAAGAAAAAGTAATTTGGGAGATACTGCTCTCTTAAAAATTAATGAGGTAAATAGAAATAGCCATATTGGGAAGTATTGACATGCTTTTAACCAGAAAAAAGGGTTGTTTTATATTATTCTGGTGTTTGTTTACTTCTGAGAAATACTATTATTATGTTATTTTTCTCGTGTGATTGATAAAAAACATGATTATTGTTACGCAATTATAGCAAAGTAAACGTATGTATACGTATTTGTGGGTACTTCGGAATTTGTTGGGGGAATAATGATGCATCTCACGAGTATATGTATATAAAAAAGTGCAAAAATTTTGCAAAAGATCGTCAAGCTGTACCATTTTTATAAATAAATAAACGCTACCTACTCAGAGGCCCACATTAAGGTTGTCCCTTGTATCGTGGGTCCCTTGGAAAACACAAAGACAAACACAAACACCCATGACCCGAGAACAAACATCTACTTTTTACACAAATGTTTGCCCCGGCTGGGGATCGAATCCAGGACCCGCCGATCAAGAGGCAGCGTCACTACCACTTGACCAAACCGGCTACATTATACATTATACCCCTGATTAT
Source organism: Aproaerema taeniolella (assembly GCA_949987775.1). Taxonomy (NCBI): domain Eukaryota; kingdom Metazoa; phylum Arthropoda; class Insecta; order Lepidoptera; family Gelechiidae; genus Aproaerema; species Aproaerema taeniolella. The sequence goes on from OX465248.1 coordinate 8,001,559, forward strand.
GGATCATATTAAAACCCTAAGTATTTTTGATTGCTTGACGCTCTGCCAACCCAAGTGTTAGTACGTATATGTCCAATACAGGCGGTCGTCTCGTATGCCACTTAATTTTTAACGTTCTCAAATCATGATTTTTAAAAATAATGTATTAAAATCATTATTTAACACCATTTTCCAGATATTCAATGTTCATCATAGCAAACGTCTGGACATGCAAATAAAATAACATATTTTACATTTTGACAATGTCTGAACTTCCTAACGTGAATCCTTTCTTTGGAAATAGAAGTTTTAACTGCAAAACGAGGACGAGATGAAGAAGTGTTTCCCAAATTATGATATTTATCATTGAGTTATCATTATCGAGCAAATTTTAATTACAATTAAGCTTGGATAATTAAACCACATACCACCACATACGTAAAAGGGATCATAGTCGTAAGTGTACAGATAGATATATGATTTATATCTTAACACACTTCTTCTTATCATGTAGGTATAGTCAAGTGTGAAGTGTGTTTACCCACTGAAGATTCCAAAAAAAAGTTCGGTTGAGCTTGTCCAGTCCAACAGTGGGTTCACATAGTACTTATCAAACAAAAAAAAACCCTGTGAATCAAGAACTAATAGCGTATTTTCTTAAACCTTTACGTAGCCTCTGAGTTAGTTTTATCTGTAAATATAAATCCCATTACACATTGCAGAAATGTGAACTGAGAGGCATTTTTAATATTGTGATATATGCCTTGGTTGTTGACTTCAACGAAATAAGAAGTAATATCTAAATGGGTGCCTTTAATTTTGAAGTCGGTAAACATTTTTATAAAAATTTTATTTATTGTATGTTTGTTTGTAACGAATAAACACAAAAACTACTGGACCGATTTTAAAAAATATTTCACTATTAGAATGCTACATTATCCCCGAGTAACATAGGCTAGGATATCAGTTTTCTAAATTCCCACGGAAACGAATTCCCACGTCGGAATCTATTATGAATAAAGTTTGATAAGGTACTTACATTACAGGCACTTTAAGTAAGTGTTCCTAATAAAATCAATAAATTGAAAAATTATAATGACAAACATATTATTTGAAGTCTTTACCTTCCTTACAGCATTAAGATAAAATGTAGGGCTTCGTTTGAAGCCCTAACTATTGAATTTTATATTTTCGTTTCACTTTTTGTTTACCATAGCATGTTTGGATAATATTGTCACAGCTGTCTTGTCATCGTTCTGTCCTCGAATTCTATGTCTTTGGTTTATGCCATCATTCTACGCTATGACATCATTCTATGTCGTTGGTCTTACCTTAACCATTTTAACCATTGACATAGAATGATGCTTAGACTGGCCACTTACTTTTGTCAGTCTTTATTTTTTTTTTTTTTTTGGATGTGGACTTCAGATTTTGGAGTGGAGAGAAAAACTTGGAGCTGAAGAAAACCACCTTTTCCCCCGTCCTGGTGCTCTGAGTAGAGACTAACACCAGGACCTTCTATTTTAAAAGACCTTCCCTGGGTCAATGCTTGGCCCAGGGACTGGAAAGTTCGTAAAATCAAACTTGAACCTTTAATTAGAAGCAGTGTTCTAAAACTAACTATTTTCTCCAAGAACTCTAGCCCAAGACAATCTAAACGTCTTATAAAGTGCGGTTTGCACCTGTTTCGGCAGCGACTCTAATTGTTGCTAACTACCGCCTTATTTCTTCTACGCCTCTCCAGTGTCACTATAGCGACGGTATTTGTGATTCCATCATGATTTCAATGGGATTCTAAAAGCCTGATACTTCAACGGACCTACACCTGGATCTACGCGTCACCCCGTATTGTTGCCCCCTTTATTATTAATTATGTATTTAGTATCAGTATACCACGAGCCGTAGTGTAGATAGTTTACTCGCTTGTTAACCTTTACCCAATAAATCTCTGTGTCTTACCATAATCCATCTTCTCTCTTTCACCTTTCCTCTCCACCTAGGTCGCTACGTTTGCCTAGGATTCTGACCCTAAGGTCTTAGAATCCTCGACGCAACGCCTAGAAACTCTAAATTTCCACCTAGGATTTAGTGACCTAAGCTCCTAAAGCCTAGCTGTAATCCTACACTACCCCTATACTTTTCTTTACTTTTAACTCGTAATATTCTCCTAGGACACTAAATCCTAGGTGTAATACTACAGTTTGGCGCCCTTCTTTACGAACCTACCCCCCCTCTAAATTCTAAAACACCACTTACTCAAGTGTATTTAAATTAAGACACTATTTTAGGCACATTTCGATAATTTGTTTGGATTTACTACCTACGATATACTACCTACTTGTTACTACTTACTATTTACTACCTTCTATTAACTACCTACTATACCTACTACTTACTTACTTACTAAGTACTTACTTACTACTTAATTACATACTTAGTACTTACTTACTACTAGCACTATAACACTTATTCTTTTACTTATTATTCTACTACACATTATTCTACTTATTCTATTTATTACTTATCTACTCTTATTCTCTACCTACACATATTTCACCTTACACAACTTTTTTCATTTTGTTAAAGGACATTGTGAAAAAAGGTGTCTTTTTGGTATAAAGGACATGGTGAAAAAAACTAACATTTTGGTTAAAGGGACATTCTCGTACTGTGAGTTACCCTAATTACACTATTGGCTCTAAGCTTGTAATTCTTAGTTTAATATTGTAATAAGTACTTAGTTTAATATTTTAGATTTTAGTGCTTAGTTTTAATGTTCATGTCGAACAAATTTTTAAATTGTTAATAATTTTTAACTATTTAATTTTAAGAAAGAACACTTTAATTTAAATAGACTAACTTGATATTTTAAAAAAATACCAACCTTTTAAATTAATAAAATCTTTAAATTGTTAATCATCTTTAACAATTTACCTTAAAATAATTTATATGTGATGTAAAAAACACAACTTGTTAAATAATAACAAATTTAATCTGTACTATTATTTTTACCAAATGTTATTTTTTTTTTTTCTCCTAACTTAAACTTATGCTATCTTAATTTTATTGACTATTCTTTAATTTTTCTGACTTATTCTACTATACTATAACTTAAACCTATTTTATTTTATTCCAACTTTCTTTGTAAATCTGCAATATGGCTCGTCGTATTGTTTTTAATTTACTGAATAAAGCAGAAGCCGAATATGAGGTTAAGATCCGTAATGAGGAACCTGCATCGACGGTCTCTAATCTCCATTCTCAGCTAAAAATATTGTCCAATATCTCCCCTGAACAGATTGAAACATCTCCTATTCCCCTTTCAACTGACCTTGATCAAATAGATCACTCTCTAAAGTATGCAGAACTTAAATTCGATCTGGGCAAGGAACAGAACTTCCCCAAGATCGAGGCATACTTGAATCACATCTTCTTCAGACTCCAACGTATAGACGTTGATACTTGTGATGATGACCCTTCTGCTCTCGATAAATTATACTCTCTCCGTCAACGCTTCAAAAATTTGGAAAAACAATTTAAAGATCTTACAGCTAAAGAGGAGGAATTTCAACCCTCTCTTCAGGAACTCCCAACAGATGACTGCGTTCCCTCACCTAGGAACCAGCCTTCTAAGGATACTCCCCTTTCTAATTTGCATTCTTACACTAAATCTTTAGGCGAATTGAGGAAATTTTCCTATTCTGGTGATTCTTGTCCTAAGTCTTTTTTGTTAAAATTGGAGGAATTTACAACTTCTCGGGGTATTCCTAAGGAGTCATTAATTAAACATGCTTCGGAATTTCTTTCTAATAACGCTCTTCATTGGCTCCGTTTTAAGCTTACTCGGAATCCAGCTTTGACTTGGTCCGACTTTTCAACCTCTTTAGTTCAGGACTTTAGCGAATACGATTGCGACTATAAAATTCTAACTGCAATTCGAAATCGCACTCAAGGCTCTAATGAGAATATTATTATTTACATTTCGTTGATGAATGGAATGTTTTCAAGACTGACTAAGAAATTGTCTGAGACAGATCAACTAGACATTCTTAAACGTAACATACGTCCCTGCTATTCTATCTATCTAGCCTTGGTTAACGTAAATTCTATCGATTCTCTTATCTCTACTTGCCGGAAATACGAGGAATTTATTGATAAGGATCGGAATTTTAAAGAACCAACGTCTGATTATAATCCTCTGGTCTCAGAGTTTAACTATACACCTCCAGTTTCTTCTAAACCCTCTACGTCTTTTAACACTAATCCTTCTTCTTTTAAAACTAATTTCTCATCTTTTAAACCTAATTTCCAAAATAGGAAAGCGGTAAATGCTACTTCTTCACAATCTCCTAGCTCGTCTACCAATATTCAACCTTCTGAGGTCCCTTCACCTACTCCCATCTTGGATTCTACACCATCAACTAACGCTACTTACGTACCTTCTGCATTTTATCTACATTGTCCTCGTTGTCGAACTAACGATCACTCTCTAAAAGCTTGCAAACAACCTAGGATACCCATTTGTTTCAAATGCGGTCTAAAAGGTGTAATTTTCCCTAATTGCCCTAAATGTAACCCTACCTATAATTCTAATTCAAAAAACTAGATTCTAACTTGAATCCTAAACCTAGTTTTGATAAAGCTGACTGGGATAAATGGTTATTGACGATTAAAACCTTCTTAGGTTGCTATAGGATCTCTTCAGTTTTCTACAAGAACGAAAGTGATCACAACCGTCCTTTCTTAAAGGTTTCTATCGATAATAACTTATTTTCTGCGCTTCTCGACAGCGGCAGCTCTATCACTATCTTAGGCAATAATTCTCATTTTGAAATTTTAAAACTAGGTTTTGAGTTGTTCAAGTCAAACCCTATTACTGTCGCTACGGCAAATCGTCATGAAGTAAAATCTCTTGGTTACTTTGATCTTCCTATAACTTTTAATGATCACTGCCATATAATTAGAGCTTACGTGTTCCCTGAAATGTTTCCATCCTTTATCTTAGGCATTGACTTTTGGAAAAAATTTAATCTGATGCCAAAATCTTTATTATCTTTAACTAACAAATTTAACTCATGTTCTATTACTACGGGTCAGACTGATAAGGTCTTACCATATGTTAATCTTAGTGATTCTCAAAAAGTTATTGCAGACAGTATTATCCAACGCTTTAAGGATATCTCCTTTGAAAGCAAGGGTGAACTTGGTCGCACTGATCTTATTACTCACCGGATTGATACCGGAGATTCTCTTCCGATCAAGCAGAAATGCTATAGACTCTCTCCTGAGAAACAAAAAGCCTTGATCGATGAGGTTGACAAGATGTTAGCCTGGAAAGTCATTGAAAAATGCGAAAGCCCTTGGCTTTCTCCTGTCCTTATCACGCCTAAGTCTAACGGTGAATGGCGTTTCTGTGTCGATAGCAGAAAACTCAATGCTATTACCCGTCGTGATGCCTACAGCCTTCCTTTCATAAATGAAATTTTGGACAACCTTAAGAATGCTAAATACCTTTCTAGCATTGACATTGCTAAAGCCTTCTGGGAAATCCCTTTGGATCCAGCTGATAGAGATAAATCTGCTTTCTATGTACCCGGTAGAGGAATGTATAGATTCGTTGTCATGCCCTTCGGACTTACAAACGCTCCAGCTACTCAGCAACGCTTGATGGACAGATTGTTCACTCCGGAGTTCGAAAACAAAGTATTCTGTTATTTAGATGACATTGTTGTCATAAGCGAGACCTTTGAGGAACATATCTCCCTTCTACTGAGAGTAGTTGAGAAACTTTCGATGGCTAAACTAACCATCAACTTTGAAAAGAGCAAATTCTTTAGAAGCGAGCTTAAATATCTCGGTTACATCGTTGATGCTAATGGTTTACGAGCTGACCCCTCTAAAATTAAAGCTATTCTAGACTATCCTGTTCCAACTTCTCGTAAGGAAGTTAGGAAATTTCTAGGAACTTGTAGCTGGTTTCGACGCTTCATTCCTAACTTTAGTACTATCTCTGCCCCTATTAATAAACTTACTTCTTCAGCTAAGAACGCTCCTAAGTTCGTCTGGGATGCTGAAGCAAACGCTGCCTTCCTCAAACTTAAAGAATGTTTTGTAACTACCCCAGTTCTAGCCTGCCCTGATTTTGACCTTCCTTTTGCTGTTCATTGCGACGCTTCTAACTTCGGTATTGGTGCTATGCTTACTCAAATCCGAAACGGTGAAGAAGTTGTTATTGCTTATATGAGCAAGTCTTTAAATAAACACGAAAGGAACTATTCTACAACGGAACGTGAGACATTAGCAGTTATCACGGCTCTTGAACACTGGCGTTGTTACTTAGACTCTGGTAAACAGTTTACAGTCTACTCTGACCACGCTGCCCTAAAATGGTTTACCAACCTTTCTAATCCTTCTGGCAAATTAGCCCGTTGGACTATTCGTTTATCTTGCTTCAATTTTATTCTTAAACACAAGAAAGGTAAGGATAATTTAGTTCCTGACCTTCTTTCTCGCTCTAAACCTCCAGACTTGAACTCTACTTCTACTCTAGAATTTCAGGCTTGTCCGGTAACGGGCAACCCTATTTCAATTTCTTCTGAAGTAGAACGTTACAACAGGTTACTTTTAGGCTGTCAGAACAATCCTGATTGTTTTCCTAACTATACCCTCAAAGACGGTAAACTTTACCGTTGCATTCACTCTCCTTACTCTCTAAATAATGACTTTATTTGGAAGGAAGTCCCTCCTCCATCTTTAAGGCAATCTATCATCAAGGAAGCTCATGGTCCTCCTTCTAATCCACATCTTGGTATCTTTAAAACCTACAAAAACTGTGTTTAACCTACTATTGGCCTGGCATGTTTAAGCAAATAGCCAAGCTCATATCTTTATGTAATGTGTGTTTAGCTTTTAAATACTCAAATCACTCACCTTACGGTCCTATGGGAAAACCTAAAGTCTGTTCAAGGCCCTTCCAGACTATTTCTCTAGACTTGATGGGACCATTCCCTATGACTAGAGCACGCAATCAGTATATTTTGGTTGTCAATTGCTTATTTACAAAATACACTCTTATCTTTGCACTTAGACGCGCTACCGCATCTAATGTGATTGAAAGACTAGAGAATCTAGTATTTTTGGTTCATGGTGTTCCTCAATACATTCTTACTGATAATGGTGTACAATTTCAGTCTAATGAATTCCGTAACTTACTTAATAAATATAAGATCCCCTATCAAGGTCTTACTCCTTACTACTGTCCACAGGTCAATCCTACTGAAAGATATAATCGTACGATTGTCACGGCACTAGCTTCCCTAGTCAATGAAGATCATAGATCCTGGGATTTGCACTTGCCTAAAATCCAAGCTGCAATGAATAATGCCGTAAATGTCGTTACGGGTTTTTCTCCTGCCTTCCTAACTTTTGGTCGCGAGATCATCACTTGTGGGTCACTTTATACTCATGACTTTAACATTGATGAATTAACCTTCTTGCCACGTGACCTCTATGCCCATAATCTTGGACTCTTGTCCGCACTATTTGACAAGGTGGAAACAGCTCTTCATATTTCTCACCAGAAGAACTCATTACGCTATGACTTACGTCATTCCTTCAAAGAATATTCTGTTGGCGATACCGTTTGGCGCAAGAATTATGTTCAAAGTAACGCTGGTACCTACTTCAGCGCGAAATTTGCGCCTAGATACATTATGTGCAAAGTCGCACGTAAGCTTTCGCCTCTTGTTTATGTACTTGAAGATCCTAATAGTTCCCTATCTAAATGGCACATTAAGGACATCAAAGTATGAAATGCTACTTTTGTAAATACTTACTTCTTATGTAAATACTTTCTCTTCTTTACACTTTACTTTTCCTCTTTTTCTTTCTTCGACTTCAATATTTGGCTTCGTTTGGCACTTTTTTGTTATTATTTCTTTTTGTTATCTCTTGGAGCGGTTGACAACTCCTTAAATAAGCCCTTGTCATATTCTTTTTATCTCTTGGAGCGGTTGACAACTCCTTAAATAAGCCACTGTCATATCTTAACCCTCCACATTAGGCCCCTACTGCCTATGGTTGGGTTGGGTACTACTGTTTCTTATTTCTCCTCAGCAGGCTCCTACGCCCACTGATGGATGAGATGCTACTTCTACTTCTTCTCTTTAACCTACCACGTTAAGCCCGATTGGACTGCTTATCGTTGGTTTGGGTGTTTCTTTTTTTGAAGTTTAGTATTCTTTCTCTACCTTCTTCCCTACTCTCGATTGGTTGCATACTAAACCTCCTTTCGTTAGAGAAGTTTTGTAGCTACAGAAACTAACTTCCTATTTTCTATTGGGTTTTCGCATAGAGCGGCTGACTACTCTTTAAATAAGCCTACAGTCCCGCCTCTTTATAGGCAAGAGCGGCTGACAACTCTATAAATAAGCCTATTGGTCATGTATATCATCTTTTGAAGCACTATCTCCGGAGTACGCGTCATTGAATGTGAACCGTACCCCAACTAATGTTAGTGTGAAGTATGTTTGCGAATGAATATATGATAGTGTTATGTGAGTGGTTATGTTAGTGTGAAGTATGTTTGCTGATGAATATATGATAGTGTTATGTGAGTGGGAATTTTGCTTCCCAAAAATTTAACAAAAAATTTTTCTCTGAAGTCGAAAAATTTTCCGGGGTTGTTGGGGTAATGTAGGGCTTCGTTTGAAGCCCTAACTATTGAATTTTATATTTTCGTTTCACTTTTTGTTTACCATAGCATGTTTGGATAATATTGTCACAGCTGTCTTGTCATCGTTCTGTCCTCGAATTCTATGTCTTTGGTTTATGCCATCATTCTACGCTATGACATCATTCTATGTCGTTGGTCTTACCTTAACCATTTTAACCATTGACATAGAATGATGCTTAGACTGGCCACTTACTTTTGTCAGTCTTTATTTTTTTTTTTTTTTTGGATGTGGACTTCAGATTTTGGAGTGGAGAGAAAAACTTGGAGCTGAAGAAAACCACCTTTTCCCCCGTCCTGGTGCTCTGAGTAGAGACTAACACCAGGACCTTCTATTTTAAAAGACCTTCCCTGGGTCAATGCTTGGCCCAGGGACTGGAAAGTTCGTAAAATCAAACTTGAACCTTTAATTAGAAGCAGTGTTCTAAAACTAACTATTTTCTCCAAGAACTCTAGCCCAAGACAATCTAAACGTCTTATAAAGTGCGGTTTGCACCTGTTTCGGCAGCGACTCTAATTGTTGCTAACTACCGCCTTATTTCTTCTACGCCTCTCCAGTGTCACTATAGCGACGGTATTTGTGATTCCATCATGATTTCAATGGGATTCTAAAAGCCTGATACTTCAACGGACCTACACCTGGATCTACGCGTCACCCCGTATTGTTGCCCCCTTTATTATTAATTATGTATTTAGTATCAGTATACCACGAGCCGTAGTGTAGATAGTTTACTCGCTTGTTAACCTTTACCCAATAAATCTCTGTGTCTTACCATAATCCATCTTCTCTCTTTCACCTTTCCTCTCCACCTAGGTCGCTACGTTTGCCTAGGATTCTGACCCTAAGGTCTTAGAATCCTCGACGCAACGCCTAGAAACTCTAAATTTCCACCTAGGATTTAGTGACCTAAGCTCCTAAAGCCTAGCTGTAATCCTACACTACCCCTATACTTTTCTTTACTTTTAACTCGTAATATTCTCCTAGGACACTAAATCCTAGGTGTAATACTACAAACTCTATCGTATTGAGCATAGAAAAGCATTTTTCTTACTTATATTTTCAAGCGCACGCTGTGCTTGACACTTTATAATATACTTATTAGGGCATATGTATTTATGTTTATTATTATTTATGTTTAGTTTCGTAAGAATAATGTTTATAATTTAATATTTTATCTTTCACCTCGGATAAGGTGTGGCTACCGCTCACTCTCACCAATCACCCTAAGGTAAACTGGTAGATAATGCCACTGGGCATTAAGTCCGCCCTTGTACTTTTAGTGCATTAAGTTTAGTAAATAAATAAAATAAAAACTACATTCCTGTGAAGTTGTCCAAAATCCCTTGAATTGTTTTTTTTTGTGAAGGTGTAACTAAACTCCGTCCGTCTCAAACTTTTACGTTTATAGTACATATACATATGCTCATCCCTATAATCCCTATCAGGGTAGGCAGAGCATCAGTGGGTTTAAAACCACTTGATGCCACGTTTGACATATATTCAAGAGGGTTTTTAGATGAAAAATGATGTAAGTGGTGAGAGGTTGTCAGCCTTTTGCCCACAATACAGCAAAACCCTCGCGTCTCACTTACTGACTTTTACAGTATGCCTGGGAATAGTAGGCAGCTGGCACATTCTATGTTTTTCTATTACTCCCAGTCTAGTATGGAAGCTACTGTAGCTTCCATGCTTCCACGTTTATAGCAGGGTAGGGTCATAATTATTCTAAACTCATAATTATTATTTTGTGAAACAAACTAGGTACATTGAATAGGTAAACAATCAGACGCACTCGCGTTAATAATAAAAGTAAAATATATCAAACATATATAAGCTTGTGCTTATATCTTAGAATGCCTATGATAAGTTAATTTAAAAATTGTTTCTTTTTTACAGATTTTCTCCAAGCACAAAAATCAAAATTCAATTTAGTTCATGTATTTTATTTTAATATAAAAGAGCATTAAAGTTATTCAAGTGTGGTCATTTTACATCTTTGTTACTTATTTTCAAGAGCTGATATCCTCTCTTGAACCTCTACGTTTCAAAACTTCATATGTCATGTCACTCATTTGTACCAACTTCGACGGCAATTGGAGGATGTCTCGATAACTGAAATACAATAAAACTTTGTAAAGTAAAAGATAACTACTTTTTATCTATACTAATATTTAATTAAAAAGGGAAGATTTGTAGTTTTAAACGACTTCAAAAAAGGAGAAGGTTCTATGTTCGACTGTATGTATGTTTTTTTAATGTATGTTCACCGATTTCTCCGCCATTTATGGACCGATTTCAAAAATTATTTCACCATTAAAATGCTGATTTATCCCTGAGTAACATAGGCTAGGTACTACATCATTTTTCCAAATTCCCACGGGAACGAAGTCGCGCGCGGAAAGCTATCTTGAAAATAGTTTGATAAGGTACATCATTATACTCAGCCCACATCAACCCACTGCTGGGTATGGGCTTCTTCTCTGTAGCGATAATCGTCACGGTTCTGTGCTAACCTCATCGATAGAGGTCCCGTCATTTTGATGATATCTTCTGACCATCGGGCTGGTTGGTCTGCTCATTGGCCTTGTTGCTCCCATTGGCCACCATTCGAGACTGCCTTGGCCCACTGTCTGTCGTTCCTCGTATATATAAGATACATACTTGAGGTATTTACAAATGTTTGATCTTGAATTTGTAACTTCGCATTTTCGTGGTTTTGTGTGGATGAAGTTAGAGTGTAGACGTCATTTTCTATCAATTACCCTGCAAACAGATTTATTAATGAAAATTATGCAAAATACCTTTGATGTTGTAAATATAATAGTCTAGCTTTTACCCGCGGCTACGCTCTCGCGCAAAGAACTGTTTAAGACACCCATTTCATTCTTGACACCTTGACTTTCGAAAAATCCGGAAACACTCGTCCCTTTATTTGCCTTAAGGTTAATCTTGACGATTAACCTTAAGGCAAAACCTTAAGTTTCGAGTTAAAATGTCCAAAAAAAATTGTTTTCTCCATACAAACTCTGAACCCCCATTTCACCACCCCAGGGGTTGAATTTCGAAAAATCCTTTCTTAGTACTTACAACCTTTACAAAAGACACCTTTCTGCTAAATTTTGGTCTTCTAGGTCTGAGGGTTTGGGCTGGGTGTTGATGAGTCAGTGAATCAGGACGTCCAATTTTATATATAAGAAATTGAATATATAAGAAGAGCTTGATATTTAAACGATATTGAGTGGCTTGTGCCTGAAGTTGTGGTTTCAAAACCCTGCGCACGTTTGCCATTCTTTACAAAATAGTTTTTATGCAATATATTTTTTTTTTGCTTTCTGTTGTAGGTATAACATAGATGTATTATCGTACTACTAATGTAAAAAAACCTGTTATTTACGGGACTATAACATAACCATTTAAATATCATATTTACAAATAAAATAGATAGATTCTTAAATATGGCCCCATATGTGTTGCCACAATTCCGCCAATATCACGTAGCGCAGAAAATACACGACGGGGATTTCATGTACGGTAACACAAAAAATTCAAAAAGCCATAAAATACTTACTTCTACGTGGACTGACGTTGACAAATTTTGACACTTTTGATAAACATAGAGTAATTATAGTAAAAAGATAAAATGAACAATAGACACCTCTTTCATAGAAAAATAAAAAAAGTTTTATGTGTTTTAGAGTTCTGTACTCAAAGGGATCCATTTGATTTGGTAGTAAAACACGAAAAAGAAAATAATAATAATCAATTTTTATTATTTATTACGTAATCTCTACAATCCAATTACAGTAGTAGGAGGAAGAAGAAGACCCAGGTTTTGTTATTGAAGTTTTGTAGAATGACGAGTTCTTTTAAAGATGAGAGACCTGAGAGGAGCAAGTTATTAACTTATTACTGATCTTGGAAAAATGTTATTGAACAAGAAATGTCTTAGCCTTGTTTTCTAGAGCCCGGCCTTTCCCGAAACACGGCAATGGTAGTACCACATTGGTACCGAGGCAAAGGTCGCAGTCTTATGTGGAACGCTACATGCGCCTGCACCATTACACAACACAAGCAAATAGTGCTATGCTATTTGTCTTTATTTTGTATTATTTTGACTAATGAATGGGTTAGTGAAATTAATGGACAGAAAAACATAAATTTACTACGTTTCGGATGGCTAGATAACTCATTTTGGCTCTGAGTTTCAGTAAAATTTTATTGAAACATATATATACACTGAAGCCTAAATCCCTGACGGAGTAAGCAGAACACCATAATGGTTGTAAAACAATTACATACCTAACCTACATTCTGACGGTCATAATATAAGATAGAACATGAATGTTGTTTTAAATAGGTTGTCAGTTTTTCAGCCACAGCAAAACCCACTAACTGGCTTTTAAAGTATCCCAGAAAAGAGTTGGCAGCTGGCACAATATAAGTTTCTCGTAATTATAGTCTAGCATTTAAGTAATTATTGCCATCAATATTTAATTATTGACCTCAGGTATACAGAACAATATCCTCTTTTAACGTTTTAGTATTTAACGAATTACTTATAACATATCTAGGTATGTACTGAACCTAATTCAAATGTGAAGATTTTTTTATCTAAAAGTTTAAAAGATGGAATCATGAAAAGAAGATGATAATATTGGTTACAAAGCTTGTTTTCAGGTCAGTGTATTAGTTGCTACGTGCTGTCTCACTTTAATTCACTTTAGTTACAACCCCATCTCTCTTTAACTTATTTTTACTGTACATGTCATTTAGTTGATCACCGTGTAGAATGAATGTATTGAAAATCGCAAACTTCAGACAGGAAGTACTAAATGAACGAGAAAGCGAGAGGAATATACAAGAGACAAATATATTAAATTAGTTACAGACACGAAAAAATTTGGTAGTTTGGCAATTTATCAGCCAATGAAAACCTGTCATACCTATATCATTCAGTGGTAAAATATCATTAATTTTCAACATCCACTTTTGCTATTGCATTCAGTATCACTATCGCATTGAATTATCGCAATCACTATCATTATCTCTATCGCAGTTAGGGAATAAGCTTCTTATAGATAATGTGTAACAATATTGCAAAGTTCGATTAGAATAGCCTTGACTTATTGTTTAACAGCTTTTTTTTTTATTAACAGCGTTTTTTTTTGATTAACTTAAATGAAATAAACTGAAATAAATTGAAATAAACGTAATGAAAATTGTACGCAGTAACCTTAAATTGATTGTACTGCCAGGCACTTGGAATATTTAGCTTGGAATGTCTTTAACTTATTCTGCTGAAACAATGAATAAGGACGTCGCAATAATAGAGATACTCGTATATTTAAACAAATTTTCTTATAATTCTTACAGTATCAAGTTGTAATTATTGCTTACTAGAGGATGCCCGGGACTTCGTTCCCGTAGGAATTTTGTAAAATCCTTGCTTAAATTATAGAATACACCTTTCTGCCAAAATTCAGCTTTCTAGGTCCAAGAATGTGGGCTGGGCGTTGAAGAGTCAGTGTGACAGGACCTTAATATAATATTTTCTATGTAGAATTGTCAGCAAGAGGGAGAGCGGTGTAAAATGAAACGATAGCAAAAGACAATGTATCTATTTATTTGTAAAAAAGTTTACAAAAGTCACACTCCTCTGACATTTATCAATGTAGCTACAATACGTTAAAATATTTTTGTATCTTTTAAAACTCTACGAATATTCACTAAGAATTCTTAAAGATATTCTTTATGATAAAATATCAACATGGGTTAGTTATGTGTTCAATATCATAAGGTTCTTGTGGAATGATTTAGGTACGCAGATACTATTATATCCTGCGGTGAGGTGGAACGTATTAGGACTTTATGATCTCGTCTCTTAACGTTTAGCATGTAATGTCAACACGGCACGTTCATTACAAAGCGCACCAAATGAGAACATACTCTATTTGCTTAAACATACTTATTATGTAACATCGCGTCAGTTTACGATAAATTTTATTAAACACCCTCATCCCTACTCATGAATCTTCAACCAAAATAAGGTTAATGTTCGCGTTAAGTACAGCATCCGTGCTTACATGCCATAAAAAAACATCCGAAAAACACAGATTGCTTGCAGTAAAGACCTAGAAAATGTGCTGAAATGTTTCTTTTCGGCGATAACAAACTGAAACGATCGTCGCTGAACCCAGGGAGGAATTACAGGCTGTGTTGGGCAATTTGCGAAATATAGGCCAACAATTTTGCCCTCAATGTCGTTTGGGATCTTTTCAAGGACTCGTAATGATGAATTGTGAGTCATTGCCATCATAAGACGTGCCTGGATTCGTATCTGGTCACGGTGAGGCGAGGTTTTCTTCAGCGGGTGATATTTCACTTGAATTAATAAGATGAGGTGGGTAATAAATCAGCGGTCCGTACCGCTGCGCGAGCGCGGAAGATATATCAGGCCACGTTAGTACTTGTTATATCAAAACACCACACCTCCTGCCGCGCACCAATCCACACGTTATCTATCTGGAAAATTTCATCCGGAACTCGGCTATAAATCTATGTATTTAAACAAAACCTCCACTCATGCGAGCCGGGGGCCATGCTGTTTTATCGCCCTCGGGCTTTTGATGGTCCAAGTTTTATTGTTTTTATTATTCGCGTTCGGATCGAGTTGAACATTCATTCAGTTTGAATAGTCAGTTTGCAAAAGAAAACATGGAACCGAAATTCAATCGTATCTCCACCAGATTTCGGTATATTGTATTGAAAAGGTTTATTTGTTTGTTTGTTCAAAACCCAAGTTAAACAGAAACTGCAAGAATCTGAATGAAGGTACATATCTACTCGTTTCAAGGAACAGATAACCGCGATGCGCAGATAAAGAGATGCGGTAAATTCTATTTTCGGGTCGAAATATTACAAGTGGTTTGATAGACGGTAAATGAAATGTTTCATATACTTTCATTTGAATCCATTAATGAAGCTCTAAGCAACGAGAAATACACAGAGAAAAAAGAAAAACAAATTCTTTAGCAGCTGGCATGCTGGGGTAGTTAAACATCGTTGCCTTCATGTTAACAATTTGAAATAGAAATAATATGGTTCATTTTCAATTCATGAATTCGGTTGGCAAAGTGTTCAGTGAAATGTTAGAATCGTTCAATTTATCTGATGAGCAAAAATTGCGAAATTAGTATTGAATACATTGCTCTATTTTGAAATACCAATATAATTAATAAATAAATAGTTCTGATTTCTTCGCCATATTCAAATAACTTGGTATCGAGCCGTTCAGCTTTCTGAATATTGGATCTCAGTTTATGCCGTCTCATAAAATTCCAGTAAGTTATATTTGGTTTAGTTTTATTTCATAGGGGTGGACTTTTATTTCTTATTCAACCACTTTTACTGAATTGCAGATCTTCGGCTCGACTGATGATAATGTTGAATGAAAATTTCTTGAGTCCAATAGTTTCATTTAAAATTTTGCATTGGAGCATATCAAGATCTTGGCTGAAAGTAATATTATCTTTTATTCAGCTAAAATAAGATCAGTACGATAAGTTTCATAGTTTATGTCGTACAAAAGAAAGTGAAGTTAGCACTATATCTTTATTTTAAATTCATCATCTTCATAAGGTCCTACCACGTCTC
The DNA here is from genome assembly GCA_949987775.1 of Aproaerema taeniolella. Classification (NCBI taxonomy): domain Eukaryota; kingdom Metazoa; phylum Arthropoda; class Insecta; order Lepidoptera; family Gelechiidae; genus Aproaerema; species Aproaerema taeniolella. Next base: position 8,017,923 of record OX465248.1, read on the forward strand.
CACCAGGAAGACCCGTCCTAAGTGTTTAATTTCTTGGACGTCGTACTATGTTAAAATAATGAAAAACCGCAGCTAAATATTTTCTGGATAAAATCCCTTTATCTACTTGAACAAAAATCGAATCTTAAAATAATTTAATAATTGAATTGAAAGACGTCCACCGAGAGACCATCAAGGAAAAAGCGAACAAATTATTATAAACTATAGCTTTCCGCCCGCGGCTCCGCCCGCATGGACTTTAGGTTATATCGTGCCCAGCTGTGGGATAAAATGTAGCTTTGTCCTTGCTCAAGGTCTAATCTATCTCCGTAACAAATTTCATCAAAATCGGTTCAGTAGTTTAGCCATGAAGGCGTGATTAGTAGGGATTGGAAACTGACGACAAACACGGAAATGATATACTTAATACACTTATACTTAAAATATCCAAGTGATTCATTACTTTCGATGAAAGAGGCCCAGAGCGCAAAAGCGTGACATTATTTTTTTCCTTTTTTTACCAGCCCATATAAGTCCTCACCGAGGGGCACGGGTCTCCCTTCGAAACACGAAGGGGATTTAGGCCATATTATTATAAAAGCAAATTTTAATTGCTTTATTATGGCATCGTCGGAGACACTCATAATTTGCTAAAACCTTTACACAAATCATCAGGAGTCTTTTTGAATGAACTACCTTTTTACGAAGATTAAGAAAAAAACTGTATTTTTCAGTGTACGACGCGTCTGGGCAGTACTCAGCGAACACGTTGTTTGGCAGCGAGTACTGGCTGGGGTCATTGAACGCCTGTCAAGACCTGCAGCTCAAGAAGTATTATGCGCAGACGCCGCCCTTCGACACCAAGTTCTTCATTGCCAAGGTCAACCTCACGCTGGACCGCGACCACCTCCCTCAAGTAAGGATGTTTCAGGTTACTACTATCTAAGAAAACAAGGTCTTTTGACGCCTATCCCAATTTGTTTCATTGCTCTTCACGCTCAATAAACACGATGCACTAATAGTTTAATGTCATATCGCGGCTACACGAGAAACGAATGATGTGTTGTGTTATGTTATGAAAATGAATGACAGACATGTGGCAGGACGTTAGAGTCTGGCTAATGAAAGATGTCCCTGAATAACGGCGGCAAAATCAAAAAATCTGCTGCTGGCCACACTGTCTTTAGACTGAATAAACGAATTTGATACTAGTATTATTTTTTAAAGTATTATTTAAATAAAGTTGCGAGCTACATTAATCTATTAAAAGTTAAGAGGCAATAATAATTCAATAATTCTCGCATTAATAATATTTGTTTTGCTGTGTTCGTTATTTGTGAATACAAAGTTTGTTATGAAAATGACGGGAAGGTCAGATTGCGTCCATGCGAAGCTGGGGCGGATCGCCGATATACTATGATCAGACAGAGCACAGGTGCGAAAATAGATAAGATGTTTATGATTAATTTATTGTTTTTTAAAGCGTATTCCATCACTATTTACACATTTTTTCATGCGTTGGAACCATTGTGAGAAGCAGTGGGTCCAATCTTCGGTAGGGACCTCTTCAACGACTTCTTGGAATGCATTCACTGCCGCTTCTGGGCTTGAGAATCGTAAACCTCTAGTTTATCTTTTATTCTTGGGAATAAAAAGAACTCGCAAGGTGCGACGTCCGGACTGTACGGCGGATGCGTCATCAGTTCCACATTTGAAGCCTTCAAATACGCATTCGTTCTCTTAGCGGAATGTACGGACGCGTTATCATGGTGAAGGATGACATAACTGCGAGCACGCTTTTCATGAACTTTTTCTAAAACACTGGGCAAGCAATTGTTTACATACCAATCTGCAATGACTGTTGTTTGACTTTCAAGCCACACTGTATAGTATGACCTATGTATATGACCTAACAAAAAAATATATATGACCTATGTGTGACATCTCGTCTGTCTTTCAGTACCTACATCGGCGAAACCTACTCAGTACTCATCAAAAAGCTTTTAAATACAAAACTTTTCTACTCACGCAACAGACTTCAGACTAAATCTCAAAAGAACGTAAAGTTAAAATACCCAAAAAACATTTGCAAGGTTAATGCAAGTTAAAATGAACGTTTTCTGTAGCGTATAAATTGACAATTACGACCTGTCAAGCAAGGCCGAGAATCAGCATTGTATACTAAGTAATAGACAGCATAAGGCTGCTGAGCTTGGCACCTTTTGCATAGTTGAATCGTTTTCTATTGATATCGTTGTCAATTTAATTGGCTGAAAATCAGAAAATCAGTCGCTGAGCCCAGGCTTTTTTACTCACTGCAGCATCTGTTTATATTGTTTTATTTTTATTTATTTTAAATGTGTGTTTTTTTAAATGTCATTTGTGATCGTCTAAATGTTTGTATCTGTGTGCTGCATAGTAAAATAAACGTTTTTTATTATTATTAAGATTCAACCAAAAATAATAAAATCGTTTAAGTTCAATATTCATTCACACATCTATTGTATTCTCTCAGCTTAGATAGTTATAGGTTCAGGTATTTATAGGTTCTCTTTACGATCCCCGAAACGTGAACTAGATTCAATTAACATAATGAAATGAAGTTGAAAATGCTGTGCTGCATAAAATCAAGTCACCGATACCTTTGAGGTACGTAGTAAAGTAGCAAGGATCATTTCTAAGTTAAACTGATAGTAAAAAACAGAACACTCTTGTTGCTTCCTCTTAATGAAACCTAAAAGGACCTAGGAAACTATAAAAGGAATTTCTAGTTTTGTGGGCGAAAGGTTGAAAAAATACCTAACTTTATATTCAGCTTAAAAATAACCCTTACAAAAACAATTGCTTCTATTTTCTTATTTGTGGTTCGGCAAATTTCGTATTTCGAATCAATTCAAATCACAAGAACGAGACAGACACTGTTTTCCGAGAGACATTATGAAAATAGAAGCAGTGTACAGAGTACAGAATGTTTTTTTTTTCTTTTAATAAAACAATGGCAAAGTTTATTACCATTTTTCTGCTAGCACTTTCTTAAGTTCGCTCTTAATATTTCCCCAATAACTCACTTAAGATACTTCACAAAACGATATTTATTCCACTTTATTTCCAAGCGTTTCCTTTTAATAACCGCCTCAACGAATCCATTTTTTATCTCTACCATCAAACAGACTTAAGGATAATAAAATGGGCAAAAGTGAGTCGGACTCGCGCACGAAGGGTTCCGTACCATTACCTATAAAACCGGCCAAGTGCGAGTCGGACTCTATAAAAAACCATTATATGTATAAAAACGGCAAAAAAATCACGTTTGTTGTATGGGTGCCCCCTTAAATATTTACTTTATTCTGGTTTTTAGTATTTGTTGTTATAGGGCACATAATAGCAATACATCATCTGCGAACATTTCAACTGTCTAACTATCACGGTACATGAGATACAGCCTGGTGACAGACGGACGGACGGACAGCGGAAGGAACCTTAGTAATAGGGTCCCGTTTTTTCCCTTTAGGTACGGAACCCCAAAAATGAAAGGACGGGAGAGAAAATAGAGCGAAATTTAGCTGTTTCAATAACAGTTTCCTTCTGAATGAAGAAATATTATCAAATGTCGAAGATTCCCGATCCCAATGTCCCGAGATTCCCAGCTAACATACACACCGTTACGAAATGTTGTTGTAGCAATATTATAATCACGCTGATATTTGATCGCTACTAATATTATAAACGCGAAAGTAACTCTGTCTGTCTGTCTGTTACGCTTCCAGGCCTCAATTACTGAGCCGATTTGATGAAATTTGGTATAGAGATAGATCAGACCTAAAGAAAGGTCATAGACTACATTTTATACCTCAGTTGGCCTATATTGTGTAGTACATGCGGGTGGGGCCGCGGGCGGAAAGCTAGTATAATGAATAAATTGCCCTAAATATATCAACACGATAACATTAGCTTCAATTAATGACATATACTATCAGATCATGTTCCATCATTCTGGTATTCATCCATAGCTGGCAACCGAGACTAAAACTTTGTGTGTAGTTCGAGAATAATTCCACGTCAAAAACGTAAGAGTCACCGACTTCAATCCCAAAAAGACAATTTTTTCGAGAGTTTCCCTCGATTTCTTCAGGATTCCACCATCACATCCTGGTTTCCTTACCATGGGACCACCCTTGGGACACTCCCTTTCCAACAAAAAAAGAATAATCAAAATCGGTTCATAATCGACGAAGTTATCCGCGGACATACATTAAAATATATATATATACGGTCGAATTGAGAAACCTCCTCCTTTTTTGAAGTCGGTTAAAAATGCAGAGGGCTGTTGAATAAAACTGGTTTGAAATATTTTCTTTAAAGTTCGAGATCATCAGAACACCTTTGAGATTTTATTCTCGTTTCGATCACTAAATCGCGAGCTAAATGTGATGTGATGTTTGCTTACAGCATATTCTAAATATACAAAATCAGCGGGATCACATCTGTTTAAATACACCGTTCAGAAGATTGAGATATTCTTAAGGCTCGCGAAATGTTATACATTTTTAAGGATTTGAATAATTGGGCGACACACGAATATACATCGACAATTTTTAAATAAAATGTCGAAGAACATAAATCTCACGGTGTGATCGAACAATCCAGAGTACGGAAATTCTTCCGCCATCGGGAAATGCTTGTTCAAAGACAGTGAACTCTCGATCCACGTTGTTGTCTTTGCCTCAATAATGCTGAAATTCCTCTTTGTAGTCCGTGATTCCACCGTCATTTGCACACTGTACACTTTTGACAGAATAGTTGGGATTTGTTGGTGTGAATTAATTGAAGTGTTTATTTTGAACTTGAACTTTTGTAAATATTTTTCCTATCGAAATTAATGAGGCGTGAAAATTTTCCCTAAAATTATTCATTTTGCCGTACATAGGCGTTTTTTTTCTTCACATTATTGGAATTTTTTTGGTTGCCTTCCATACACGTGAAAGGAGGATGACTTTTTTTTACCCGCATGTACTCACTTTTAAAATGTAATCACGGTGGTAGCTTATTTATACAACGAAGTTAAAAGGAAAACTATCACAGCTAATTTAAAGTTACTCAGTATCTAAATGAACGTTGTAAATATTGTTCAGAGCAGAGTGATGTTGGTGGGCGAGTGCGTTCCTGCGTCGTGCGGAGAGGCGGGGCTGCGGGCGCTTTTGGCGGGAGCGGAGCGCCGGGCGGCGGCGCGGGCCTCTTCTGCTGGCCTCAGCGCCGCCGTCACCACCGTCGGCCTGCGCCCCGTGCCCGGCGACTACAACATACTGCTTGACACCAAGTTGCATATACTCGGGTATGAACTCTTTTTTTTTTAAATTCAGTGCTCCAAATCTTTCTGCCTGCCTGATATAGCAGTACATATCAAAATCACTGTGGGTAAACTCCTAAATTGAACAATTCTTTATTTTATTCTTATATATTTATTTTTAATTTATTTACCAAACGAGCACAGCAAATTGTTTATTCTAGCCAACGTTACAGTAACCTTTACACATTAACAGCAATTAACCTTTTTTGTTGTGTCGTAACCGAAGAATATACAAAAAAAAACTTAAATCAAAACACAAGCTGTAAATATCATCATATAGATCATCAAGAGAAGGTTGAACATTTTATTTGAAATTCGATGTCTGGGTTTCTTAAATAATGTTCAGTAAGTATTCACTAGGAGTACTAGTCAAATAAAACGTAGACAAATGTGAGACAACAAGTGCCTTAGGGCAACAAAGGGAAATAGACTGTGCTTAAAGATATTGAAAATTGGCAAAGGCATAAAAAGGCCGCTCGAGCGAGAAATTTAGTTCAAGCATACAACTAAACTTAGTTGTCCTACACAAAAGGAAATTCGTACTAAATTTTATACTTTACTGCTTTTTAAAGCTGCTTTTGAACGTAAAATTTCTTAGAAATATTTAATTATTTATAAGAACCTAGACGGATCTTTGTATTATTTGAATGTGAGACATTTTCTAGGTCATAACATACATGAAGAACTTCGTATCTTAAAACCAATTTGAATATACAAATTGAACCGCATATTGGAATATGTTTGACTGAAAAATTGTATTTCTTGTGGCAAATGTAAAGCTTCTGGTAAATGACTTTATCTCAAAATCTCAGCATCAGTTTCACCAATTTGGTTAAGATTAAATAAACAATTGCTTGTGTGAAAATTTCACGCTCCTGTAAAACTAATTTCCTTAGAAAATCAAGTTAGTTAATCAATTTCCGCATATTGCTCCCTAGCAGGCAGCGTTCAAAGCGACTCCTACAATCGATCTCCGAGGAACGGCTTACAAGATTAAAGCGTCATTTATTATGCATCGACTGACCTAAATCGTATCGTCACAGCTTTATTCTCAGACTTAACATTATTAAAATCCAAAAACATATTACGCACTTACAAAAATTAGAGCAGACACGAATTCTTGAAAACGGACGCTGATCGTAGATACACTGGGCGTCAAAAATAAGTAGTACACTTTTCAAATTGCAATTACTCCTAAACTATAGTAGTTACACTTATGAAATAAAAAGCAGTTTATAGTAAACTTAACGAAGTTTATTAAAGTTATATTTTATTTGGCATGAATAAAGTTTCAAACTTAAAATTAAGATAAATACTAAAAAGTATCAATTTTTAACGATATGTCAACCACTTAATTTTCACGTTTTGGAACTTTTTCACAATTTAATAACTTGTGTTGCCGCCTCGGGCTCTAATTACAGCTTGGATCCGGTTTGGCATGCTGAACACTAAGTTTCGGAGGCGGTGTTGGGGAATATTTTCCCATTCTTCTATCAGCGCATGTTTTAGAGCCCTGAGTGTGGCAGGAGGTGGACTGCGCCTTCTGACTAGCCTCCCAAGCTCATCCCAGGCGTGTTCAATCGGGTTGAGATCTGGGCTTCTCGATGGCCAAGCCATCAAGTTGATGCCAACCTCCTGAATGTACTCTTGTACGTGGTGAGCAGTGTGTGGCCGGGCGTTATCATGCATTAGGATGGCTCCATCACCCATATTTATTAAATATGGCCCTGCATACTCGTTGAGGATCTCCGAGGCATATCTTTCACCAGTCAAAGTCCCATTTTCTATTACCACAAGCTCTGTGCGACTCTCTGAAGAGATACCAGCCCATACGTGTACAGAGCCCCCGCCATATTGGACTCTTTCCGAGATACAAGCTTGAATGTATCGCTCACCGGGTCGTCTGTAGACTCTCCGCCGTCCATCTGAAGTGTATAAAGAGAATCGAGACTCATCTGTGAATAAAACTCTAGCCCATTCTTCTTCGCCCCATTGTACGTGTTGACGGGCGTAGCGTAGTCTTGCTACGCGATGCTCTGTCTCAAGTTTGGGGCCATTTGCTGGTCTTAGAGGCTTCAGGTTAGCTTCAGCAAGTCTTCTTCTCACTGTACTCTCACTGATGTAGTCTGTTCGGGTCCGAAGAAGCTGTTGCTGAACCTCAACTGCATTAAGGTGTCGATTTCTTAACACAGTGGAAACAATAAAGCGATCTTCTCGGGTACTTGTGCACCTGGGTCTGCCATTACCTCGTCTCCTTAGATGGTTTCCAGTCTCTTCGTACCTTTGCTTTACTCGCTGAACCGTTCTTAAAGTTACACCCACCCTCCTTGCAGTACGACGCATACTGATGCCCACTTCGAGAAAAGCTAAGATTCTTGCACATTCTTCTGGTGAAAGAGGCATGATTAGTCAAATTTACTCTCTGAAGATACCTATGCTTTTCAATTACAATTGCTTTATCAGCAGCGAATGTGTCAAACACAAAAATCCTAAGTAAGACAACACCTTTCAACAGTTTAAAAAAAGTGTTTTTATTTATTCGTTTTTTTTAAAGTCAAGCATTATAAGTTCTTATAATGCATGAAGTTTTTATTGAATAAGATTAAATTTTCTTTTTAACCTTTTTTGTTTCAAAGGTCTAAGTTTTATAGTTTGGGAGAAATCGCAATTTTAAAACTGTACTACTTATTTTTGACGCCCAGTGTATATTAAAAAGTTAAGAAGTAGAAAACGTGCTTTATTTAATTGTTTAGCTCTTTCCGACAAATATTGTTCTAGCTTTACGCTAAGGTTGACTGGAAAAGATCCCCGTGTGGGATAAGAATTGTAATTTTTTCAAATGTTTTATTTTGATGTACAATAAAGGACTTACATACATAAATAAGGCTTATGTTCATCAACAATTAGGCCACGTTTAAAAGATAACTAGAGTAGAGATTTGGCATTGTCGGTTTCATACTTACATATTATTTTTACATTTTGTCTAAATAGCTACTAACCGGTGGTGGTTAACCGTGGGTTGTATTTTTTGTGAAAATAACCCTGTAAAGAACATAGAGAAAACTATCACGTTCTCCGTTTATTAAGTCTGTTCTATCGCTGAGAAACACGCGAAATGACCTTCATATACTGAGACATTTTCGTCAGCACAAAGAAATATCGAGTGTAACACGGTTATTGTATGTATTATATGTGTCACGGTTATTGAGTGTCTCGGATTATCTTCATGTTTCATGGTGCCTTATCATCCCTATTCCACGTCCCAGACACGGGCTTAGCCGAAACTTCGAGAGATAACTTCGAACAGACACAAATCATTAATTTCGACAAATGAGACGTGAAATTTCAATGGTTGCTAAATTAGAAAGTATGGTTTAAAACTTATTTTTTGATCTATGTTATTCCGTAATAAGGGGCTATGAGTATAAACGATAAGTAACTTCATGACGAGCACTTTTTATGAAAAAGATTTTTCAAAATGCTGTTTTTGAGGCTAGGTTAAATATCGTTTCTACATAGGAAAGCTATTACTTTTTTAAAAACAACTGGATCTCAAGAAAAAAGCGCATTTAGTTTAAGATGGAGGATTAATACTGAATTGAATTCAGTCGATTTTAGGCCAGCAGACTCGGCATAATAATTGAAATATTATTCATTGACTCATTATGGCGCGCCGGGTGGCGGCGGCGGCGCGGGCTCTGCTCAAGACAAGTGTTAATAGAGTTTTTCTGAACGAGTATTTTTCTAGTACTTTCATTCATTAAAATAATTAGATCTCTTTTTCAAACCAGATAATGTGATTTCAAGAGAATTATTTTTATTGGCCGATAACATAGTTATTTGATTTATCTAAATTTCAATCAAATCCAATTCAGTCATACTTACGTTAAATTAATTCAAGTGGATTGTATTAAAGGTTTTTGCCCAGCAATGGAACGCAATATGGACTGCAAAAAAACCGTAAATGTTGCTCTTTTGGTTAAGTGAAAAGATCTGTTACAGGACTGACTGCAAGAAAAAATTGCTTTTAATCATTGCAGCCGGAAAGTTCTCAAGCACAGTAAATCAATTAGTATGAATTTGTATTATGAGAGTCATTAAGCTATGTAAACGATGAAGTGTTATGACATTCCAAAACTATATCATTACATTAGATTCTCGAATAATGAACCACAAATTGCTGTCAGTGTACCTCGATTATCCCAGCTGTAGGATCAGTATCACAGCAGTTGGTTACATAAGTCTGTGGCTGTGGCTTTCAGATTCATATTCAACCGCAACTCAGCTAACATATGTATGTGTACTATAAGCCCACATACCATGTTGTGAACTATAAATTGTTTTTGATTAACCCCTAAATTTTGGTCGACATGTTTCATCTTATGGAGAAAAGAGCGATAGCTACTTAGCTAGTTTCATCTTTCATAACAAAAGTTAATGTAATTTTTCAATTTTTGAAACGTGACATCAAGCCTTGGCTTATAATACCCTAAAGCTTTACCTTAAAGGGTAATTTTTATTGAATGTTTTTGATTTCTGTGGGTAAGATTAATTGCGTTCCCTGTAACTGTAACCACAAACAGATGGCGACTTGCTATAACCATTAATTTAACGTAAGTTTAGGTGTTGCTCGTATATTCGTCTTTGGTTGGAAATTAGAATAGGTTTGGCTCGTAATTGGACGAGGGTAGAAGGTGTCTTATCTGAATCGTGTTTCTTGCATCAATTCCATTATTATTGTACCTATCTATTTAGTATGCAGGAGGTATTCAAGTTAATGAGAACATTATTAATTCACCTTTAACAATACGTGGGTTTATCTTCATGTTATTATTACATTAATAGACATTAATTCTTAAGAGGATTAAAATTATTACTTCGAGAATATAGAACTGACGTCGCCGGAAAAATCGACGTCTAACTCAAACCCTTTTGAAAATAGTATTCTAAATCTTTCTAAGAGGTTTCTGTGTCCTAAAAAAATAAAGCTATTTCTCATGGAAACGAAGGCATAAAGAACTCACAACAATTTGTTGGTGAAATGCGTACAATTAATGCCTCTGTGAATTTGATAGCTGTCAAATCGTACTCAATGTTTCGAAACAGTGTTCAGGTTTTCTTTGAACTGCTCTATTTCACCCCATTTGTGAGAGTTTCGCAGTCGAACGAATACAATAATTGCTAGATGCCACTGGATACAAAGGGCCAGGGCTTTCTTTTACAAAATGAAAGCTGTCTGTTGTATCCGACCGCAGAGTTCACGTGAAACAAACCGTAAACATGGCCGTAAAAACTGGCAAGTGCGAAGTCGACTGGGAAAAGGTTCCGTAATTTGTTGTTACAACCAGACTTATATACAAGCAGTCTAATATGACTTTAATTTCTTGAAAATAAGGTTGTACGTTTTGGCTTTTCTAAAATGAAATATTGAGTCAACAGAATTACGTGCGGCTACGTAATTCTGTTTGAATACGTAATTTACCTAATTCGTAATAGCGCTTCAGTGGCGGTGGAATGGTGATAGTGATTATATTACCAGTTCAGGTGGCATAATTCAAAAATGTTATCATACATTTGATAACGGTTGCTTTGACTAGCAGTGGCAGTGCTATCTGCCAACAGATTCTAAGTTGCTAGGTTTGCAACTTAACGTCCTGTTGACGGTGGCGCTGCTGGTAATAGCGGCTGTCATCAAGTGGATGAGGTATCGGTGGCTCTCAATTTCGCCACCTGAACGGATAAAATGGTCACCAGCCACATTCCACTATTAATGAGATGCCATTGATTGGCTTATTAGCTGAACTGAGCTCTTCCACCAGCCTCGTAGCGCTTTATTTTGTTATTAAATAGAGGCACGCTTGACCATATCACATACATGATTGGCAAGGTAGGCCATACATTATAATTACATGGGGTGCCTGCCAAGTGACCTCTTTGACCTTGCCTTTTGATGTAATTAACTTATTGACATCGTTTGGACGCAGTCAGCTAAAATCACGGCTCGGATGTAACGAGGTTTTGCTCTGATTAGTAGGTAACATAAAGCCTATTAAAAGTATACTCATAAACAAAAAGGGTGATGGATTTGAGTATAAAAGAACATTCTAAATTTTAGAAAAACTCGAAAAGTTTGCACCTGCTGTGCCGGCGAGTGTACCTTCATTATAATGAAATGGCTGGCACCGCAATTACGGCGGTTCACAGATTGCAGTCATTAATGGACACTCATTAAGGCATTTTCATTATCGCAAAATTTAATATCACTTTTAAGCTCTGTGTTTTTAATTGAATGTGTGAAATTATTCACCATTAACGTTTAATTACGTTGGTTTTATAAAATTATCATTGTTTATCTTCTAATATTTTCTAAACAGTTGTTTCAAAATGCACATTGTACTAAATGACTTATGATACCGAAATGTGTAAAATAATTTTTTTTAAAGGTGTATTATATAACGCACTCTACTTTATGCACTACTTTGATATTTGAATTCCTTTGTGTTTCGTATTTGGCATCAAAAAATTGGAATCGATGTCATTGATATTGATACGTTTGAAAACTAATTTTGTTTTAAAGTTTCATCCTTTATTCTTTCATTACTTGCTGTTGTCGTCTGAATCCATAACGAATAGCGCACTGAGAACTAATGGATAGGTATGTTCGACTGCGCTTAAAAGATTATTCTGACCTACACTGAAGCTGACGTGAGATCTTTTCCGCTCGCATCAGTTACTAATTCTGAATAATTTATCCAGTATCAAAAGACCCATTTTATTTTTTATCTGTCTCTCTCTGGTTTCAACACTTGGAATGGTTATCAAAAATTATGTTTTTATCCAATGTGTCGTTTATTTGTTAATGCGGCAGAAACAAGATTTTTTTGAAAAACGAACACATTTTAAGACTCGAAGAGGGCAACCATTTTAAGTGTAGGCATTGAGCAAGTGCTGTACTTGTACTTTCAGTTTTTCTTTTGAAGATTCGTTAATTAAAAAAAAATATGAAATTGATAAAAATACCTCTCAATTGAATAAAAAAATCCGCATTTCTATACTTTTGTTTCTTTCTGTCGCCTGAAATAAATTGTTTTCCATAAATAGGACAGCCGCATTGTACATTTTCGTTTCATAAAACGTTCCCTCTTACAAATGTAATTGTTAAATAACAGTGTGCAATTTAGAGTATTATATAGTAAATAGTTCTCGTTCCCTACCTAGATACTTTTGAGTAGTGTATTTTAAATAAAGAAATAAACACTACAGACTCAAAGGCCCACCCTTAGGTTTTCCCTTTTGCGTGGGTAATAAAGACATACATAAAAACAGACACAACACACATGATCCGAGCACAATATTTTTGGGCTTTATATTTAAGAATGTATTTTAAATCCACAGTTCAGCAGTTCTCTTGGTGCTGGCGCTGATGCTGGTGTCCTCCATCTACGAGGGTTACCTGGAGCGGCGGTACCGCCTGGCGGCAGCTCGAGGGGACTTGGAAGTCGCCGGCCACGATCAGAAAGCTGTTGGTACACTCTCACCTTACCTGATTAAACTTTATCAAATTCAAATTAGCTTAATTTCCTAATTAAAATAAGTCAAAGTTACGTAAAACAAAAGGTGACAAAACCCTATTGAAAAACTACAGGCCAATATCACTCTTGAGCCACGTGTGTAAGTTGTTTTTAAGGGTCATCACGAATCGTCTTGCGAGAAGACTCGACGATTTTCAACCTTCCGACCAAGCCGGATTTCGTAGTGGATGTGGAACCACAGACCACATCCACACAGTGCGCCGGGTTGTTCAGAAAACCGAAGAGTACAATCGGCCTCTGTGTCTAGCCCTGGTCGGTTCTGGAATCCCTGCAACGATGCCAAGTAAATTGGCGATACATCGAGGTGCTGAGATGTCTTTATGAAGCTGCAACGATGACCGTCCAAATACAGAACCAGCAGACGGAACATATCCACCTGCATCGAGGAGTGCGACAGGGTAATGTCATATCACCGAAACTGTTTACTAACGCTCTGGAGGATATGTATTGTTCAAGACACTGGACTGGAAAGAGTGCGGCATCAAGATAAACAGTGAACAGATCTCGCACATCCGATTTGCAGATGACATCGTCGTTATGGTCGAATCGTTGCAGGATCTTCAACGGATGCTGGACAGCCTAACTAATGCGTCTCAGTGTATAGGGCTCCGGATAAAATGGGATAAAACCAAAATTATGTTTAACGAACATGTTGACCCGGGGCCGGTCGCGGTAAACAGAGTCCCTCTCGAAGTTGTTTCTGAATATGTGTACCTAGCGCAGATTCTCCGATTAGGTAAAGACAACTTCGATGGGGAAGCTAAAAGACGGATACAGCAGGGCTGGGCAGCGTTTGGGAAACTCCGCCGAGTCTTCACGTCACCCATTCCTCAAAGCCTGAAAAGTTTTCAATCAGTGCATCCTACCCGTAATGACTTACGAAGCCGAGACGTGGCCACTCACAGTACGATTAATCCACCAATTTAAGGTAGCTTAGCGAGCTATGGAAAGAGCTATGCTGGGTGTTTCTTTGGGGGATCGGATTCGAAACGAAATAATCTGCCAAAAAACCAAAGTGGCATTGGGCTGGTCATGTCTGCCGTGATGGCCGTCGGAGCATAAAAGTTCTAGAATGAAGATCACGAATCACCAAACGTAGCGTAGGACGCCCTGTAACTAGGTCGGATGACGATATTCGTAAGGTAGCGGGCAGTGGTTGGAGGAGGAGAGCTGAAGACCGAGCTCAGTGGCGTGCCATAGGAGAGGCATATGTCCAGCAGGGGACTAATACAGGATGATGATGATGCTGATGCTGATAATGACATTAAATACATTTCAACATACTCGTTCATTTAAGATGTTACATTAAAGGATTTAAATACATACATACATATTCGTTCTTTTGACTCTACTGACTCTACGCCTTTTCGCAAAGGTGCAGTCTTCCCCAGAGAAGAATAGTTTATCCATCTGTTACCTGTATTACCTACCGATCACCACAGTTAGATAACTTTTATTCTTTGAATATAGCTCTCATTATGTCCTTTCCGAATCCAACAATTAATACGTCACCAATACATAATTTTCCACGTTAAAAACGTATGAGTCACCGACTTCAATCCTAACAGTTCGCACAAAGTAGATATAGATATCTAGTATTTTTTGTGGACTACAATGCTTATTAGCAGATAACTACAAGCAGAAATGTCATTCATTTATTTAGATGATGTTCTAGTTTGTAGTATTTTTTGTTTTTGTTGTTTTTTTTTAAAGCGCTGAATCATTTTTGATAAAATTTATATGGCACCTCTTCAGGAGTATACTCTTTCGAACAAATAAAGAATTATTCAAATCGGTTTATAATTGCCGGAGTAATCGCGTAACAAATATACAAAAAAAAAATACAGTCGAGTTGAGAACCTCCTCCTTTTTTGAAGTCGGTTGAAAAGAAATGAAGAGCTAGCCTAGTCAGCTAGTGCCTTAAATAAAGCGGAAATAAAATGTCAAAACCCGAATTTCGTAGCACTTTGCTACGTCACATTACTACGTCAACTTCTTTGGAATAAAAGAAAAATCGTGACGTAACGATCTTTCAAATTTACATGTCATACTTGTTTTTTGTCATGCGTAAATTGTAATTCACAGTAAGTCCTCGCGAAATCGTAGACCTAAGAAAACATTTAGATTTATAAGTTCTACAAACCACAAAATCACCAAAACTTTGACATTCGGAATCATAAATTACTGGAACAGTTTGAATTAGAAAATTATATTTTATTAGAATTTAAATTCAATTTACTAAGCTAAGAGCACTTAGCTATGCTACCAAGTGTTGAATTTTCAGCACCTTAATGCTTAAGAAAATTAAAATCATGCTAAGTAGATAGGTAGGTAACTAAATCAGAAATTACAAAGCGCACGAACTTTCACAGCCATTGCAGATATAAAACTTTTAAAAGCACCCTCTAAAAATAAAAAAGAGCAAAGCATTTTTCTAATCTCCATTAGTGAATAGAATTAAATGGGCTTATTGCCAACTTTGTTGATTAAAACTTTCCAATTTACGTATAATTCCAAAAACTTACTGGTATTATTGAAAATTAAAAAGTTGTGATTATGATCTATGGAATATAATGCTTCTCATTATTATTTTAGATTTCGAATCAAGCTTTGTTTACTTAAAAAGTTTCGCTATCACAACGCAAGAAATATAAATATAATTAACTAGAGGATCCCCGGGACTTCGTCCCCAAAGGAATTTCGTAAAATCCTTCCTTATAGGAAGGATAACGTAGGCAAGGATGCCTACGTTATATAAGGAACCTTCTTGCCAAATTTCAGCTTTCTAGGTTGATGAGTGAGTGAGTCAGGACCTGCAATTTCTTATATTTTAATAATTTAAGGTTTCTGGAAAGTTTTAAGGTTTGCTATCTAATTTAGAACTAATTAAAATATGTAAATGCAAAACAAAGTTGTAAGCCTGTTAGCGAGAACATCAGATAAGAGTTTCGGCTATGCCCTTTAAATTAGAGGTGAAAGAAATAGATTTAATCTGTTTTTTAAGCTCGGATACAAAGCTAAATAAATTAAAAATACCATGTTACAGTACTTACAGAAGCTCTATTGAGTAAAAATAAGTATGTATCAAGATAAATACTTTTGTTCTGATAATAAGATAAATACTGTTTTTTCTTCCAGTTCTGGGTGTACTACAGATTTCTCAAGTTTCAACGCTGCTTAATACACTAATCAATAACTTTTGCTCGACTAGAAAGTTATAATTATAACATTAAAAATAGAGCTTCAGTGTCGCACAGCTAAATCGCTTAGTATTATAGCGCTTTTCCGCTCTATAAATAAGTGAATAAAGAGCTGCGGTGACTTATCAGTGTCATAATAGCAGCTTAGTAGCCTGTATTAATGTGTCTCTCGTCACTCT
Source organism: Aproaerema taeniolella (assembly GCA_949987775.1). Lineage (NCBI taxonomy): Eukaryota > Metazoa > Arthropoda > Insecta > Lepidoptera > Gelechiidae > Aproaerema > Aproaerema taeniolella. The sequence continues at coordinate 8,034,220 of OX465248.1, forward strand.
ATTGTTGTTGATATTGATACTGTTTGTGTTGTATGCAGTGTAACAATGTGTCACACGCGGAGGCCAAAGAGACTGACAACGTGGCCAGGGACAAGGATATACGACGAGAATCCTGCGGTAAGTTACGTTAACACGTTTATTGTCCCCATACAAAATGACTAGACAACGTCACACATTCAAGTAGCATTTATCCGTATTATAGAACCGATCAAACTCTGATCCAAGACAAAACATTGAATTAACTATGATCTTACTTAAGTAGCAGTCGTCTTTGTCATTTTGATAGTGAGAGAAAGAGACAATCAATACTTTAAGCGGCATCAATGTCCTATAAAATATTTTTTTCTATTCTTAAGCATGGATCAAGACTTGAATCTCCTTCTGTAATCCGGGCCTTAGTGTTCACGGTTCATTCGGAGCCGTGAATCAACTGTGGAAGCAGGTACTCCTGGCAAGCAGGTGCGTGACCCACCAATATGGGAGCATCTTAATGCAACAAAAATATGTTTCGTTTTTTGGGTGAAAATTGCTGAAGATCTAACTTACAAAATTTTTATTTTTAGCCTTATCGTATGGAGTTATGTAATTTTTATTGGCAATTACAGGTAACATTGGTTACAAAATAACTTATAGATGAGGGAAGCTTTAAAGTCATTGCCAAGACGGATAAAGTGTGCACATTTTCATGACATCTCAATGGAAAAGTAAAAAATAAATTATAATAAAGTTATCTCAATGGAAAAGCTCGTTAATGAGTTAGTTATCTTAATCAGCAAACTAATCCAGCAGTTGCCTATGGAGCTGATAAAGTGAAATGAAATTGACTAATGGAACGTCTTTTTAGGTTTTGTCTACCTACTTCGCAAAGTTGTCTTTTTCCCGCGAGGTTCCTATGCTTCATAATATGCGTTTACAACGGGCCTGACTCGTAACAAAATCTAAAAGAAGCTAAATAAATCATATAATAAATAAATAATAAACGCTACACACTTAAAGGCCCACACTAAGGTTTCTCCTTGTGTCATGGGTCCCTTAGAACACACATAAAGACAAACACGAACACCCATGACCCGAGAACAAACATCTGCTTTTTACACAAATATTTGCCCCGATTGGGGATCGACCCAGGACCCGTCGATCAAAAGGCAGCGCCACTACCACTCGACCAAACCGGCCGTCGAAAACTTAGTGCTCTGAATCAAACTGTTAATAATTTAGTGTGAAAGTAAGTCCTCCAATCTTAATTCTCTTTTTTTCCACTCTCAGTGAATTAAATATAAAAGTGGTAAGACGGTTTTGGTTGCGCTTCTATTTCGAAATTTATTAACTTTAATTGGGTTTCAAAGCGTAGCTAACGTTTCAAAGATTAAAATAATTATGTTTAATCTTTTTATTCTTCATTTAAGTCTGTTAAACGGGCTGCCACAAGATTTAGAAATAGTCGTCTCACTTTATGAAATAATATTGCTCATTTTATTGAGCTCTACCTACTTTAGAGTTTTGAATACTCCAGCGAATAGACTTTAATTCGTCTTTGGATTAAGATCTTACTTTAAAGACAATCCCAGCTGATTAAAATGGTTAGTTGCGGTATAAAACTTTCACTATAACCAAACATTAAGTGCCATGTTTGCTCAAGTATTGTTGCATTTTCATAAAGACAACTTTGTTAATTAAGTACCGAAGGGCCAGGGTGCTCCTCTGGTAAAGCTTTAGACTAGTGTATAAAACTTTTGTTCATATTATCTTTCTGAGTCTCGACGTAGCCTCTTGAGACAACCTCATAATGGATATAGGACAAGGGCCGCGCATTAGAAATCATTATTTATTTACATACAAATACGACGTCGTTACCAAAACTTTTGTGTTTACGGACAAAGACCCTAGACCCTCAAGGCTTGAATATAAATATGCAATTAATAAGGCCTGGATCCTTTTTCATTGCTCAATACGAAATTTTAATATTTCTATACTAATAGGGTATTGCTCCCATTGCATTGTTGCGAGTTTTGAGTAAGTTAAATGTATGACAATAAAATGTACAACTTTGGTTTTCACTTTTTTTCTTTGTTTTTTTTGTTTTTCATTTTATTAATTTTGATTCCTTAGTTCTAATTGTTTAATAAAAAAATTAAAAGGTAACTAAGTTTTAGTCAAGTCCAATGAGAATCCAGGTTTAAAAATATCTTCTTTACGAGTAAATCGTGTAATTAGAAACTCTGTGTACAATTAAAATATCGCAGATTAAATACTTTTAGATGCCTAAAATTTTGGAATTTGTTTCTGTAACAAAGATTGATTTATGTATAAAATGCGAGCCACTGCTCTAGACGCCTGCCACATGTCTACATATATGAAAACATTGCCTACTTACGTTTGAAAAACATTATACGTAACTACAGGTTATATCGTGCCCATCAGCCATTCCCAAAGTCCATTCCCAAAGTCTAATCTGTCTCTGTACCAAATTTCATCAAAATCGGTTCAGTAGTTTAGCCGTGAAAGCGTGACAGACAGACAGTTACTTTCGCATTTATAATATTAGTAGGGATTTTTTACCAACGTATTCACAATTATATTAGAGCTGCATTTCAATGACTGAATTAAATCAATCACACTGTTTATACGGTCAACGTAATTTGGAAAGAGTATCTAGCTCAGAAAAAATTTAATAAAATATATTATTCCAGGACTCTGGTCAGAGCTTTTGCTGTCTTTCTCCATCTTGTCCAACGGGAGGACCATTCTAAGCACGGACAAGCCCAGTGACGGAGCTCTCACCTGCCTGCATGGAATAAGGTATGGTTAGAAATATTTACTTCTGAAAAATATCTAGGTATTTTATTACATTTTTATGTTTATATGATCATCTATCAAAAGCCTAGTACAGTTCATCTTTAAATAATAAAATGAAGTCTCTTATATACTTTGATTTCGTTAAGAAACAAACCTAGTGGGGATATCTACGATAAATAAAATGTAATTGACTCGATGTTACTTAAAGTACCTAAATGAAGACTTCAACATGATGCCCAATAAAAAAGCAGTTTTTAGACTTTATGATACCAAGCCTGCCGATCAATTTAAGGAATGCAACAGGAATGTTAGCATATAAATTTTCGTATGTGTTGCATTTCCCGGTTCATAAAATATGAACGCAAACAAAACTGCAGGTTACGGGCGAAAAGCTTTTAGTTTGAAATATAAATATAAAATTACACCCACAAAATAGCAACCCAATAACTTTGTTATGTGACGTTATCAAACAACTGGAATCTACTAAATGGACCATTAATAATACTTCAGCTGCTGCTAATTAACTTTACAAGATTTTCTTTGTGGGAATGGTAAAACAAAATACTTCTCAAGGTAGTTTCTTTCGGGTTAAAGGAAAGTAATATATCGCCAGCCAATGTCACAAATAGAACAACACTTGCGAGTGAGCAAAAAAATTTATTGACGACGTAACTGTTGGCGGGATTTTTGGCAAGAAACGAGTTTTCTTGGACCATACCTATATAGGTATACGTCGTCACTTACTTGTAAGATAGTTACAGAAAGGATAATAGAGATAACATGCAACTTGTATCAGCTATCCAGATTATTGCTAGATCCAACTGCGAGGACGTGACCGTGACTATCGACATTAGGATTGCAGCTAGACTGCAGCTACCATTAACAGCAGCCACTGCAATAGATGCTGCTCTTCGTTTCTAGTGTTATGTCTGCAGATCTACTGCGAAACGACGATGAAAAACATTAACTTTTAACTGCAAACTGGTTTGTGGTTTTGTAGATAATAAAGTTATTCTGAAAAATAACTGTAGATATCTCAAAGAATCAAGAAAATGGCAAGTAAATATTGGGTATCAACATTTCTTGCGACTTACAAACACCAGGTCTCGGCAATAAAGAATGCACATCGGCTAGCTTCGGCTTCGTAGGGCTTCGTAGAGCATCGTCTCGTTTTGTTCCTAAAATTGTCAGTGGTGCGACAGAGATGAAGGTAAAGCTCGATGTGTATTCTTTATTACCGTAGCTAAAGTAAAGGTCAGTTTCATTTTCGTGATAAGTTACTTTTCGTGACGTGTCAGACACATAATGTATCGGACACCCTTAGTGAGTCTTTGATAGTCAAAGTATCAATTATTATTAAGTATTTTAATACATTACCATCTTTTCAGGTTCATGTCAGTGGTGTGGGTGATAATGGTGCACACATACCTGACTGTATTCTACGTAGCTGACAACAAGACCATGCGGGTGGTGACAGAGAGGAACTTCTTATACCAGTCCGTGGGGAACGCGTCTTACTGTGTAGACTCCTTTTTCTTCATCAGGTAAGTCATTCAACAGAGTGGTAGTCCACTATTAATTGTATTATATGTAAGCGCAGAACCAAATCTCTGATGCTGTTGCCCGATATCAGCCAGAGAATTTGATTCGGTATATGATAGAGTCATAACCATAGGTTCTGTCTGTTGGTCGAAAAGGTACGCCATGAGCAATTCACTTGAGGCATATGGCCTTATTATAATTCGAACGGAATGGAACGGCACGGTTAATTTGTATTACCATTGCAGTGACACTACATAGTGATATTAGGAACATAGGGGGCAATCGTAACATATAGATAGATAAGAAATGTATTTCAATCACAGTACACACTTATTACAAAGAGACAGTAATAAAAATTTGCCTTGCCCGGAAATTCCGTTCGAATTATGAAAATCAAAAGTTTTTTTTAAACAAGCTTTTTTTTAATGTCCTAAAAGGAATAAAATAAAATTTTCCTTTAACACTTCAACTTATAACATTATTTTACACAGGTGAAACTGGATAAAAGCTTGTAGCAAAAGGCCCAATTATCACACATAGAGGTACATAGAAGGCTGATAAGCTTATTTTTTGTTACCTACTTGTTATTCTTTACCAGTTTCAGCCTTGTTATACTAGAACATATTACTTAATTAGTATGCCTGGAGCAACGAGCTTCAAGGCATAATTTGGAACCCGAATTATTGTGAGTTATTATTATATTTACCCTATGTAATGGGTATATTATTTATGCGACTATAGTCATAAAATAAATTCATATTTTAAAAATACCTACCAAAGTTTTATATATATTTTTTTATTTCAGTGGTCTTCTCGTAACGGTGTTATTTCTCAGAACTGAAGAGAAAAAGGCGAAAAATAAATGTGATAAAAAGCAGCACCACGACAAACAAGATATAAATAAAAACATCAATGGATACACCAACTCTGCGCTATCAGTGTCTGTGATCAGCCAGCAATCGTTCTGCGAGGATCTGATGGACAAACCCGCGTCAAAAGGATACACGAAGGCAGAGCTGTTTGCTATAGTCAAGTCTTTTTTAGTTCTATTCGTGTATAGAGTGGTAAGACTTACCCCGGCGTATGCTTTCGTCATCGGTCTGAATGAGATAGCACTCCGGTACACCCACTACACGTCTGTGTTTGAGTCGGCCGTGGCAGACCACATCACCTGCGACCTGTACTGGTGGCGCAATCTCCTCTACATAAACAACTTGTACTCTCAGCGGGAAATGTGTATGGTCTGGTCCTGGTACATGGCCAACGACACACAATTTTATGTAGTTGGAATTATACTGCTATTAGTATCTGTAAAGTAAGTCTGTTACTCCAATTTGAATGTTTGCTTCAGGTTTGTTATAATTTTAATCTTACTTACAAAAAGTAATTTCTCTTCACAGACATCCCAAATTCTTCTGGGTGCTATTAGGGCTGGTATTGTCAAGTTCCTGGATGACCACTATCTACATATCAGTTTGGCACCAGTACAAGGCGCGGATACAGGAGCCGTTCGAAATGTTCGACCCGCTGTACGATAAGCCGTGGTCGAGAATCGGCCCCTATTTAGTAGGTAAGATAATAAAGGTCTTATTCTGTTATCCGTGAAACTGTAAGCTTAACGCAACCCTCTTCGATCGTGAGCGATACTCGGAAAAGTGTAGTTTGCGTGTAAGTGCGTATCGGGTAACGGTTTTGTAGGTCAGTGAGCGCGCCCTAAAAGCGACCCTCAAAACCGAATGGGTCGATGAACAATTCGGCAACTTCTCTCGGTCTACCGCTCACTCGAGATAAAAGTAAATGAATCTTACCCGCTCTTTTACGGACTTTTGTTTTGCTGCGAAAAATTAGAGAGAGTTTTCTAAGACATTAAAGTTTTATTCCCTTTCGCTGACGGTTTCAATTGCTTTAACTTGAATATCTTTCCACTGACTACTTCAGTTCACAGCACTGTCAAAGGCAGCCGAGAATATCACTTCCATTCCACTACGTCGACTTTTGTAACCAACTGAATAATATTGTATGAAACTGTTTGTATTGTAGGTATGATAATAGGCTGGTACCTGCACAAGACGAAGTGCCAGGTGAAGCTGCCGTACTGGCTGGTGTCATTGGCGTGGCCCTGCTCGATCGCCATCTTCGGCAGCCTGATCTTCGGGATGGTGGACGGGTACTTCGAGGTCTGGCCCACCGCCTTCTACGTCAGTATAGGACACACAGGTATATAACTTTATTTATTCAATTAAACAATCGCCAGGTTCCGCTGTGTTTTTGTTAGTTCATATTTAAAAAAAACACACCGATAAAATATTCACTATTAATAAAAAAAATTAAACATCAGGTGCAATCGCTATTCATTGACTATGTGAGACGGTAGGTACCTACGAGTTAATCATTTGTGAACTACTTACGATGAACGCACATGAAAGTAAAACTCAATGAGTTTGTTCAAGAGTTTGTACATAACGCAAACAAATGACCTTGACCATGACCTTGATACATATTGACCTTGACGTTGCCCTGATATCGCTCATAAAAGCGCTGGGTAACTTGACGTGTTGCTGTCTGTACATTCATAAACGGGGCGTAAGTTTTTTTTTTTTCAAAGAAATTTCTGATCAATTCTAAAAACTACTTAGTTCTGTTTATACGGTAAAACTTATACTTACAGAAAAAGAAAACAATTCAACCGTAACTTTATTTTTCAGCGTGGGGCGTAGCGCTGGCCTGGATAGCCGTGGCATGTTGCTGTGGCTACGGAGGGCTCGTGAACTCAGCCCTCTCATACAGAGGTATCTTACCTTTGTCCCGACTTACGTACTGCGCCTACCTGGTGCACCCCACTATCATGATGTACACCTCGGCGCTGCTGGACGGCCCGCTGCACATGCAGAACTCTATGGTGGTAAGTGTTTTAGGTTTCTTCAGGAAAGCAGTATTATTTAATTTTCAAAACTTTGAAGTCTCCTAAGACATAAGCATTAATTGATGCATCATGCCTCTTCAGCCGGGCTATGATGATCGCAACGACATTTATCTCACGCGTTATCTCGTGGTCACGTGACGCTTTCTCGTAATCTCATTGATCGAAACAGTCACGTGACTAATATGTCATGGCGATCATCATAGCCCAGCAGGATCTGTTTTAAAAAAATTACCATACTCTGGCCAACAGAAATTTGGAACCATATTTTCTTCTTGGCTTAGGGACCCGAACACCTTATCAATAGCATCAAATGGAAAATGTGAAACCAAATTGTTACGTTACAAAAGGTTGATTGGTAGGAGTTTCCCGTGCGCTTTGAACTTGGGTGAAGATGAACCATAGTCAAGTTTAAATTCAGGAGTAAACCTATCCTAACAAAATATTGTATAAATATAAAAATTATTAAGTTTTAATATAAAAATTATTAAAAAAGTATTAGTTCCGTCAATTTAGATGTTTTCTGGTCCACCAGCCTAGGGAAGGTTCAAAGTTCGGACCAACTCTTCGATCAAAAACAAGCAAAGTTGTTCGGAAGTTATCGTTAACCCTTTTCATCCTGTAATATCTTGACAACGTAGCTTACAACTACAGCTGTATTACTTGTTCCACATTTGTTCATTTTATTTTTATAGGATTAAATAATTCTTAACTCCTGTTTGAAAAAAGACCGTGAATTTTTTAATTTTGGTGTGGCGACAGTAGGTGTTTGGAATGAAAATAAAGGAAAAAACATTTAGATGAGCATTCAAGAAAATAAACTTCTATTTTAGTACAAAATTATTCGTGCGTGTTGTAACAGTTCTGCATAATTTAAAGACGGTTTTACTCACGTTGCTGATAGTTGACTTAAATACGATTAGGAGGGCTATTTTACTAATCAACGCAGTGAAATGACAACGGTCGCCATTATCATACTTTGATGACGACTAATTTGACTGGCGGTGCCACCGCCAACTGAATATTAAATTGCTAGGTAGTTTGCAATTTAAAACGTTCGGTTGGCGGTGGCGCTGCTGGTACGGATGGTTGTCATCAAAATTCGATAGCTCTCAATTTCACCACCTAAATGTGTCAAATGGTCACTACTGTCATTCAACCGCCATTGAGACGCCATTGATTAGTGGACTAGACGCCCAGGAAGCGAGACTCCTCATGCGCTATCGGCCCGAAGCCGTTTCTCGTTACCAGCCTGAATCCATAATTAAAACCATGGATAATTGTAGAAAAACTTCTGTCACAAAAGTAATCTATCCCCTAATAGAGTAAGCGTCGCTTTAGTAGAATCTATCTCCTAACATAATTGGCAAAGCGTAAAATGGCATATACTCTGCTTATTATACTCGCTCACTGGCCTCATTACAGTCTGCTGAATAATCTAACACAACCAACATATATCATCAAAACAGATGGCCAATTTAATTCGAATCGCGGAGTCAGCGTTATCTATTAACGGCTTGAATCCTTTGTTGGACGTATGTTAAGCTCAGCTTAAATAGATATTCCCTCACTTATTGCGTTCATAAATCTCCGACTGGGGCGACGAGAACTTGAAAATTGCGTACAAACGAAAACATGCAAATGAGAGATCGGTTCGCCTTCCCAAGGGCTGGCGTGGCGACCCGTGAAACTGTCAAACTACTAGGTACCCACTGAATTCTTTTTTGCGAATTGACACCGAATACCCTAAAGTTTTGTGTTTGGGTGACAGGAAATTTATGACGAGACTGCCCTGTATCTGGCCTCCGTAAAAGGAAAATAAGCAATACTGCAAGTAGAATCATAAAGAAGCGTGAGCAAAGTTTGCATAGTAATATTTATTTATGTTTGTTATATTGATAATTATATGTATTTATTATTTTTGTAGTATAAGTTTAATTATATTACGTATTTTGCACTATCAGCCTTTTAGAACAATAACCGGCCGGCCGGTTTGGTCGAGTGGTAATGACGCTGCCTCTTGATCGGCGGGTCCTGGGTTCGATCCCCAGTCGGGGCAAACATTTGTGTGAAAGTAGATGTTTGTTCTCGGGTCATGGGTGTTTGTGTTTGTCTTTATGTGTGTTCCGAGGGACCCACGACACAAGGGAAAACCTTAGTGTGGGACTTTGAGTGTGTAGCGTGTGAGTGTGTAACTTTCCGTGGCTCGGGTTTGCTGGAAGAAATTTCTTTTTAGAGATAAGCTAACCTTTTGTGTCGTTTTTCTGTTTGTAATTTTATGTATATTTGTCATATGTGCAAAGAACTGTAAATAAATAAAAAATAAATAAATAAAGTAACATAGTTCTGTAAGTAGCGCTCGTAAGCCAGTGGCGCTTGCTGATCTGAACCAATCAGTGAGGTTAAGAGGCCATTGTGCGGTTTGAAAACTCTGGCATCAGGGTTAGCCAAGTTCGCCACACACTGACTATACCTACACTATAAGAAGTGAGGTTAAGCAACGTAAACAGAGGCAGGCAGCCGGATGGGTGATCAAAGTGGCAATAAGGAGGGCACGTTATGCCGTCGGTCATGGCTGTTGTCGACAGTCGTTAAACTAAATCAGAGTAGGCCATTTAGCGGTTTGATAACTCTCACACCAGGGTTAGTCAAGTTAGCCAGAGGGTTGGTCAAGTTAGCCACAGGGTTAACTTGCCAAATGTTAGCCACATCCACACGATAAGGAAGCAAGGATGTTTTGCAAAAAATCCATCGGAGCTTATAAGCTCTGGCTTCATATGAAATTTTAAACTAGTCTATACCTAAAGTTTTCATTCGAGCCAAAGTGACTTTCACCTTACCGCGAGAAGTTTTCCTCGGGGAACCTATTCAATATTGGAGAAACTATTCGATCTATTACCTAGGTAGAAACGCGTACATGTAGAGTTTGTATATTTCAGTTTAAATGAATCGCTCGCGCTCTCCCGTAGATAGATTTTTTGGTATTTTAGTTTAAATTTCAAATGCATTAACCTAGCCTAGAGCATATCAATTTAATAAAATTGTTATTTAACTATAAAGAGGAAAGATTTGTATTTTTGTATGTAACGAATAGGCTCCGAAACTACTGAACCGATTTTTCACCATTAGGATGCTACATTATCCCTGAGTAACATAGGTTACATAATTTTCTCGAAGTCCCGAGCGGGATGCTAGTTCTTGATAAAATTGGCATCCATGGTTTTCGTGTTTTGCCAAAGTCAGACTATTTTAGTAAGTTTTAAAAATAGACAATGGTGAAGTCGCCAATATCAAGATTATCAAGTAAAGATTATAAGGGAATACACAAGAGCCTCGTCCGTATTTACCGCTAGCAGGTGAGGTTGGAGCACTAAGATGTTACGACCCCACACACCCCGTTGTTTACCACCCCATTATGCTCTTCAGAAAGAGCATTCTCGTAATTTACTTTTTAAGGGTTTATGAGAGTCAATGTCCCGATTTAATAGGAATCAGTTTAATTCAATTTTTTTTTCAAAGCACATGAATAAATTAGGTAAGTGACCTTACATGTTTTCAGTAAAGTATGATCGATAGAATGGTAGAAGGTACTCAGGATAAACCTAATCCCTACTTCCCCGCTAATATTATAATGCGAAAGTAATTCCGTCGGTCCATCTGTTACACTTTAACGCCTATAGCCACTAAACCGATTTCGATGAAATTTGGTACAGAGAAGATTACATATGCTACATTTTATCCCACAGCTGGGCACGATATAACCTGTAGTCCAGGCACAGTAATAGATCTGTGAGTCCATGCGAGCGGACTAGCGGGCGAAAATCGCAATATTTAATATTAACGAAATTGTAACTACCTAATATAGAAAAAGATTAGTCATATTTTAACAAGGACGTTTAGGGACTGTCCATTATATTAAAACTGGCCTCCACCTCCTACCCTTTTTCACGCTCTTTTCTGATTTTTTAAATATGTAAGTAGGGTATTATTGGGCATTCTAATTCACTTTTTTCAAAAACCAGTTCACTTCACTCCGTTTGCTCCACTTCGTTCCGCACTCCGTTTCGTGAACTGGTGTTTTAAAAAAAGTTAATTAGAAAGCCCAATAATACAATTATGAAGTGAACTTAATTTGTCAACATTTACCTCATCAAATGATAGCAAACACGGTTCTATACAGCAGTACAAAGGTTCTACGCAGTAATTACGGATAAAAATATATGGGGTGGGATCTTTCACAATGTGTGTCTATATATATATACAGTTGTGGTTTCATAATATTCTCATTCAATATCAAGCGTCTCCTTCAATTTGAAGATAATGAAATTTGTGAAACAACCATTAAATTTACAAGTCGAGAAAATTTGTCCTGATCTTAAAACCCATACATACCGTCACGGGAAACTCTTACCAAATACTATTCGTTGTATAATTTGTGGTCCATCCAACTGTGGAAAGACTAATCTGATGGTAGGACTTCTTTTACATAGAAACGGATTGCGATACAGAAACGTTTACCTATACGCTAAAACTCTCCATCAATCTAAGTACGTTTTTTTGGAAAATGTCTTATATCAGGTACCAGACGTTACATTTGCAAAATATGGAGAAAATGAACACGTCATTAGTCTCCGGAAAGCAAAACCAGATTCCATCATAATATTTGATGATGTGGCTTGTGAAAATCAAAATAATATTAGAGACTTCTTTGCAATGGGAAGACATCGAAATGTTGATTGTTTTTATCTAAATCAAACCTACAGTAAGGTGCCGAAACAACTTATAAGAGACAATGCAAATTTAATTATACTATTTAAACAGGATGAAACAAATATGAAACATGTCTATAATGAACATGTAACAACGGACATGTCATGGACTGAATTTCGAGACATGTGTTCGAAAATATGGAGTGACCCTTACAATTACTTGGTAATAGACAAGAACTCTGAAAAAAATAAAGGTTGCTATAGAAAAAAATTTGATACGTTTATAGTTTTTGATTAACAAATAGTATTTAAACACATTTAAAATGTAATTTGTCTCATTATTATAAAGTTCACATTGAAACCTTACACGCTCATTTATAATGGAAACCAACTTGAAAAGAAAAGTCGCTGATGCAGCAGAGGCTATCAAGAAAAAAGTTAGCAAAATCAGAAACATAGAAATGGACAATGAAAGAGCTTTAAAAACCATTTTTAAACCGATCTCCGACCCTTTAAATAAAATTGTTCAACAGAAGAGAAGGATCATAAATAAGCCTCCTCTTGTAAACAATAACGATCGTGAAAATGATAAAAATTCTGAAAAAAGTTATAGCAACACTGAAAGTGAGAGGGAGGAAGAAGAAGAGGAAGGAGAGGAGGAAGAAGAGGAAGATGAGGATTTTAAAATTAACAATTTTAAAAATTATGAAAGTTTTAATACTAGCAATGAGTCGTATAAATCAGTTATTGATACAACTGCTTCTCAAAATGTATCTAACTGGTCATTGTCTCCTGAACGTTTTAAAGATGTTCCTTATGGTATTAGGAATGATCGAGGAAAACTCAAGATGGGTGCAACTAATGTTTATATTGCTGAAAACAATAGTTTTATAGTAATAGCAGGTCGTAAATATAAAATAACTCCTGGATTATCAGAATTGCTCATGAAAAAGCAACCCTACTTATCGTTAGTCACACAAGAGGACAAGTCATATTACAAAATGATGTTATTAGACACAAATGCACATAGACGAGGATATGATGCCAAAAAACCTATTAACAGTAATAAAGGTTCCAAATATAATTTTATTATAAAACCATTATTTAAACAACAACGTAATTATTCTGTAAGTACAGGCAGCAGTACTAAAGGCAAAGGTTTATCGTTGCTAAAAAAATGGAAAAAGAATACAGATTATGTATACTGGGATGATCCTAATGAATTGGTGGAAAGACTCAAACTTTTGATTGCTTCTCATGATGCTGGTAACACTGGAGTTGAAAATGAAATTATATCTATCTTAGAGGAGTTGAAAGAGGGAGGTATAATTACATAATAAGTTTGTGTTGTCTTCACATTTTTTCATTTAAGTTGAAATTCTCGCATATAATAGTCGTTTAAAATGAATGTGGATAAATTCGGTCATAATGTACATAAAAGGTTACGATTATCAGATATCTTTAATTTTTCTAATAAAAAAATGTTAACAACCGAAGATGGAGATTTTGATTTACAGTTGAAACGATTGAAAGGCGTAAAATATCCTTCTTCACCTGATGATGCTGTAAATAAAGAATATGTTGATACAGTTTATAATAAGTTGTGTAGTGAAAAAAGAGTGGAAGAATTAATTGAAACAGCTATAAAACGTTTGCTACTTGACTTCAAGACTCAGTTATTACATGAATTTTACACAAAAGAGGCTATAGATGAAATTTTGAAACTAAAAAATGGAAAAACAAAAAATCGTTAATGAAATTCATAAAGCAGCAAGAAGAAATTTTGACAGAAGACATGTTATACTTAAAGGGATTGATGATTTATGGCAAGCAGATTTAATAGATTTCCGAAATTTGAAACAGTTCAATAAAGGATTTAAATTCATCTTAGTCGTTATTGACTGTTTTTCAAAATTTGTGTGGACTGTACCAATTAAAACAAAAAATAAATTAGATGTAATGTTTGCATTTAAACATGTGCTTTCTACATCTAAAAGATGTCCTCATAATTTACAAACTGATATGGGAACAGAATTTTATAATGAAAGTTTCAAAAAAATTATGGATTTCCATAAAATTAACCATTACTCTACATATTCTATTAAAAAAGCTTCTATTGTTGAAAGAGTTATCAGAACAATAAAGTCTTGGCTTTTTAGGTATTTTAATTTACATGGTAGTTACAGATGGTTGGGAGAACCTCTCAATGTAGTTGTGAAGACTTACAATAACAGCAAACATCGCAGTACACAATTCAAACCCAAAGATGTTAATAAATTAAAAGAAAAATTGGTCTTGCAAAATTTAAATTGCATGCAAAGAAACAAAAATGTTATTAAAAAAGTTAAATTTAATTCCGGTGATTATGTAAGAATAAGCAAACATAAAAGTTGTTTTGACAAAGGCTATACTCCTAATTGGTCCACAGAATTATTTCAAGTGGGAAGTGTTAATAATACATCTCCCATAACGTATAATATTGTAGACCTTAAGAAACAACCTATATTAGGGTCTTTTTATGAACAAGAACTGCAAAAGACAGCATATCCAAATGTTTACTTAATAGAAAAAGTACTAAGAAAAAAGAAAAATAAACTCTTCGTGAAATGGTTAGGCCTTCCTACTACTGAAAATAGTTGGATTGATATAAAGGAAGTACTATAGATAATGTTATCATATATTTGATAGTAATGAAAGGAGAAGGACTTATTAATAGTTTAATCAATAATTTACCTTTTGAGTTACATTTACCTGGATATAACTATTGTGGTCCGGGCACAAAATTAAAAAAAACGATTATTAAGAGGAGACAAAGGTGTCAACGGGTTAGACGAAGCTTGTAAGCACCACGATATTGCTTATTCTAATTACTCAGATCTAGACAATCGTCATAAAGCTGACTTAGAATTATTGAAGATGAGCAAGCAAAGACTCAAATCAAAAGATGCAGGAAAAGGTGAAAGGCTTGCTTCCTGGTTAGTAGGGAAAGCTATGAAAGCTAAAGTGAAATCAGGTGCTGGATCCAAAACTTTTAAAGCTATTATTTCTAAAATACGTTCTGATCTGAAAAAACGAAAGCCAAGTAACAATAAGTCTGCAATTAAATATGCGTACGGTGCTGCAAAGAAACTACTTAAAGAAAATAAAGTCAGGTTGCCTCGTGTTATACCTTTACCTAAAACCGGAGGCATCCTTCCCTTGATCCCAATTTTTGCTGGGCTATCTGCTTTAGGAGCCTTAGCTGGAGGTGCTGCTGGTATTGCGAAAACTGTAAATGATTACAAAACAGCCCAACAAAGTTTACGAGAAACTGAGCGACATAATAGAGCTATGGAATCAATGTCAATAGGAAAAGGTTTATATGTTAAACCTTATAAGAAAGGGGCTGGATTATACATAACAAATTCAAAAAACTGAAGAAAAGGCTACCAAGGAGAGCTCTTACAAATTATGATATTTTAGAGAATGCTAGAGATATACCATTTTTTAGAGGTGTTTTTATGAGAGACACATTACCGAAAAAGCCTAAAAAGAATGAGTGTGGTATTATTAATCTAGACGAGTCTACTAGCGAAGGAACCCATTGGGTAGCCTATGTGAAATATAATGATTATTGCGAATATTTTGATAGTTTTGGTGATTTGAAGCCGCCGCTCGAGTTCTTAGAATATCTCAAGTGTTTTAATATATTTTATAATTATACAAAACATCAAACGTATAATACAGTAAACTGTGGTCATCTTTGTCTAAAGTTTTTAAGAGATTTTTGGAAAAATAAAGAAACCTTATAAAATACTGGAACTGTTTTTTAATTCCATCATTTGCAATATGTCTTTCACATTGTCAATAACCGGTAACCAACCGACATTATCAACTATTTACTCACCTCCTTTAGAATTACAAGGTCAATATGAGTGTGCTTTATTACATTTTTGCACATTTAATTCATTTCCCAATATTGATAGCAACAATAACAAGTTTTATTATGGTAATAACGAAGTGATAGAGATACCCGAAGGAACTTACGAACTTCAAGATATCGAGGAATTTTTAAAAAGTAATGTAAAGGATACATCTTTTGACATGTTATGTAATAATAATACTTTGAAACTATCGATCTTTTGTACGAAAGACATTGATTTCAGTAAACCTAATGCTCTGGGTAATTTGCTAGGTTTTGAGAAAAAAGTTCTTAAAGCGAATATATTGCACACATCACAGCTACCAGTCAACATTTTGTCTACAACAGTCGTACGAATCGAATGTGATATTGTGAGTGGATCATTTATTAACGGGAAACCGAGCCATATAATTCACGAGTTTGCTCCTAACGTGCCGCCTGGTTACAGAGTTGTTGAAATACCAAAAAATATTATTTACTATCCAGTGAACCAGAAAAATATTAGTTGCATTAACATAAGGATATTAGACGCTAACAATAACTTGGTTAATCTGCGTGGTGAAGAAGTTCAACTATATATCCAATTTAGAAGAAATGATTGATTACAATAATAAATACTTGCCACCGCAACTCAGAAACCCCAGTACGGTTTGTGCTATCCAAAAGAAAACATCAAAAACGAAGCATAAGTTAACTAAAGAAAACAGGAAATTTCTTCAATTACTAGGTCTACTAAAATGAACATATTAAATCTTACTAGCACACCTAACTATGATAACTCAATTGAAGGTATCGAGTTTCATTCATACAAACCGTATGTTACTAGTTTTAACAGAAATGATGAAATTCGGATTGCAATCAATCAGCAGGATTTATATGTTTTACCATCAGCCAGCACTCTTTATTTAGAAGGCATTGTTAGAGTTGTTAAAGGTGATACACAGAAGAGTCTTGATACTGTACATTTTACTAACAATCCGTTAATGTATCTTTTTCAAGATATACGATACGAATTGAATGGGATTGAAATTGATAAAATTAAAAATGCAGGTATTACTACAACTTTGAAATCCATTCTGTCAATGAACGATAGCGAGTCTCGGATGTCTAAAGCATGGGGGTGGGATATAGAGGGTAACAAAAATATTCACCATGGAAACTTTTCAGCATCTATTCCGCTAAGTAACATACTAGGATTCGCTGAAGATTATAAGAAAGTAATAATAAACTGTAAGCATGAACTTATTCTTCTACGCAGTAACACCAACTTAAATGCTCTGAAACTTAACACCGGTGAAGTAGTGAGTGATATTGTTATGAATAAAATTGTATGGCGAGTTCCACATGTCAAGGTGTCTGATAAGGAAAAAGTCAATTTACTGCGCTTGTTGGATAAAGATCGCCCAATTCAACTAGCCTTTAGAAATTGGGATTTATATGAGTATCCTTTATTACCTAAAACAACAAAGCATACTTGGTCTATTAAAACATCTTCTCAAATTGAAAAGCCACGGTTTGTAGTCTTAGCATTGCAAACTAACCGGAAAAATAATGCAAGTGCTGATATGTCAAGATTTGATCACTGTTACTTACGAGATGTAAAGGTGTATCTAAATTCTACATACTTTCCGTACGAAAGTCTTGACATTAGTTTTGTAGGAGACAGAATTGCATTATTATATGAACAGTATGCGAGATTTCAGCAGTCGTACTACGGTCGTGAAAGAGTAGAACCGCTTCTAACGGTACAACAATTTAAAGATATAGCACCTCTATTTGTAATTGACTGCTCCAGGCAAAACGATAACATAAAAACAGGACCTGTTGTCAACGTGCGCATTGAAATAGAGTGTGATACTGAAATTCCTGATCAAACTTCTGCATATTGTCTTATTTTTAACGATTGCTTGATAGAATACAAACCTTTGAGCAGTATAGTTAAAAAGATATCATGAATGCAATAATTGTGGATGTACAAGGTTTTAAAAACTTAAAAAATGAATTCATTATTAAAGAATGTGCTATTGCCACTGAAGAACACACTCAAGTATTTTTAATAAAACCTCCATATCCATATGTCAAATTAACAAAAGAAGAAAAGAAACGTGTGTTGTGGTTAGAAAAGAACCGTGGTATTTATTGGAGTGAAGGATACATCGACTTTAGGGAATTTGAAAGAGTGATAAAACCTCATTTACAAAACAAAAATATTATTGTTAAAGGAGAAGAAAAAATAAAATGGATAAAATGTATATGCGAAAATTGTAACATAATCGATATAGGTAGTAAAGGCTGTCCTAATATTGCAAGTCTTCATAATAAGTACTGCAAAGATATTACAAAATTTAATTGTATAATTCATTTAAAAGAATGTTCTTTAAAAAATGTATTATGTATTAAAAAGTGGTATGAAGATAATAATATAGATCAATTTAATTTTTTTAACTAGTTTTTATTTTTAAGTTTAATAAATTACGTACTTATAAAACAATAGCCTTTTATTTATTTTAACTCATCTTAACAAAACTACTCTTAATAGTTACATAACGTCAAAATGCATATTTTATTGTATTTACTATCATTTGATACGATGAAACAATAAAAAAGTATAATTATTCCTAAGTAGATACTATTTATTTACAATCTAAACAATTTTAATAACTTAAGAAATTACAAATAGTAGAACTAACTTAATACTATAGAGGCTGCAACAGAGGTTGTTTCCTGTAGCACTGCAGTTTCTGGAAAAGAGAAAATAAGATTTTAATTAACTTGTACTATGAGGTTCGAAACGGACAACACAAAATCAAAATATATTTATATACTTACCAGCTTATAGTCCAAACTCCGATCGCTCTCCCAACTCCTTGCACACGTGATAAAGCAGCTGCACCAACTGTCTGAGCACCGGATCGTCTTCATCGTGCACGATGTAATTGCTCTTCAAAATTGTACGGCAAATTTTCTCATCGTCTTCAAATTGAGATAACTCCACCTTAACTCCAAAACGTGGAGTCTTATCGTCTCGATACACGCACAAGAAGGATGTGAGATCGACTTTTTCACTCATGTTTAAAGCTATGCACTGCTTTGCTTGAAGAACTAAACGTAAATGAAC
Source organism: Aproaerema taeniolella (assembly GCA_949987775.1). NCBI lineage: Eukaryota > Metazoa > Arthropoda > Insecta > Lepidoptera > Gelechiidae > Aproaerema > Aproaerema taeniolella. Next base: position 8,053,206 of record OX465248.1, read on the forward strand.
AACACAATAGATAAAACGGAGTCATGTAATATAACACCTCCTTTGTTCCTGATATTTATTTGAACATGTTGAAACTTGTTCAATTTTTCATCTCACGTTTCGATTCGTTTTTGCTGTGCTAGTATTACTTACCAGTAATTTAAAACTAGAGAACATAACACCTCATTGTTATTGTTAGTAGATGTCAGAATTTGTTAGAACATGTTCAAACACGTTCATGTTAAATTACTAGTATGCAGGTACATTATTTTGTATTTCTAGTCAAATAATGGTAGGTAATTGTATTTAAATAAAATAAATAAAACATTTAGTTTAGCTACATTTATTGATATAAAAATAAAATCAATACATTAAACTTAGTACCTAAAACTAATACTTATTTCTTAACTTACTATCTAACATACTTAGTTGTTACAAAATCCTTATAAAATATGCACTGGCTGTAGCTACAATTTCTAGCTCGATTAAGGAAAGGGGGTTGGCGAAACAAATTAAATAATTATTTATATTTTGAAAAGCTGACAAACAGTTAAAATCCAAATTGCTTTCTACCTTTTTAACAAAATTAATTGCTTCAACATATTCGTTTTCAAGTTGGAATACTCTCAATTTAATACAGTCAATAAAATGATAAATCGCTTCGCTTACGAGATGACCAAATTGTAAAGAACAACGTTTATCACTATATATTAACACGGTTAAAGTTTGTAACGCTGCCTTTTTATCTGTAAATTTCACCGTGCCAAAAGAATAACCATTATTTAACATCTCACACACTAGATTCCACTCATTAATAGAGAAAAATAGACTTTCTTCCTCGTTGAAAATATGAAGTTGAGGCATGAAATCATTTAAAACCCAAAGTCCAGATTTTATATTAATACCGTTGTCGTGTGTATACACTCGCATTGAAATGACACAATCAGTCAGGTAGCTCTCGGCCATGGTGAATTATAAAGTTTCGTTACAGTTGTCATTTTTAGGATAAAGTATCACAGTGTCCCCAAGAAACAGTTGAAATGCGGTCTTTCAAAATAATGCGCTTGTCGTCGTTTGCTGACAATGCAATCTTATTCTGTTCTTGTGTAAATATTTTATGTTTAAGTGATTTGAAAATTATATTTTTCTTACGAATCAGCTTATTCTCCATTAAAACTTTGCTATAATCTGAAAAATGAACATGTTTTATAACGTTCTTTTGTACACCTTTTGCTTTTTTTAATTCGTCTTGTTGTGTTTTAATGCAATAGAGCTTTGACCTTAACCCCACAAACTCCGAAATAACGGTCCCACCCAATTCGTCTTTAAAGAGACCTGGTACCTTTTTATTCAATAAAGGTATATTGTAACAATTGTTTATATCATAATTACTAGTATCGAAATATTGTAAAAAATGACTTTTCAAATCTTTATAAAAATCTTCCGTATCTATAGTATAAAGAAAACTGTCTGTGTCTGTATAACACAATCTCAGTCTTTCGCCATAAAAAGGTTTCATGACAGAGTAATGGAAATCGAACATGTGACTTTTAGAAATTTCGAGAACCGCAAAACCTATATAGATAGGTTTATTTAAGGTAACAGTTTCAGGTTTCATTTGAATAGCTACAAAATTCTCTGTAAAAATTGAAACACTATGGAAATTAGGACGTGCGATTAGTTGCTCTGCAGTAATATTTTTTTTTGTTTTGTTCCTAGTATCAGTCCACTGATTAACTAATTTTATATCAACTCGTTTTTCTGTGTCCTCTAAAGTTTTACCAAAAATGCTATTATTTAATAATTTGAAAAAGTCCTGCTCAAACGTAGATTTAGCTTTTTTACGCAATTCTGTATTCATGTCTATATATTCTTTTAGATATGGTCCTTGTTTGAATTCAATCACCTTATGCACTTTCACTAATTTCAACCCGTGTTTCAAACAAGTCTGCAAATGAACGAAATGAATTACGTAGTGGAACTTGTCGTACAAATTTGGTATTAATTTTTGAGTTTTGGAACCTGGTGGTGCAAACTTTTGTGCGCAAAATGGTATATCGTTATGAAGGTCATGTAAATGTTCTGGGTATTCTATGTCAACCTCCAATATGTAACCATAGTCACCATCTAAAGAAATATTGCAAAAATTTATACGATTAATTTCTTCTTCGTTGAGCAATTTGAAATCGGAATATGGTAGATAAGCACACATAGCGTACCCGTATAGATTGTTGCAATCGATGTAAATCAGATAATTGTTTTTTTGTGAGCTATTGTACTCAGGCAAATATTTATTATTTGCTTTTGAATGCCTAGTGGAACATAAACAAATCCCACCACGAATACCTTTTTGAATTAATCTTATAATTTCCAAATCATTAATAAGCTCTAATTGCACTCCGGTTTTTAAAAGCATAGCATCGAAACTCAAACTAGGAGCTGTTAAGTAAAAAGCGGGATCTAGCTTGTAATTAACTTTACACGTTTTGCGAAAGTTTTCAAATACGTCCGCAAGTAATAATACATCTGACTTGAGGTATAGATCGGTGTATTCTCCGAGATTCCTTATTTTAAACTGATTCCAAACATTTCGTGCGTGTTCATGGTCCGATTCAGAAATAATGTCATTAGTTAATGTACTGTAAAAGCAATGACGTGGTGGTAGGTTAACTTCCTCAAAGAGTTCCCAGCTAGTCATATACTCATAAGGATACACCCCTTTGCGTTTCACCAAATTAAATTGTACATTTGAGGGAAAAAAGCGTTTTAAATGAATAAAATCATTTGAATTCAAATTAGACACAAGTTTTTCTAAACTAGTACCTAAAAACTTAAACGAATCTACGAAGCGAACAGGTATTCTATCCTCATAGACTTGAAAAAATTTTGTAAATGAAATGTAATTTTCTTTGTTTTTCGCGATTACCTTTAATTTACCGTCTAACTCACCTAATTCCCTTATAAATAAGTGACAGTCGTATCCTGACAAGTTGTGGAAAAATACTGGGATCAGTTTAGGCAAGCGAAATCGGATATTACAATACGAATGAGCAGCTCCGCGATAACGTCCCGTAAGATGGCAATGGTCTCGAACCTTATCGTCAAATAGTATTTTATCGCAAAGGAAACATAAGTCAGCGTTAGTATGATTAATCAAATCCTCTTCCGTGAATGTCATTGGCACAGGGGTTTGTAATATTTCATAGATTTTCGTAACATCGGATTGAAGTGAATGTAAAAACTTTGCAACACAATCTGGTCCTCGATAAGTAACATACCTGTTAAGTGAACTATCATATGAACAAACTATATAATAAGCAAAAGCAGCTGGCACGTGTTGCTGTAAAGATGTTGTACAACTAGATGTGTTATCAGCATTGTTTTCAACGGGCTTCAGCAGAGATTCGAAGTCAGCATAGATAACGAAGGGCATATCCTGCATTCGTTCATAGTTTTTGAATTGAATAAAACTTCCTGCCTCAGGCAGAATTGTTTTCACTTGCCCACAAGTATGAGATTTAAATTTTTTTAAAGTATCAAAAAATAAAATGCAATCATCACAAAAATATAACTTTGCATGGTGATTTGTTACTTGTTGACGAAGCAATTTAGGCAAATCTTTAATAAGACAGTAATGAGAACGATTATTGTCTTCTAAAAACAGAAGATTAATGTGATGTTTTTTTCGAGATTCACTTCTGTACAAGGGACCTACTATATTTTTATTATTTTTGAGACCGTAAACATTCACACTTATCTTTGGATTATTTTTTTCAAATACTTTTATATCTGAGAATCCTACAGGGAAAGACATGTTTCTCGTATTAAGAACGGTTTCAAAGTGTGGATACGAAGACGTACGGTGACCGTTGTTCTTAACTGGAAATAACGCAGCCATTATCGACCATAGGAAACAAAAGTTGTCAGCGTTTCTAATATTAATGCAAGCACGTTTGTTCTTTATATTTTTAGGCAAATCGATAAAGCTGGAAGCTCTCATCGGATTGTATTTGTTCATATTCACTTCAAGGTAAAGGTTTCGAATAAAGGCCCAGCCACTATCTTTTTCTTCAAACTCTTCCACTTTTCTACTAATGTTTTCAATAACTTTATAATATAAGGTTTTAAAGTCGAAATTTCGATGCAAAATTATATTTTCTGTGACAAAAGATTTAATCGAAACCTTGTCTTGAATTTTGGGTAAAGAAAATTCAGCGAACAATTCAAAATTGACTTTCAAGTTTGTATGAGTTTGTACGCGAGTAGTAAGGAGTTTGCGTACATGTCTACGAATATTAAACAAAAATTCATTTGGTGGTAGCGGTTGGTTCGCTTCGTCACCTCGTACACGATATGATGCAATACGTGCACGGAAAGCGCTACTAATTTTGTCAATGCCATCACTTTCATTGATTGAACTATTATCTTTATGCAAAATACTTTTAAGGTGAGCAGAGAACACTTTACTTTTAATCGAAATATCGCAAACTGAACAAAATATTGAATGTGTCATTATAAGAATTGTCTGAACAAGCGGGTGAAGATTGTTTTAGTTACCTATCTAACAGAATTAGACTGTAAATTATAAACTTAAAACGATTAAAATATTGATTTATTGACCAAAACCTTAAGACTATTATAAGCAACGCACAAGTAATATATCCTAATCCTAACACAAAATACCTACACTACTAAATAAAATGTACTAAAATAAGAATATACCCGCATACGTAATAATATTTAACCATAAAATTAAAATAAAGAAAAGAACGCTTTACCACGCAAATCTTAAATCCAGAAAATAAAAAATTAAATCTAGTAAGAAAGTATTTTCGAATCGAACAAGGTGTAACTTTTACCTACTTTTTCTTTTTTGCTTGGTAAAACGTTCCTTCTTCAGTAAACTTTTCTTTAGCCCCCTTAATAAACTTTTTCAATAATAAAAACTCGGGATCTTGTTGATCGCCCTGATAGCGGAGCCATACGAACGCTTTCTCGCACCTATCCAATCCCTCGAGATCTTTTATTTCTGCGCAGTTGTAGAGTCGTAACTCCGCAATTAAACTACCACTAAGGAACGCTTTTCTCCGTATCGTACCATCAGCCACGCGCTTTGAGTAAATGGACGGCGTCTGCTGCGCCTTCTGTCGTGCTTGTGTCTCGTCCTCGCTGTCCGACAGCCAGCTAGCCGGATCTTCTGACTGCGACTTGGACGGTGCGCGTGACGGGGTAGCTGCTTTGGAAGCACGGGGCTTCGGGCCTGGCTTGTTTTTCTTCTTAGCACTGAGAAAAAAAAATATATATATATATATTAGTCTTTAAACTTAGAAAAGTCGATTTATAATTTAAAAAATTTCAACATAAGTAATTTGTGATCACGGTTTATGAAGGTGTTTAGAAAATAAGAGAGACAACTAAAAAAACATTAAGGTAAAGGGAAATATCGTATAAACTAAAACATTAATTTGCTTTAAGTAGAGTAAAATATTTACCTTGCACCCTCGTCTTCTGAATCGAAGAAGTCGGTCTCAGCCTTCTCGTGTTTGGTACGTTTGTAGTTTGATTCAGACCTGTAATAGAAAAAAACAAATTGAAAATATCGGTTATGACAGGGTTAAAAAAAGAAAATCAAACTAAATCACTTTACTCAACATTTAAATAAAATTAGGAAGGTATTTTGAAAATTAAGTTAATTCGAACTTACATACATTATTCTGATGCACGGGATCCGCATAAAATGAAGTTTTGTTGAAATTAGCGCACAGCACCACAGCACAGTATTCTTGAAATTAAACGACACTTGATAAGCACGAGCGAAAGGTTCGGAAGCACGAACAGCTTTACACAAAGTGAATGAATTTAAGAAATTAATTTGTGGTATTTATCCTGTAATTTCTCCGTAGTAAGCAAAATTTGTCAGGGATCGCAAACTCATGGAAAAAAAAAATAATATTGCTACATTTTATTGGTTGTACAGGTACCAAACTTAATAGTATGTATTTACTAGTAAGTATTTACGGGAAACCTAAAAATTAAAAAGTTACATGTTTTGCAGTGAAAAAATAAAACAATTTTTTTTTATAAATTTCTTGTATTATATAGATAGATAGATATTAGTAAATTTTGGTATCTTACGTATTTAAAAATGTCTTTAATAAATAATTAATATGCAAACATTATGTTAGAACAAAATGTTAGGTTTTTAAAATTTATAAAACCGTGTAATGTTTACTATCCCTGAAAATTAATAAAGTCAGCAAAAGTAACTTCTGCTGTTAGAAATAGTTTGCGACAGCAAATCACTACTTTCCCATGAACCGTGGAAAAGAATCTGATACTTAGTTCTCATTCGACTAATACGACTTAGGGCACGTTCATCCTTTAATGACAATTATGAAACTTACAAAAAACGTTCTGCATTACATTTAACCTTTACGTATACATAACTTTATATACCTATTTCAAAAAGATATTTCCATGAGTTTGATTCAGAGAATTATTTTGACATCATGCATTTCGGAGAAAACAAGACAATACTTGACAATAGTGGACATTAGATGACAACAGTAAACAGTAGCTGACAGTAGGATACAATATACATTATAATAAGTTCGTAAGAAAAAAAATTTTTTCGATTTGTGAAAAGTAAATTCGACTTTTATTAGTTTAATAAAACTATTAAAAATAAAATTAAAAATAAAATGTATTCTTGTCTTAAATTTCTCTACCTACCCTTTTCAAAATATCTGTATGCGTGGTTGTTTTACTAATTTCATTATCTTCAAACGTGTAAATTCCATTAACATACCCTTTTACTAGTTGTATAAAACTACATACAAAAATAAAATGTTCTCTTGTCTTAAATTTCCCTGCCTACCCTCTTTGAAATATCTGTATTCACTACTTATGTGAACTGAGTCTTATTATTTATTTGTCCACCTGCGGGTTTGTAGACTAACTGCAACGTCTTAGTAATTTAATCTACAGGTAAAGCTATAATACTTACGAGTATGTGGAACTCTCGGTGACTCTTGGGAACTAAATTGTGAGATAAAGCTGGGATACACTAAGATAAAGCTATTTTTTAATATATTTTTTATATTCATCATGATTAGGAAAAAAATAATTATTTTATTAGTATATATTTAAAAAAGGTTTAGTGGGGGTTTGATTGAAAATGTTTAAAATACTAGTGACATTTATTTTTTATACAATTATCATAAATAGGTAGTTAAACATCTAGAGATTATTTTGTTGATATTACGTAAGACAATAAATGGTATTATTTGATTAAGAGATTTTAAATAATGTTTGTTATCTAATGATAATCCACTGAATTGTTAAAAATAACTATTATTGAACATGTTAATATACGATTATAGTGTTTACACAAATTCAATTTTAGTAGAAAATAAACAGAAATAATGAAAATCTGTGAAACAAAAGCGTGAAGAAGATAAATTATCGCTCGCATGTGGTGTGTGACAACCTTTATTGTAAATAGTAACTCAAATGCTTACTAATCAGATTCGGGAAGCATAGCTGCAAAGCGTTAGTGTATTCGTAACTCCAACCGCGTCGGTTTCTACATTTCGTTTTCGTTTGAAAACACAGTCAAAAGCGTGGGAAAAGCACCAGGTTTTAGATTTGAGAGGAACCAGTTCTGGTCGGTTGAAAAGCCTCAACAATTGATGTTAGGATCCAGTTTTGATTGACCGGAAACCCTCATTCAATATTAAAAATCTTTGTAATGTGTGCCGATATCGTTTTTGATTTGCATTTTCAAGAAAATCATGATTGTGGAGTTACGTGAAATCTCACGAAATTTGTGATTGTGTAATTTAATATTTACGCGTAAGTACTTGTCTAGGGTGGGAAAAGCACAAGGTTTTTATTGAGAGGAAACAGCTCTAGTCAGTTGAAAAGCCTAAACATGTAAAGTTGGGATCCAGTTTCAACTGGTGGGAGACCCTCATTCAATTATGTAAACCTTGAAAATGTGCTTAGTACCTGACATAGAAGGTATTTACGTAATTCAGTTTTCCTTAGAAAAACCAACTAAAATTGAGAGGAAAGCATGGGGTTTTGATTTGAGAGGAACCAGTTCTGGTCAGTTGAAAACCCTCAACAATTAACGTTAGGATCCAGTTTAGATTGATCAGAAACCCTCATTCAAGTATGAAAATCTCGTAAATGTGTAATACGATTTAGTTGGTATTTCTAATGAAAGTTATGATTTTAAATTTTATGGTCATACATCTCGCGAAATTTGTGACTAAAACCTAATATTTACGCGTAAGTACTTGTCTAGGGTGGGAAAAGCACAAGGTTTTTATTGAGAGGAAACAGCTCTAGTCAGTTGAAAAGCCTAAACATGTAAAGTTGGGATCCAGTTTCAACTGGTGGGAGACCCTCATTCAATTATGTAAACCTTGAAAATGTGCTTAGTACCTGACATAGAAGGTATTTACGTAATTCAGTTTTCCTTAGAAAAACCAACTAAAATTGAGAGGAAAGCATGGGGTTTTGATTTGAGAGGAACCAGTTCTGGTCAGTTGAAAAGCCTCAACAATTAACGTTAGGATCCAGTTTTGATTGATCAGAAACCCTCATTCAAGTATGAAAATCTCGTAAATGTGTAATACGATTTAGTTGGTTTCTCTAATGAAAATTATCATTTTAAATTTTATAGTCATACATCTCGCGAAATTTGTGACTAAAACCTAATATTTCCAGTTTTTATGAAAATAACGATTCCGCAAAAAGTGTTCTCGCAAAATTAGTGATAAGACATAGAAATAGACAATTATTGTTGTTGCTGCTGTATGGGAAATGGGAACGGGCCGCCGGGAGGAAACGCATTCGCTGCCGTTTGATGTGGTAAGTGTTAGCATAGGTTCATTTCATAATTGTATTATTGGGCTTTCTAATTCACTTTTTTTAAAACACCAGTTCACGAAACGGAGTGCGGAACGAAGTGGAGCAAACGGAGTGAAGTGAACTGGTTTTTGAAAAAAGTGAATTAGAATGCCCAATAATACCCTACTTATGTAATGTCACATTGAACTATAACTGTGACGTACAGTGTTTCTTTCTTACTGTGGTTCGGCTTTCGTACATAGACATAGAAAAAATAAGTTAAATCAGTGCTTTCGCGTATTTCGAATATGTAAATTGATTTTTAAATGACAAGAACGAGACAGACACTAATTTGCGAAAATATTAGCACTGTAATAATATGAACGGCCCCCTAAGATCATTAAGTCTTGAACAAAATGTAAAATTAATTTAATCATAACATAACTTAACATTCATATTCTAAAACAACCCGCCCGAGGCGTTAGAAAATTATTATTCATCCTAATCTGGTAAAAGTACCGCTTTCCACCTGCACGTTGAATATTTCATATTGTTTTATCTGAAAGACTGCAAAGGGTGTGCGGATCAGAGAAAATATTAAATCTATCAGCCAATATTGTGTCAGCGATAGGTATAACAGTCTCAGAATAGGTAATTGTTGAGCTAAGGACATACGTTGTATTTTTTAAGCAAGTCAGTAAATAGTATGGAAAAATCTTTGTTATTTTCATTTCTAGTCTATGTTTTTTTATTAAATGACGTATTGCACATTTATCACCAACTAAACCCAAACGGTATAAAGTATTTATATTTACACAGTGTGGTCTAGAACAAATTAATAAATTTCCCAGGAGGGACAAACATTTGTGTAAAATGTTCATGTCTGTCTTTATTTGTATCCCAAGGGACCCACGATACAAGGTAAAACCGTAGCGTGGATCTTTGAGTGTGTAGCGTTTATCATAACAGTGTGTTATTTCTTAATTGCAGTTGACGATCTACGCGGGCTATGCAGTGATGGCGTTCCTGGCTTCGTTCGCGATATCGCTAGCCTTCGAAGCTCCATTTGTAAGGCTCATCAAGGTCATCAGCGCAGGACCTGGACCTAAGTCCCGACGATAACTTATTCATTTAGCCTGTAAGAGTACATGATGAGGGAGTGCAAAGAAGCCGCTTATTCAGACGATGTTAAAGATAAAGGAATGAATAACCCTACAGTAGGTCACTTGAATGAATGATTCCAGGATCTGGGAGTTTCTGCCTATAAGTATCATGTCGATTGGTGGTAGACCTTTAGTTAAAATCTAGAAATATCAGACCACCACACGTAGTATCTTTAAAGATTGGAATATATCTGAGCTTTTAGGTTTTCAAGTAAACTCAAAGATTTTTTTTAAACTTTTTTAGATTTTCCTAACCTTCACTTACCGTTTTGCGATCAAGATCACTTTGCGTATCATCAAATGAATACGAGGCCTCAATGTACGCTCCCTCACAAAACGGTAGTTACCAGTAGCGAATAGTTCGCATCTTACTTCAATTAGTACCTCAATTAAACATTGATTGCTGCTACGAGCTATGAATTACAGTTTACAGCCTCAATTACAGCGAAACTGTAATAGCAGTAGTTATAGTGTAATATGTATTACATTGAACGGAACCGTCTTATTAAATAAAGCTCGCTTTTGCTGAGCAAAATTATCTTCTAATATGGGGTTAGCAGTTAAATCAAGTTTCAAAAGAATTCATGCGCTCTATGTTTTATTCAAAACAACCTATTTTGCAGGTAAACGTTCCAAATCCGTTCTCAGCTCATGTGATGTTTAGAATAAGAAACACTCTGCGAAGCCATAGAATGAATATAAAGATAAATAGCAAACAAAAATAATATAAATAGTTATATTTATATTTGTATTAGATTTTTCTCATTTTCCCCGAATACTTGTGTTTTCTCCCCAAAAGATCGAGCGAAAAAACATTATGTGCCTATTCTGTTTACATTCTCCGCACAAAGAGCCGATCTATCTTGTGACGCATAAGCAGGAAACGAGTAAGAGTTCAACTACCCACATATTCATCATTCCGGTACTTTAGCCACACCTCATCTCTATCTCGAATCTCGACTTAAAAAATAACAAATTGGAAAATGTTAGAAAATACCTAGTACATAAATATTCTCTCATTATAAAGTTTTCTTTGCCTTGTATGATCTAGTGGAAACGTGATCTAACAAATATACGTACGAAGATTTGTTCGTTATTAGTCAACTTATCAAAAAGTCCACTAAAATATGATCTGTCAACTTCGCGATCGGTCAACTTCTTGATCGGTCACTTTCGCGGTCGGTTCACGTAGCAAATGGTCAACTTAGCAATCGGACAATACACAAATTGGTCTTGTGGTTTCCATTAGAATGCCACCAACATTGTTTTAGTTTATTCAAATTGTGATGAAGGAAGCAAAATACAAAAATAAAGAAAAATTAAATGTTAGTGTAATTTCTATAAGGCTAGAGACAGCTCTTTTAACTTTAAGTTTGAGTTTAAGTTTAATACGAATAGATAAATAAAAATGTCAATTATTGTTCTTAATAATCTTTAACATATCAATCAATATTAAGAACCTTACGTCTGGTAATTAAAGTTTATCTACCTAGACTATAATAATTATTTATTACTAGCGGCCCCCTTCGCTTCGGTTATTAAAGCCTATATTAAGCCTGGATAATTGGGCTCTCGTATGCAATCCCATTCATTTGTTCATTCATTTTTCTGAGATTAAGTCGTTCGAACCTTTTATTTGTCTTTGCTTTTCTTTTGATTGTGAAGTTGACAGTTTGCGATGTGGACCGTATGCAAAGTTGACCATTTAAGAAGTAGACCGTTTAAGAAGTAGACCATTTAAGAAGTGGACCGTTTGCTAAGTGGACCGTTTACAAAGTGGACTGTATGCGAAGAGTACTGATAAAAAAATTGTTGACTTTTTGCTAAGTTGACTAATGACGAACAAATCCGTACGAATAGGTATAGGCACTAAGGCCAATGTTCACCAAATAATGAACCAAGGCGAACGATTACCAGCAAACCAGAGATTTGACGATGTCATTTATGTACATTCTTTCTTTTGACATTTTATTCGATTAACCGTAGATTGAATTTTTTTTGGTTAGAAAATTATATAAAGAAAATACATGTACATTTGGATGTGTGGCCCTTAATCCTAGGATGAAAACTCCGAGAGATTCGTTCAGTGATGGATAAAAGACTTCATATTTGCATATTGAAATAATTTGTGACGCAATAGTTCAAGAATTATTGGCAAAAAAGTATGGGCCACACATCCAAATGTACATGAAAATACTCCATGATAAGCACTAGTATAGGTATTCGAAAAGCAATAATTTCGTATTTATTCTAAGTTTCGTTGAGTTTATTGTGTTAATTAATGCATAATTTTTTCCAGACTTTTCTAGAAAATTTAATAAAAAGTAAAAACATTGAAGGATAACATTTTTTTATAATAAATTATTTTTTCGGTATCGCTGAAACATGCTCGTTGAAACTTTGAAACATGCTGCAAAACCAATTTAATTAAATGTAGAAGAAGAATAGAAAATATTTAATTTTACTTTCCTCGTACTTAGCATAATATTTTGTAAATAGATAATAATTATTACTAAGAAACTTTGTAAATATAATATAATATGATTAAATGTTTAAAACAAACTAAATTTTTTATTTTGTTTAATCAGATCTACAGAAAGCCCACACAAATATCATTTCAAAGAACTAAACACAAAGAAAGTTTAGCCGGAAAATTCACACAAAATCTCCAGAAGCAATAATGGTCTAGTCAACAAGTTAGAAACCGTGTTAATTCTTGATAAAGGTTCTAAAAATATGTGCGATAGCTCATTGGATTCGGAATGACGTCTAGAAAAATGTATTCGAAGGATTTTACTGCATGATAAAAATTGAAAAAGTTATTAACAAATTAAAATGAAAAAAAAGGTGTTTCATTTTTTGTCAATTACTCAAAAACTATTAATATTTAAGAAATTTAAAAAAAGGATATGATTCTTTATGAAGAAAATTTTCGCCAAGTGCGAGTCGGACTCGCGCACGAAGGGTTCCGCACCATTACCTATAAAACCGGCCAAGTGCGAGTTGGACTCTATAAAAACCATTATCTCTATAAAAGCGGCAAAAAAATCACGTTTGTTGTATGGGAGCCCCCTTAAATATTTAATTTATTCTACTTTTTTGTATTTGTTGTTATATCAGCAACCGAAACCAGTGAAAATTTCAACTATCTAACTATCACGATTCATGAGATACAGCCTGGTAACAGACGGACAGATATCGGAGCTTTAGTAAAAGGGGCCCGTTTTTTCCCTTTGGGTACGGAACCCTAAAAAAGTCCTAGCTCCCGGAACTCTACCTCTTTTATTTATAATTTTAATTTAGTGCTGAAAATAGGGCCGAAAAATTTTATTACAACATTTTCGATGATTTTCATTTTTTGTAAACTTACGAAAAATTATAATAAACAAAATAAAAAAATTTAAGATGTTTTTTATAACGTGATCTTATTAAGTATATAGTTGACAGAAATGTGTAAAATCCGTCATTGTATACAATTCCTAGGAAATGTATACAATTCCTAAAATCGCCCGGAAATGTGTGATATGAACTATATTTGATACATTTCCTAGGAAATCTATACATTTCCTAAATAACAATCGGAAGTGTATAAAAAGTTTGATTTTTTCTGTTCATAAGTCAGTCGACTTCTTTGTTCGATCGTGATAGACGGAACTGCTTGAGGGTTGGTTGGGTTAGGTTAGGTTAGAACTGCGACCCCAACGCACGAGCCGAGCGAGCGAAGCGAGCGTGCCACGGCAGCGGCCGGCGAAGTGCCAGAAACGACTATGTTTGCGGTAAGCGGTTGTCGCATGTTGTCAATAGACAGTGAGTAATTTCATGAAATGTGAAATTCTCGAACATTTCATGAAGTGATTAAATCTAAAACGTGGCCAAGACAAATTCACGTCGCTTTTTCAGGTTAGGTTAGGTTGTTTTATTAATTTTATTCACTGAAAACATCATTTTTATACATTTCCTAGAGCAATTTCGGAATTTTATACAATTCCTAGGAAATGTATACATGTCCTAGGATATGTGTGTATTAAAAAATCTTTGAAACAATATTTTATACATTTCCTAGACAGCCTCGGAATTGTATACATTTCCTAGGAATTGTATACAATTCCTAAATTTCATACATTTCCGGTAACATATATAAAAGAAGAGCTCCAAGAAGCCAAAAATTTATGGGCAATTATTAAAACTTTTGTACTATCTTTTGTAAAAATGAAAGCCCACGAAAAATTCTTAGTTAACATTTAGTACTAGCTTTCCGCCCGGGACTTCGTTCCCGTGGCACTTTTTTAGTTTTTTCTTTCATAAGAACCTTCTCCTGACAATAAGGAACACAACAAAAAAAGAATCATCCAAATCGGTCCAGCCGTTCTCGAGTTTTGCGCTTACCAACAGATTTAGTGATTCATTTTTATATATAAGAAGAAGATCACGTTTTTTAAAATCTACAAAAAATGTTTTTCCAGCGGTACTTTATTTTCTAATATAAAGAAAATGTTTTATGTAATAGACTCTGTTGAGCGGTAACGCGGCTATGCTGTATCGGCCGCGCGGGGACCTATTTTCACCACTAAATCAAAATTATAAATAATGGAGGTAGAGTTCCGAGAGCTAGGACTTGTTTTTTGTAAATTTTCTTCTCTTTATGAATCTTTTTTTAAATTTCTTAAATATTAATAGTTTTTGAGTAATTGCCAAAAACGAAATACCTTTTTTTTTCATCTAAATTTGTTAATTACTTTTGTAATTTTTATTATGCAGTAAAAATTCTTCGAATACATTTTTCTAGACGTCATTCTGAATCCAATAAGCTATCGCACATATTTTTAGGACCTTTATCAATAATTAACACGATTTTGAACTTGTTGACTAGACTATAAACTCAATTCTTGGCAAATAATAAATTCCTGATGTATTGATGAAATCAAATAAAACCTCTCCTGTCAATATTTCAATTTCCTCTATGACGTTTCTGTATGTGAAAATTATTCTTGTCAAAAACTAAATATTATTATGTCATGTCATGACTTTTATTTACAGGTTTTTCTTGTGATTTCGTCTTTGAGTATAGTATTTGTTGATTTCGTTCTTAACTAGTGTTTATATTAAGTTTTGCGTGACTTACGTAATTATTACGTCCAAGGAACTCATATTCAGTTTTTTTGTTTAAAAATATAGAAGTTTTAAACAAATAGAATTAAGGTTGCCTAGAAGAAATTGCTACCTAGCAATAAGGCCGCCTTGTTGTACACTATGTTTTATGTTCGTTGATTATGCTGTATGTCCTGGTGTGCAAATAAAGTATATTGTATCGTATTGTAATTCCGAGTATCAAATACCTCATCCCTCTAAAAATGTTTCTCGCCATTCCTTCAAATATAATCCAAAGATTTTCTGGGTTTTGAATATTCGGGATTAAGCGCAAAACTCGCTAATTCGGTAACTTTTGGTATACGCCTTTGTGAACGAGCTCCAGTAATATTGTGTAAGCCCGGGGGATACATTTTCTGATTAAGTTGGCAGTGGGTAAGGGATCCCATCGCAGATCACATATTAGCAGCGCCAGAGTAAGGTGCTTATGCCTCTTTATCTTTTCATTCATTAATTATAATGTTCTAAATGTTCCAGGCTTAGGTTCCAGGGATATAAGTCCGTATTAACACGTATTTAAGCGACTTTGGTTTTTGCGTCAATGGGGTCACGGTTAAGTATGTAATATGTGATTTATTCTTGCTCAGTGGTAAATTAAAGAAAGTTCATATTGTATATCACTGCTGGGCAAAGCAAACACCCAGTTATTATTGAGAGTATCAAGGTCATCGCACCATCTTCTGCGTGGTCTGCCTCTACTGGGGCACAGTATTACAATATATTATTATACATTTACATTATACATATATATATGTATTATTACATTATATTATACATATATTATTATATTATACAATATATTATTGTAATACTGAGGCTGGGGCGTCCATCAGCATACGCATGTACGCATTTAATAGACTTAAAAGTTACATGAAATCATTGGTACCTACCTTTGATCTTTGGTAAAAACGAACTATATGTGGTAACTTTTTCTGCTAAATCTAAAGTCACATTATGTAATTAAGGGCTTAAGCTTTCTAACGACTGGAGTCGTTAGTGCTCTTTTTAGATCTAATGAGTGATCGATTAATAGATTAGGAATTAAACTCGATATTTGTCAAGTTCTTTTCTTTTGTCAGACATACCAGCACACCTAATTACAGGGATTTTCGGCTGATAATGGGCCTTTTTATAATTTGAAAACGGCACGGCAAAATTGTATTACCTACCATTGCTTCCTAAGTAATAGTAATACTAGAAGCTTAAAACATAGGGGGCAATGGTAATTCAAATTTCGAAGTGCTGTGCCGTGCCGTTCGAATTATAAAAAGGCCCAATAAATAGATTGAAGATACTAAGGCCTGCAGCTCTAGCACGATAACGACAAACTCGCGCTCGGCTCACGCTGGAACTTCACTTTGATTGCGCGAGGGTCCCGCGCAAAGGCTTGCTCGCCCTATAGCATTGTCAATGTTGACATTTTGACATAGGACCGCGGTGTTGTCGCGGCGCTGTCAATATCGTACTCTGCCTGCTGTATTACAGAAGGAGACTCACGTCTTGATCTATACTTGTGTATTGATTATCTCGTTCTCTCACTATCAAAATGACAAAGACGAATGCTACTTAAGTATAGATCACAGTGTGAGTCGCTACAGAACGCGACTACGCTACAGATACGCTACAGATACAGACTTTTAGTATTACAGTAAATTATTTCCTTACGATTACACCTGATGTTGTGATTGCAAGTAGTCTGTAAGTCAAAAATCTAAAAAAGAAAAACTATCGTACGGTTCGATTATTACGAGAAAAACAGCAGAAACTGATTGTGAAAAGTGGGCAAGCGAGCGAGCGAGCGCAGCAAGATGGTGCTAATTGCTCCACCGCTTCCGCTCCAAAAAAGCACCCAGCTGTTAATTAAAGACATTTTTGCTCCCCTAATGGGGACTTAAGACCTTACCACCATTTCATTACAGCTGCGGACGATATCTACAGATAATAAATTCATTTTAATGAACCTTCGCGCTTGCTTAAGCCCGCAAGCCTTCCGACCGTATTGTAGAAATTTTTTGGTTTTATTGTTTTTAATTAATTGAAACTTTTGTACAATTACTTATACACAAAGAAGCAAAGGAGCTTGAAATGTACAATTGTACAGTCGATAAAATAAATAAGGAAAGTATAAGCACTATAAAATACAGCAATCGTGGATTTTTTACAAACTAAAGGTAAACTTACACTCTGAGACTCTAACAGATCGCGACTCCAGTTCCGAAGTTTTGAAAAATCCAGCCTTTCTTTATTTCATAAATATCTACATACAATGACAGCTTTTTAGGTGCCAGAGGTTTAAGGCAGGGCGTTGTTAGTCAATAAGCTAGTCAGTTAGTCCTCGAGTTAAATCAAGATTTTCCAAGCAGCCGCGGAAAACCTAAAACAAAACGCAATGTAGTCTACAGATTCAAATTCAATCAAATCGTCCTCCTTGGGACATCGAAGAATGTGGGAGTTGTTTCGATTTGAGAAGCATAAATTCTTAAAGCAGAGACAGGGGAGCAATGGGATGAAATCACGTAGAATATCGTTTTAACTTGTATTACAGGGAAGGGCCTACGATCAGCCACCTTGACAATGATATATTCAATAAAATAAAGGCTTTGGAAGTAGAATAATACTAATTTGTCTATAAATATTAAAACAGTGAATTAACGCTCAGGTACCTCTTGTAAAAATAACACAAACAAAGTCATCTAATAAGTGATCGCCAAAGAATTGGTAGATTAATCTGATGTACGTAAATTAAAGACAACCATCATCATTTGATAACAAATGTAAATTCATGAA
This sequence comes from Aproaerema taeniolella, assembly GCA_949987775.1. Lineage (NCBI taxonomy): Eukaryota > Metazoa > Arthropoda > Insecta > Lepidoptera > Gelechiidae > Aproaerema > Aproaerema taeniolella. The sequence continues at coordinate 8,071,142 of OX465248.1, forward strand.
TAACTGCTTTCATGAGACTGAATTGCAAAGCCACTTAGAATAAATCATTTTTTTCTTTAAATCCCAAAGTCTGCTGATCAAATCTTATTCTTTACAAAGCTCAAGGGATGATCTTTGAGCACAAACACTCCTTTGAACGTTTAAATAAAAGATTTTCTTTCACCTCTAGCTTTCATTGTTTTTGTACTCTGCGGGAGAGGGTTCATACAAAAAAATAGACGTCAATTTTTACATTGTTTGGAAATAATAAAGCGTTGAATAAAGAAAACTTTCGAATATTTTACTACAAAAATCCCTTATTAATATTCAATACCGCCGAGAAAGCTATTTTTCACAAGCCATCAATTAATTTACTTTTAAAAGGTTTCAAATTAAGAATTCCATCACTAAATTTCTAATTAATCATCAGTTTTTATAGGAAATATGTAAGTAATTTACATTGATGATTAATTAGAAAATGGAAGGTAGGTGTTTTAAAATTCTCCAAAAAAAATATCAGCAGCTCTAGCACGATAACGACAAACTCGGGTCCCGCGCAAAGGCTTGCTCGCCCTATGGCGTTGTCAATGTTGACATTTTGACATAGGACCGCGATGTTGTCGCGGCGCTGTCACTACCGTACTCGGCCTGCTGATGTTGTAACCAATTCGTGAGTGTGCTGTGTTATTGTTGTTGTGCAAACGATTTGTTGATTATTTTAAAATTCAAACTTGTATATTTTAATAAAGTACATAATAAAGTACAAAGAACCAATTTTGATCAAATATAACTAAGAACCATCTCGATTACGATTAAAATCGGTCCATTCGTTTAGTTTAGGAGCTACGATGACACAGACAGACACACAGTAATACAGACACACAAATACACACGTCAAACTTATAGCACTCCTCTTTTTTGACAGGGGTCGGGGATGCTTGTTCATTACGTGCAGTATTTTATGGAGGCTTTGAATTTCCCAATTAGCTGGGACTTTCTACAAAACTTACAGAGTGCGAACGTGGCAAAACTCTGTCGATAAATTGTCGGGTACGTAGTGCGTGACCATGGGAAGAGGGCGGAGTCTTAAAGCCGCTCCTTCCGCCGCCAAAGATACGGCCTCATATATCCAAACAACATTTCCTCACCACTTAGTCCCTAGCGAAATTTACTACAGAAAGGAGTTGTACCAAACAACTCCTTATGAATGCATTGAACTCTACAAAGAGACTCGAGCTATCTCAACATCAACTTTTTAGGTCACTGCAGCGTGCTGGAAATTTTCATAATAAGAAACCCCAGTTTTATTTGGTTATATGTAGATTGACAAAACCTCGTAAAATTTTGCAGTTGACAATGTTAAACCAAAATTACCAAGAATTTTCCTTTATCGTACGTTTCGTACGTAACGTTTTATTGTAATACTTTAAATTAGATTGCAAAACTTCAGGGGGTGATCATCCCCATGAAACAGGGCCCCAATTCTGTAACTTCTGTTGTGGAATGGTTGCTATTTTATCCGTTCAGGTGGCGAAATTGAGAACTATCCAAATTTCATACATCTAATGACGGCTGCTTGGACTGGTGGCGCCACCGCCAATTGAATTTTCAGTTGCTAGCTAGGTGCTTGGCGGAGCGCTGCTGGTCGGGATGGTTGTCAGCAAGTATATGAAAATTAAATAGGTCTCAATTACGCCACCTGAACAGATAAAATGGTCTCCATTCCATCGACACACAAATGAAGTTACAGAATCGGGGACCTGAACAACTTTCCCCTTGGTACGAGTATTATGACATAGAAAAAATTCAACTTCACATATTAGGACAAATCAGCTAATAGCATAAGTTGTATGTAGGTGAGAATTTTCGTATTTTGATCTATATTTCTTGGGGAAAGTTGCTAGGTTTTGTGGTATGATTCATAAACTCATTTATCGTTAATTTAAAGTCAACCAATAATATGTCCCTAAATATGTATACTTACGAATCCCCATTATATCGGAAATCTTTTGTAATCGGTATGTGAGCAACGTTGTCATGGGTTCTCTGTCAAAGATATTAATATTGTCTGAAGGAGTTAACTTGAACTATAAAAGGAAAAAATATCGAAAGGCCCCCGAGGGCTGAAAGACGATACAATAAAACTTACGGAACAAATAAAGGAAGCGAGGAAACGGTAGCGATGTAATGAAATGAGTTTGGAGTTGCGACCGAATTTAATGCTTCGGATGGGTTACATTACATAACACCAGCGATCCAATATGTATGTTGTACGGATTACTGTTTGACTCATTTTGTTTTTATATTAAACGTGAACGTTTCTTCCTTCACGTGTTCTTTATTAATACGGGGTTAGTTATTGAAATATTAAGACGTGAATCCTTTATGTAACTGAACATGTATTATGTATTTATGTATATTATATTATATATATATATGTGTATGTATGTGTATATATATATGTTGTATTTTTGTAATTTAGTAGTAACTGTTAATATTTATTTTTATAACTACTATAATTAATGCACACAGTCTTGTGCCCGTAATTTATAGCTTTTCTGACACCGGATGGGTTGGCTGGAAGAGATCTCTTATAGAGATAAGCTCGCCTTTGTAACATTTTTTAGTATTTAAGTATCGAACTATGTGTGTACAATAAAGAGTATAAGAACATCAGTCCCGAGAAATTGAAATAGAAGGCAATTTTTTCCATATTTAGGCTTAAGTCACAGAATAAATAATAGCTTAAGTTCGCTTTGATTTGTTGATTTCAATGAGCTAGTTAACTTTCGCTAATTAAAAAATACACAAAATGGACCCTCAAAAGTTACGTTAAACGTGGCGTTAAGTGGTTTAGTTACCGCTAATGCTCTGCCTACCCCGACGCGACGGAGATTTAGTTATAGGTATGAAAATTATCTTTTCTATGGCTATAGGGTCTTTCGAAGCTGTAAACTTGGATATACGATACTGGTAGTGGTCTTAACAACATACCAAAAAATCAAAACTAGCACTTAGCTTGCCCTTATTCTATATGACTGGCGTACTATGTACGACTAGCATACCGCTTGGGACTTCGTTCCCGTGGGTATCCGGAAAAATTATGTAGCCTATTACTCTAGAATAATGTAGCATTGCGCCCTACCAGTCATGACCTACGGAGCCGAGACGTGGAACATGACAGTGAGGTTGGCCCACCGATTGCACGTCGCTAGCAAGTATATGAAAATTAAATAGGTCTCAATTTCGCCACCTGAACAGATAAAATGGTCTCCATTCCATCGACACACAAATGAAGTTACAGAATCGGGGACCTGAACAACTTTCCCCTTGGTACGAGTATTATGACATAGAAAAAATTCAACTTCACATATTAGGACAAATCAGCTAATAGCATAAGTTGTATGTAGGTGAGAATTTTCGTATTTTGATCTATATTTCTTGGGGAAAGTTGCTAGGTTTTGTGGTATGATTCATAAACTCATTTATCGTTAATTTAAAGTCAACCAATAATATGTCCCTAAATATGTATACTTACGAATCCCCATTATATCGGAAATCTTTTGTAATCGGTATGTGAGCAACGTTGTCATGGGTTCTCTGTCAAAGATATTAATATTGTCTGAAGGAGTTAACTTGAACTATAAAAGGAAAAAATATCGAAAGGCCCCCGAGGGCTGAAAGACGATACAATAAAACTTACGGAACAAATAAAGGAAGCGAGGAAACGGTAGCGATGTAATGAAATGAGTTTGGAGTTGCGACCGAATTTAATGCTTCGGATGGGTTACATTACATAACACCAGCGATCCAATATGTATGTTGTACGGATTACTGTTTGACTCATTTTGTTTTTATATTAAACGTGAACGTTTCTTCCTTCACGTGTTCTTTATTAATACGGGGTTAGTTATTGAAATATTAAGACGTGAATCCTTTATGTAACTGAACATGTATTATGTATTTATGTATATTATATTATATATATATATGTGTATGTATGTGTATATATATATGTTGTATTTTTGTAATTTAGTAGTAACTGTTAATATTTATTTTTATAACTACTATAATTAATGCACACAGTCTTGTGCCCGTAATTTATAGCTTTTCTGACACCGGATGGGTTGGCTGGAAGAGATCTCTTATAGAGATAAGCTCGCCTTTGTAACATTTTTTAGTATTTAAGTATCGAACTATGTGTGTACAATAAAGAGTATAAGAACATCAGTCCCGAGAAATTGAAATAGAAGGCAATTTTTTCCATATTTAGGCTTAAGTCACAGAATAAATAATAGCTTAAGTTCGCTTTGATTTGTTGATTTCAATGAGCTAGTTAACTTTCGCTAATTAAAAAATACACAAAATGGACCCTCAAAAGTTACGTTAAACGTGGCGTTAAGTGGTTTAGTTACCGCTAATGCTCTGCCTACCCCGACGCGACGGAGATTTAGTTATAGGTATGAAAATTATCTTTTCTATGGCTATAGGGTCTTTCGAAGCTGTAAACTTGGATATACGATACTGGTAGTGGTCTTAACAACATACCAAAAAATCAAAACTAGCACTTAGCTTGCCCTTATTCTATATGACTGGCGTACTATGTACGACTAGCATACCGCTTGGGACTTCGTTCCCGTGGGTATCCGGAAAAATTATGTAGCCTATTACTCTAGAATAATGTAGCATTGCGCCCTACCAGTCATGACCTACGGAGCCGAGACGTGGAACATGACAGTGAGGTTGGCCCACCGATTGCACGTCGCTCAGCGAGCAATGGAGCGCTCCATGCTCGGGATCTCGCTAAGGGATAGAATCCGCAACGAGGTCATCCGACAGAAAACCGGAGTGATGGATATTATCCAAAAGTGTAGCAAGCTGAAGTGGCAGTGGGCTGGCCATGTCTGTCGCAGAACCGACGAGCGTTGGAGTAGACAGGTTCTCGAATGGAGACCACGTCTTGGCAAACGTAGTGTAGGACGCCCCCCAGACAGATGGTCAGATGACCTAAAGAAGATAGCGGGTAGTGGCTGGATGAAAACAGCGGAGGATCGTGCAAAGTGGCGCACCTTGGGGGACGCCTATGTTCAGCAGTGGACTGCAATAGGCTGATATGAATGTAGCATCCTAATGGTGAATGAATTTTTGAATTTCCAATAGTTTTTAAGTTTATTCGTTACATACAACAATAAAAATCTTTCCTCTTTATAATATTAGTTTAGATTAGTGTAGTTAAGGATCATTCCCTAAAATCCTTCGTTGTCTTTGACGTGCTTCAGAATAAGCGGTATTTAGCGTTTCATTAATCATTTTCGCTGAGTATTTGTGGCCTGAGGCATCCCTGGGCATGCCTCAGGTAGTTAAATATTACTGAAGTTGGTTGAATAAATACGCCACAAAGGCTACAGGTTTATAGAGTCGAATATTAATATACCGACGGTAAAAAGCAAACCTGCTGTAAACCGCACCCCACTCATTTTTTTTTTATTTCAAATTTATAATCAGAAAAAAAAACTGCATCGAATGGTCTGATCCTCGTGGCTCTACGACCACTAGAATTTTTTGTACAGCATTGGATTTTACTATGTTTTTTTAAAAATATAACCGAATATTTGCTGTAAATAGCATAAAAAACAGCATTTTTCTATCATTTACGTTTAAACCAATATCTCTTATCAAATAATTAGGTATTTTGTAGTTACAGCAAAATTGCTTTTATAAGTGATAAGCGATATTGCGGGTTACAGCAAAATTGCTTTTAACATCTAAGCAACGTGCCATGTTTACTACATTTTTTCGATAACAAACTTTTGAATGTCGTAGTTTACTTCATTTTAAACAAATATGGTATTAAAGACATTGAATAGTAACGCTAAAATAAACATCCCAAGTTTTTCGAATTTTAATACCTACGCTATTTTCAAAACAGTAGTTGTCTGGCATACACACACATTCACCGCAAATCGAACACGCGCTCGCGCCTGTTTGTGTACGGCTTACCGCGTCGCGCAGCGACTACGCGACAGTCAGAACGGTGTGACGTATTTGTGGTTATTGTGTTTCGCTCCCGAACTGGAAACATTTTGAAACTTAATAGCCTTCTTCATTCCGTGATATTTGAAAAAAAGTATGTATTTAAAAAAACTGTCATAACTTTCTTGTCTGTACTGAGACATAATATAATAACCTATCAAAGTACATCGAAGTAGCTTTCCAATGACATCCATGTCTTCATTATTGGTATCCAGAACCATTGTGTCCGGTCCTCCTTTATAATACTAAGTTAGTTAAATAATTATAGGGCTACGATCCTTAATAATAATATAAATGTGAATGTAAATCTATCTGTCTATTATGCTTTCATGTCTCAATCGTTGAACCGGTTTCGAACAATAGACCACTTGCTGGGCGCAATATAAAAAATAAATGTATTTATATACTTATAAATAAAATAAATAAATATAATTTGTAACCTGCAGCTTATAAATACCTTTTAGAAACTAGTAAAATAGCATTAATTTAATATATTATATACTAACAGATAAGAAAGACAAGAAAAAGAAAAAACGAGGCAAGAAAAAGACAAAAAAATATATTAAAAAGAAAGAGGAAGAGCATATTGTTTCTGGGGAAAGAAAACCATCAAAAAGTTCTGTTCGTAGAGAAAACAAGAAAAAGAAAGAAAATGGAGAGTCTTATACCAATGATAACGGAGAACTAGTTGAAGGAAAAGTAATTAAACTAAATCCATGTATAGGAAAAAACTGTGGAAATGATTGTGGCAATATAACTGAAGAAAGACGTCAAAATTTGTTTTCATATTTCTGGAAACTTAGTTCTAACCACAGAAGAAAAGACTGGACAGCGCAATGTGCAGTAAAAAAATCTATTGAACGACCAAACAAAGATAATAACTCAAGAAGTTGTTCATATGACTACTTCATAAATGAAGGCGAGGGACGGCGAAAAGTATGTCAGAAATATCTAATTAATACGTTGGACATAACTCAGCGATTCATTCTCTACACGTTAGAAAATACAGAAAATGGATATGCTAAGACTGATGGACGTGTGTCAAATGGCGGAACAAACAAAACTAAAGAGGAAGTTATAGAACACGCAAAAAAATTTATAGAATCTTTGCCAAAGATGCCATCCCATTATAGTCGAAAAGACTCAACATGATTATATTTTCCCGAAGAATTTAAAAATATGTGTAACCTACATCGCATTTATAAACACAACTGCCAACAAAACGAAATAAGAGGAATGTCTTTCCAAGTATTCAGAACGTGGTTTAATAAAACATACAATATTGGATTCCACGTTCCGAAAAAAGATAAATGTACGATTTGTACAAATAATAAAAATAATAACGAACACGTCATATCTGATGAAGAAAAAGAAAAAAAAGAAAGACATATTAAAGAAAAGAATGAGTCATATAAAAGGTTCAAATATCACCAAACATTACACGAAAAGGATAAGAGTATAATTTGTGCGAGTTTTGATATGCAGAAAGTGCTGAATACCCCACATGGGGATTCAATGATGCTTTATTACAGTCGTAAGTTAGCTGTTTATAATTTTACAATTTATGAAAGTACTACCAGAAGAGCATACTGCAAATTGTGGACGAAGACGGATGCAAAACGCGGCGCCAATGAAATTTCTTCGTGTCTCTATAAATATATCAAGAACTTGGACTCGCATGGTAAAACACAAACCCTATTACTGTACTGTGACTCCTGTTACGGACAAAATAAGAACAAATGTGTGCTGAGCATGATACGGTTTGCTTTGTCACACTGTAGTAATATAAAAACGATCTAAGTTAACTATTTGGTTCCCGGCCATACATACATGCCGGTTGACAGCGTCCACGCGACGATTGAAACGAAAATAAGAAAGAATATTGTATGGGCGCCCTTACAATGGGCAACCATAATTGAAGTAGCTCGGCAGGTTCCCGAACCATATAGGGTCGAAGTTTTAAAAGGAAAAGATTTCTTCGGTTTTGATGACGTTTTAAAAACTACCTTTAAAAATAACCATAAACTATTAATTTCAAAACTAAATATTGCCACTTTTAAGAAACATGAACCTAATATTATCTTTGTTAAGAATTCAATGTTACCTAATGCAGAAGTTGTGAAGATTCCTTTACTTCCCATAGAAAATATATCTAGCTTGAAAGAAAATTTATACCCAGCTGAATTAAGTATAAATCCAAAAAAATACAAAAATTTAAACAGTCTTGTTGATAAAAACATAATTCCTTCAAGGTTTGCTACTGAATATAAAAATTTAAAAGTAAATAAGGAAGTAAAAGATGCCTTAGTGGATACAGATGAAGAAGATGAAGAAAATATAGAAAATGTTGATGAAATTTAAAATATTTTGAATAACGTAGATGCTAAGAACTACCAAATACTAAGTGTTTTTAATACCAATACTGTTTTTTTCTACTACATTTTTATGTCGGTATAGCTGCAGAGAAACCTAAGTCTGCCACCTACTTATGGATCCAATTGTTTTTTTTTATAATTTGTTATTATTTTTATGATATTATTGTTTTGTATGGCACATTTACGTTTGCCTTATGTTTTACCTTTGACTAAACATTTTTTTTTATTTACTTACTCTATTCTGGTCGCTACATAAAAAACTTCAATAGATGATAGACAAAAAGTTGCATTAGGTAGATCTCTGATTTCGGGTAGTAATCTTTGATTTAATAAGAAACGCTAATGATTAAAAGCAAGGTTAGATTCGTGAATTTTTTAAAGTGATAATGATAACTCTCAGAGTACCTACCTATTTTATGTGCTATAGCGTATTTTAATTGTGTTAATTTTATTGTTTTTTTTTATTTTATTTTGATTATTTTGATCTCACAATTATTAGTGATTTATACCTATAAAAGTGTTTTGTGTTCCTAAAATTTAAGAAAAACTTAACTGTTGATCTCACAATTGCGAAAAATTAATCCTAAACTTAAATTTTTGATCTCATAACTCATAATTGAGAAGAATTTTATATTATAATTTTTGTGATAAACATTTTAAATGTGCATTAAACAAATGTCATTCCATATTTACATCGTTTTATTTCACGATCTTTTTTTAGCTTCTAATGGTTAAGACGTTTTAGAGAACCTGGTAACGTATATTTATTTAATTTGCGTCAAAATGAACATAAAAAAATAATTGTAATAAGTAATAACAACAATTTTGCTTTAAAGTCAAACTCCTGGTTTGGGGCCTCCCATACATTTACTGGCTTTATTTACAGCATTTTTGCATAACAGAAAAAAAAGTTCTGTTGCTGTAACCCACACAAACATAGACTAAAACTAACTTGTAGTAAGTTTAAGGTATTCGAGCTTAATCAGAATGTAAAAATACCTTTATGTTCTCAATTTGTCATTTAAAGGTCTAATAATTTAAGAGATATTATTTTTTTTCCAAAATCTCAAAAGTTTTTTTGCTCTGGTGAACACTTTGCACTTTGTGGGTTACAGCAGGTTCGCTTTTTACCGTACCTACCTACATTACCTCTTAGGCTCACTCGAACTTGAATTTGGAGTTGATCTTAATAACCCGAGGCCATGGATCTATATTTACTTAAACGGGATAAGTAATCAGAGACGCATTAATAAACCGTACAAAGTAAAGATTTTTAAAGTGAAAACTTTAGTGGCACTTTTTGGGATGGGTAAAAAATGTTAAACTCGCATCAGGACACGTGACCTGATCTAAAATTTTGAAGTGAAAACTTCTTTAGAGGCGCTGTGTACTTTTTGGGATGGGTAAAAAATGTTAAACTCGCGTCAGGACACGTAACCTGATCGAAAATTCGTAAGACGGAGGGAGAGTAGACCGCAAGGAAGTAATAATATATGTTCAAGTTTTCACTTCTGCCGGCACTCCCGTAGTGCAACCCGTTGTTTTTTTTTTCAAGAAGTTGACCAAAGATTGTCAATTAAGTACTTTAAACATTTTTTTACATTTCTTCAAGATGAAAAACCGAATTAAAAATTATGATATATGGGGTCACTTTAAATAAGTTAGCGAAACTTTAGGGGCTGATTCTCCCCACGAAATTGAACAACTTTCCCTAATTAATCCCTAATGAAATTAAAAAAAATGATTTCCCATTCAAAAAGGTTAATTGTTACTGAACAAGTTGTATGGAGAGGCGAACAATTTGTTCATATTTCCACCTATGTTGTTTGGGGAAAGTTGTCCAATTTCGTGGACTGATTCACTAATTTAAAGGCACCCAATATAATCCATCTAGAGACCTTTTTCTAGACGTTATATTTTGTACGTAGCAAACGCAAAATAGAAACCCTAGGCCAGTAATTTAATACGACCCAGACAAACCTTTCCCAATTCTTTTCAGTTCATTGACAGTAATCAGTCTTTAAATTGAATTCTGGGAATTCATTTGCTAACAGATATCTCCTATGGGCATTATTTTATTGAAAAGACAGATTCAATTGTTGTATCTGTAGGGTAGTACTTACCTAGTAACAAAATACATTGGGGTCGCCGCACACGGGCCACAAAACGCCGCCACGCAAAGGTACAGTCAGGGTACAAAAGGGCCGCCTTTGTACACTCAAGAGCACGTCAAGCTTGACACTTTGGACTTTAGACCGGCCCTGTGTTGAATGGCGCGCAGTATAAATCAGAGCTCAGCTTAAACTGGTAGTGTAAAGCGTGACCTGCTCTTGACTGTACCCTGACATTACTATTTGTATTAATATGTAACTATACCTTATTTGTGTTGGAGAGCAATAATTAAAGTATATTGTATTGTATATACTTCATTTCTTCCATTCCATTTTTCTCCATCATTTAATCTTAATATTTTTTACGAAATTCCAAGATACCTGTAATTACTCCATTTTTAGGATTAATGGTCCTACGTTTTGAAAATAAAGTATCACTCTTGGGAAATGATTACTTTTCGTTTGATACAAACAAACAAAGACTTTCCAGGAAAATGAAATGTTTTGAAAAGTCGTTTATTTAAGGAAGGTAAATTAAACATTCGTGATGTTTTACTTAAATCGTAATCCGTTCTACATCATGATAAATTAAGGTTCCTTTTTTATTTGGAGCCCTCCTTTTTACTACCACTTTTTATTTTAGCAGTTTCTACCTATTCACATTTATACAGAGTTTAAGGGATAGCTTGCTAAGCAAAAACTAAGCAGATTAATTCAGACCATCACACTCTGAATGATTTCCCAGAATAGATTTCCTCACACATAAGGTTTCCATTTTTATTGGAAACCTTTTTTTATAAAAATGGGCTAACCTGATGCGCTGGCTTCTGTACATCTTATTCTGATTGCGGTGCGACGCGGAACGGGGCATGGTATGGTGGTACACTGCGTAGCGCCAATTTAAGTAAATACAATAACGAAAACACCATAACGTTTCACCATAACATTTCACGTTTTCTTGAAAAAAATAAACTTGTAGCCGATCATAGTTATTGATAGATTTCACCATTTATGTATTTGCTAAGCTGTCCCATACACATAATGACACGTAAAAAAGTTACAGTATACAATCAGGTAAATATTTACAGGTATATACCTGTAGTCTACTTAATTCAACTGACTCTTATCAGCCATTAATGTTATACCGTTTTTGAGTTTATCTCAAGAAACAATGTGAGATTTCTCATAGAGACAGTGTTCCGCGTTTCTTTTTTCATTATTAGTGAGCTGGAGAGGAAAGCTGAAAATAAATAAATGAGAAGCCCCTTATGATTGTATGAGAAAACAAATAAATGAGAAAGTAGTTAATTTAAAATGTTAAGAAACTTGAAACCTAAAGAATAAGTCAGCGCGGAGACAGCGACGCGACGCCGCGCCGCTAACTTTACAAAACACTAAAATAACTCAAAACGAACTGTATAAAATTACCATTACTCCTAGTTATTTTTCATTTTCATAGCCTTAACTTTTAGTTTATTCCGTGAATTTATTCAACGTTCGGCTTTGTACCTACAAAAGTTTACACACTAGCGAGAGGTCAGGGCCCCGATTCTGTAACGCCATTTTATCCGTTCAGGTGGCGAATTTGAGAACTATCCAAATTTCATACATCTAATGACGGCTGCTTTGACTGGTGAGCCACCGCCAACTGAATTTTCAGTTGCTAGGTAGTTTGCAACTTTACGTTCGGTTGGCGGTGGCGCTGCTGGTCGGGGTAGTTTTCAGCAAGTATATGAAAATTAATAAAAAGTTCTCAATCTCGCCACCTGAACAGATAACATAGCCCCCATTCCATCGACACACAACTTCAGTTACAGAATCGGGGCCCTGAAAGTCCTACAATGGGATGACAAACGAGTACCAAGGCCAACTTCAAGGTGATGTAAAGAACAGCTTAGGGAATCTGAAACCTGAAAGATTTTTATTTTGATTGTTTTCCAATTGTAAGTAATTCTTTTCTGTCGGACTTTTCCAAACCAACTCTTTCGCAGTGCATTGCGGAGTGTAAAAAACTGATTCATTTTCGTTCCCGGTCACGGATGCCGTACGTAGTTTCGAATGACGTTGAAGCGACGCACGCTGTGGCGAAAAACTTTCTGCGCTTATCAGATCTTAGATTTTTCTGCTAAATTGTGCTTTACACCCTGTATATACAAAGCTGTCGTACTGCACCTGTCCTCGGTAAAACTGTATATGATTTTGACAAATATGCTTCTGTAATTGCACGAGAATACCGTACGTTACCGCGTGGTCGTACCAACTACAGATGTGGATCTGCTAAATAGATTTAAACGTTTCTCGTCACAGACGTTCTGGCACAGCTGGCCAGGACAATGTAAGGTAAATTCAATTTGATCGCACAGACAAGAGACGAAATGTGTTTTATATTTCGGTACAGACTGGTGTGGTTCAAATGTTCTTAAATAATGTATTTTTGATGGACAGATATAATCTTCATTGTTGGACAAGGAGTAAAAGAAAAACATAGAATGTGCCAGATGCCTATTCTTCCCAGGCATGCTGTAAAAGTCAGTAAGTGGGACAACCTCTTACCACTTGCATCATACATTTATGTCAAACGTGGCATCAAGTGGTTTTAAAACTTTCTAAATCACAGATTTTAAGAGTCACAGTAAGGTATTTGCAAAGTAGAATGTAGTTCTCAAACTTATCAGATGAAGAATAGAATTACCTCTATTGACTTCTCTCTCGTTACTGCAAGGTGTTTTGGAATCTCCTTTTTATGGCTCCATGCCGCGTTTACGAGCGTACAAGTGTTCAGTAAAATTCTATGAAACGGCTATGACGTAGAAACATGAACTAAACTCGAACCCTTAACATTTGTGACGGAGCTATAAAACAAGATGGAATTTGTTACCGAAAAAGATCATGACGTCTTCCGAAACAACTTTAAGAATTTTCACGGGAAAATTTGTTTTGTTCCTTCTAGCTTTGCCCTGTAACCTTACATTACGAAATAAAAAATTGCCTTTATTCTTGTTCAGAGCAAAATAATTACTTATGTGGCTCTTCCATTTAAATCCGGTGAACATGATGATTGGTCCCAAATCTCGTCGACACTCACATACATTTTCCTAGCTGCTTTTTATTCAAAAATACACTTTCAAATTTTTTTAAATAAATGTGACACAATTTTCTCTAACGATCTGTATCTAGACAAATGTGTTTCAAATATTAACAATATAGGTAACATGTTTCGCAAAACTTTTGCGCAGCTGCGTAATTGGATTGTTAAATTTTTCAATAGACCTTCCTCCAGGCTTTATACAACGTGAAATTCTTATAAAAAGAAAACATGTAGTACAGGGGAAAATCAGAACATAATCAAGATGCAAAGTTTGTTGTTTTGTTAGTCAAGAAATGAGTTTACGTACAATCTCCTTGTTTAAACGAAATAGCAAAGATTGTAGTATTAAAATGGGCTGGTTCAACATTGCGTGGGATTCGTGAAAAGGCTTTGTGCGTGTTCTGTATACCTAATGAGAACTCGGATAGTTATTAAACGTCTGAAGTTAGGCCTTTATTTAAGAGAAAGCAAGGGCGTATGCATATGTAGGATTAGGGCGCGCTTTCAGGCAGCAAGGGCAAGTTATCTGATGGTCCCTTGTCACCCTCCCCCCGCAGCTACCCCTCACACCTGACTTTAAATTAGTTTCAACATTTCACGTCTGACAAGTTTCTGGGCCTTTGAAGACTTTAAATATGAGGCGATTGAAGTTTGCCTCCATTGTGGAAAATTATTAATTACTCCCACTTGAAGTTGTCAACAATGCGCTCGAGCTCTAATTGCGCAAGTTATACGAACAACACTGCACTGTACTTCTCCACTTCTACTCCATCTGGCTAGTAACTGCGCTGCACCTGTAGACTTCCGCAGTTTTGAACTTTTATGAAAACAAAAATTAGATCTGATCTGAGTTAGATCAGTGTGATTTTGACTCTAGTATTCACTTAAGTTAAATCAAAACTGTGACGTAGTGTAGAGGTATCTCCATATGCTTGTTGCAATCTCACTATAAAAAACTAAATAAAACACTATTTTAAAAACGGTGGGTTCAGACGAACTGCCCATGCACTCACTATAAGTGGGTGCAGCCGGGAGCTCGGGTCGCGGACCAATTTTTGCTATACATTTTTAAACAGTATTAGGCATCCGTTAAACGAGCTATAGTTTTTTTAAATTTATTATAAGATGGGTTAACTCTTGACCTCAATCTTGACCATAAGGTCAAAGATGAGGTCGACGATGGAGCGAGTTAACCCAGAAAATTCCTATAAAGGCACTGGTAACTCTTACGCACCGACAGAACACAGCAAGCTGTTTGGCGTCGGACTTCGGTAGGAGGGTGGTCGCGAACCAGACGGCCCTTTACAGAGCCTACCACACGGCATGAGACCATAGGACGACACCTCAGATTCAGAAAAAAAATGAGGTGTCGTTGCCTGGGATGGATTACTAGGAGGCAGGTCTCATTTGTGTTTCCTTAGTCGCCTCTTACGACACCCACGGAAAGATATGATGGTGTTATTCTTAACCGATCACTACACGGTTCGTTTTTTGTTGCAAGGCTATTTTAGTCTTGTTTTCATACGTTATTTAAGTAAAGTCAAAGTTAAAAAGCTTTATTTCATAGAACATACATAATGTTGCTTAAAATACGTCAAAATAGTGAATTACATCAGCATTTTTAACTTTTCGCCTATTTGCAAAGGCAGTCTTCCTCAGGAGAAGAATAGCTAAGAAACTCCGAATTAAAATTAAATTAAGTCAATTAAAATTAGAAATAAGGAAATTTGTATAATAGGTAATATCTGAATAACTTTGGAGCTGAGCAAGTTGTGCCTTATGGATGAAATAGAAGCTCGATTTAGCTAGAACTTCCGAGTGATATGTAAATAAAGTAGATCCCGGCAGTGAATGAAGAGCGTGCTTGCATGTAAGTGGATCAATAAATCAGAGGAGGTGGAACGGACGCGCTTTGTCCAGAGCTCGGCTCTCGACCCACGGTGCATTCACCACTCAATCATGTAGGTACACCACCTTTGTGATCCTGCCTATTGTCCGACTACACGACCATTAAACGAAAGGCCCTGCTCAGATACTACAATGTTTTTGGGGAAAAAGGCTCTGAATTACAAACATAAACTTTTAATTTAATTACAGCCGTGAGCTTGTGTATATGTCACCGGAAAATTATAAAAACCGTAATATTTCAATTTGCCTAGTAAAATTATAGATTTATGAAACATAAGGACCGCCTGCATCAAATTAGGACAAGTTAGGTTGTGTTGGGCTTTTTTTGGTTCGGTTAGGTTATTTCATTAACATTGTAAACAAAGTCCGTCAATGTCTTAGAGCTGTAATATATACTCTGAGGTCAATGTGAAAAAAAAGAAGCAATTCGCAAAGTAGCGAGAGTTTATAATCTTAATAAGTCAAATTACAATATTACGGTTGAAAATGTTACGGTGACATATGTATGTAGATCACTTTTCTTTAAATTTGGAAAACTAACGGTCGCTAATCTTAATTGTAGCTAGTTTTCGGCATCTGAAACAAAGTAAACGGAATCGGATGACGAAATATTTTCCGTTTCGGATATTATACATCACTGTCCTATCGGTAAAGCCACCCAATCGTAAATAATATTGTATTATATTTTTAAATTCTAAATAATTCTCTAAGACAATACGAGCAAAAAAAAATATGTTTAATGAAGCATTTAATGTACAGCTAATCACGGGGAATTGTCCGTAAACCCTCACAAAGCCAGCCATGCATAAATCATCGCTAGGATTGGTCGACTTGAATTATGGATCGCTTTTCTTCCCGAACCTCCGGATGCAGGATAACTAGTCAGTTAATAATTAATAGCGATGGTTTTGTTATAGAAGACCGTTTACGGTGTATCACGATTACCTACTCACACCGACTATTCTCTGAGAATTTAAGAGTTTGTGTTGCAATTTTTTTGAAATCATACAATACAATATACCTACTTTATTGCACAATTTAAAAAAAAACAAGATATACGGCTTATAAATAACATCTTCTTAAAATCTATACTAATATAATATTATAAAGAGGAAAGATTTGATTGTTTGATTGCATTAAATAGGCTCCGAAACTACTGGACCGATTTGAAAAATTCTTTCACCATTAGAAAGCTACATTATCCCCGATGGACATAGGCTACATAACTTTTCCAAATTCCCACGAAAACGAATTCGCGGGGCGGAATGCTAGTAGGTATATGAAATTGAAGGTCCTGACTCATCAGCGCCCAGCCCAAGCTTTTGGACTAAGAAAGATGAAAGAAGACAATTTATAATTGTATGGAGGATGGGCCCACCAAAAAATTGTTACATATAGTAATAAAACCAAAGTGAAATTGTTCCTTATTATCTCTAGAAAACATTAGTAACATTTGTATTTTTTTGTCTAACAGGAATAGTAATTATTTTTAAAAAGTCAGGGTAATGTGACAAGCCATCAATATTGGCTAAAATTGTCTAAATATTTTCTCAAGAAAAAATCTCAATCTTGAAAGTGACGCTGCACAAATCTAAAGCGTAATGTTTTGTAAGAATGACTTTGCAATTTATCATCTTAAATTATCACCAACTTCTGCTAGCCTGGTAAGTACCTGAATAAATATTTAATTTACCAAACTATGTAAATTGATGGTAATTTGCAATATACGAGGAAACTAGACGGAAAAAATATTTGGTATGCTAAAGTACTGGATAATAGGTATGTCAAAAATGTTGGAGATAATAGAATGGATTTATTTGCAAGAATCTATCTACAAGATCTTAAATAATATATTTAAGTAGGCAGCTAACATAAAGATTAGGTATTGCAGCATTTCTGCTTGCGATCTTTTTTATGTTCTCTTCTTTCCGGTCTAGTTTTCTTTTTAATTCAATAGATTTCAAAATTTTAGAACTTGCTCCATTTTTGCATTTTGTTTGGGATTGAAGTTGTCATTTTGATTCGACAAAAAAATTTTGAGTAAATATGACCGATTATTGTGTGAAAAAGACTACTTTAAAAGGAATTAAGTGAATTATATATTATTAACGACGTCCAATAATTATTGCGAAAAAGGAGATAAAAGTGGAAATCAATTTGTTTATCAAAATTTTCAGTGTTTAAGAAATGACCTAATGAAAGACTGAGCAGCAGTACTTCACTGAGAGGACTGTTAGACGAATACCCTGTTTACATGCACCCCAAACCACCAGTTCCAGCCACAATTTCATAGCAGATATACCAGCGGCCCCAAGAAGACCTATAGCTAAGTCCATTAGTACCATTCCCAAAATTTATCTATTTTTAACAAATAGCCAATTGTGACAGCAATAGATTTATCTGTCAAGTAGGTGGGGAATTTTATTCGTTAACGAATTTAATATTATCTTCCTATTTGCTTCAGATAACAATGTATTATAGTTAGGCCACATGTTTTTTGATGTATGATATTATTTCTGTTCTAAATTTATCAGCACTTCTTTCCCAAACAAAATTTCCATTCGTTAATAGCGGTTTAAAAAGTTAGGCCTACCCATATGTTAAGTTATAGTTTTCTTTTTAAATTTTAATTTGTGCAATTTTCTTTTATAAATTTTGGTCTGTGTCGAATTTTTGTATCTGTTTGTGTTTGATTAAATCCCTTTTTCATTTTAAATCTCGTCTACTTTATTTATTTTGTATTTCGGCGATACCACCACCGTAAATCCATCGCTGAAGTATGTACTGTAGAGGTTCTATTACCTCTACGTTTACCATCTTCTTGTAATGCCTTTAGCCGATGGTTCCAACTTCAAATTGATGACATAGTTAAATATGTGATTTCGATGCAAAAATAAGACGCGATGAAGAGGAATATCTAATAATACTGTGATGTTTTCTATAATATTATAACGATTTCGAGTGAATATTGAATAATATTATTATTTTTTAAATTTTATTTATTAACAAAAATCCACAGCAACACAGAGATATTTATATCTATGCTTATAACCTAAACTTAATGTCAATTACGGATTTAATGGGTTGGACTTTGGACAAAAGAAAAAACAAACAGAATAGAAACACAAATTATAAACGAAAAAAGAAAAACAAAATAACAAATAAAGAAGAATATAATTGTGTGATGAAATTAAGAGTTTATAAGAGACAATTATCTTGTAATAGTGTTTCGTAGATACACTATTGTTTCGTAGATACACTACTGATTGTTGTAAATGGTAAAAGAATGTTGCTATTTTATGGAAGTTTCTATGATATTTAGTAGCATACTTTTTTAGCGGTAGGATGTGTTTTTTTTTTGTTTTTCTTTTCAGTTATTAAGAAATCAACAGAAAATTCATTTTCATTTTTAAGAAATTCACAATAGGAAATATTTCTATTTTTATATGTTAGTAACGAATAGACTCAAAAACTATTGGACCGATTTCAAAACTTCTTTCACATTAGAATGCTACATTATCCCTGAATAACAAAGGCTACATAAATTTCCCGATTTCACACGGGAACGAAGTTCCGGGCGAAAAGCTATAGTTTATAAATTAAATGTAACAAATTCTTTTGTAACCGCGCGATCAAATACCTAAGCAACTGAAAAATAAATAATCATATCACTAGAAAGAAAAACTAGGGCAGTACTAATAAAGCATACGTATTCATTCAATGCACGTTGTATGATAAGTGTGATGAGGTGCTGAGCAATAGAGCAATTTTGAAAGTATGCTGAGAACCGTACCGAACAAAGTAAGATACCAGTTAGATGAACTTAAATGTTCCTAACAAAGCTACGGGTAAAAGACAATCTATTTTAAGATGGAAGAACAGTCCCCAGTTTTGTAAAAGCAAAATATTTCTTCTACCGAGGACGCGAGGTGAACGTAAGTAAATTTGGAATGCATAATCCCCTTTACGTAAGGAAGATTAACTAACGGGTGTAGTAGGAAAAGGATGACTTTTTTCAATAAAACGCGAAAGAATTGGAATTTCTTTGTAGTTTTATTACATTGTAAAGAAGAGACTTGTACAATTTTATTTAAATAGAAATCTGCTAAATAACCACTACAGACATTTTTGCAAACGTCGATTCTTTTCATGACACTTTCACACATTTCCCTGCTTATTTCACAATAACTCGACGAATATTGTGTTGTCTCGTCTATGTTTTGTGGATCGTTGGCGTAGACCTTATCTTTGACGTAGTCTAAATTAAATAAATTCGCGATTTCTGTGCGCTCTTAAAATGTGAAACGCTCCATAATTAATTTTACATGTGTCAAGATGACATATGTCAAATTTCAACCCGCCATCTTGAATATTTCGAAAATAGCGCGAAATTCAAATCCTTTACGTAATTTTGTGACACCCTTTATAAGCACGTGGGGTTTTTACACCAATGTTTTTGTGCTGTAATTCTGCAATACTGACTTTTCTTACAATATTGCATTTTTTAGAACAACCTACTATATTCATTTGGTAATGAAGAAAAGGTATGGGAAAAATTACAACAATCTTGACTTTGAAAGAAACACTTACGTTAGTGGTACCATAGTATGTACAGTATAATTTTTTGTGATTAATGTAACTGAATTCGATAAAAAAATATTAGTAAAAAATTTGACTTCTGGTACCTTCCACATATTGTAATTGTAATATCAAATTCTAACTAATAATAATAATTTAAACAAAATATTTTAAAGACGAATAGAGCAGCAGTACGCTGTAAGATTGATATACCTAATAATAATTCAGTTTTAATTGAACTTGAAATCTTCGTCATAAATTGTTTTGTTTTACTTTCGACTAGTCGCATCGCATAGTTTCCGTTGAAAGCTGTCGGTGGGTAAATTCTCGATGAACTATGCTAAACCACTCTCGAAGTTGCAAGTTGACTGCAGTTTCTGGTCTAAGGTGGAGAGCTTTAAAATTGTTGTTCCTGTTTGTAGTAATCCTGTGTCACTTTGTTCATTTAAAAGTTTGTTCATCCTAGTTTCACGTGTATAACGAACTTGAAATGATTACAAACAATCTAATGATTGAAATGATAATTTATCTACATACAGGCTGACTTTTTAATCACCAGCCTAATATTTATTATGGTGTCAGTGTAGTTAAGAGAACAAAAATAGATAAAAAAAAATTTTTCACTATTTGTGAAATTTTAGATATTCGAATACCCCTTTTAAACATCTTAGAGGATAAGTTTCATGCTTTAGACCATTGATTCCCAAAGTGGTTCAGGTGGACTCCCAGGGGTCCACGAGAGACTCAACGGGGGTCTATGTTGGCGTGACATAACAATGTGGGTTCACAATTCATAAGCGGGGGTCCACGAAAATTTATCTGATGTTGGCTTAACTTCACCTATAAAATTCCTAACAAAACTGAAGCCAAATATTGATAATTTGCTGCCAAATATTGATCAAGTATATCATTCCCAGTAAAACTAAGACTATTTTATGATTGTCATTGTAGAAGTTACATAATACATTACGTTATTAATGTTTAATTTTATCATATTACTACGTGATCGTGATATGATAACAATAATAATTAATATTTATATTTGAATAAATATCTACAACATAAAAAATATACTCTTTTGAGTATATTTTTATGTTGTAGAAATATACTCTTTTGAGTATATTCTTTTGAGTAAAAATTAAAGTTGATTCCATCCAACTTTAATTTTTTTGACATCTACTTACAGCACAAGGAACCAATCAAATTTACTTATTTTATTTAGAAAACTCCCTATTCGGCGTGGTAAAAAGATTTTTCTTTTTTTTTCTTAAAGTTGGATGGAATCAACTTTATTTTTTTACTTAATAAAGTGAGAATTTATTGGTTAATTTAATCAATTAATTAATTAACCAATCAATTCTTAATTATTTTTCGAAAACTGTTAATTCGTGGTTGGAACTCAGCCGCAACGTAAATTTACATATTTCTAATCTTCACATTTTTTGTCGAGTTTTGGGAATGTGGTAGAAATGTAGCTGCAGTGGGTCCACCGGAACCACCAAAACTTTGAAAGTGGTCTGTGAAAAAAAATTTTGGGAACCCCTGCTTTAGACGACCTAGCTTGAAATTTTTGTATGAAACGATACAAAACAAAACAATACTTTCTCTTAAATGTCTGTTAAATTTTTATAAACTTCACATACAAAAAACTTAGCTAGTAATTAAAAAACCATCTTGTATAATCTGGAATGTATATCCAAGAACTCCCACATGCATCAATTAGTATTGGATTCGTATCAATAACCTTACTTATGACCTTTTGCAGATAATATAATCGGTGGTCCACCTCTGACTGAGAGTTTATCAATAACCACGTTGAATGATAGCGTTGGACTCTTAAATTGACTAATTATATAATAAAAAAGAGAGCCCTTATTCCGTAAAGCTACGATCGACACAACAAATTACTGATACTTTGTAGCGTCTAGTGTCAGTAAATCTATCTCTTGCGCTATGCAATTATAGCACCTGTCAAACATTCGATTTTCCGAATTTATCGGTCGTAGACTTACAAAACATTTCCGCCCGCACCGCTCTCGGCCCCTTTTATCGCCTCCCCCCGCGCCCCCTTGCCGCGTAGGCTAGGACTCATTTAAACGGTTTACCTATAAATGCCCAGGTTATATGAAGAGCTTCTCCGGATGTTTCCCTCCCCGTAACGTGTGGTGACTTCCTTGCAAGGAAATGATACCTCCAAAAAATACGAGGCCATCACTTACAAAAGGAATCTTACTATTGTCGGAGGGGGCCATATCAGATGCCGCGATAACTCAGCTTAAGTACATGCCAGCTTCTATTTAATAAAGTGAAAACAGGGCGAGGCAGGGTTGCGGCATGAGGCGGGCGCGGGGAAGGCCTGCAGCGGTTCGTTTCGGCGACCGAAATTTTAGTGTAATTAGCAAGATTAATGGCTCAGTAAGAGTTGTGCCTTGTTTAGTTAATTTGGGCATTTTTCTTTTCTATTATAAAGATTTGCATTTATGCCTAACAAAACCAACTTAAGTTACTGTTCATGAATTTGTAGGATACGTAAAAGTCGGACGAATACGTAGGTAAGTTTTCCCTCGTGTCGATCCCTTGGAACATTCAGAACGAGAGACACGAACAAATACCTATGATCCGTGAACAGACATCTGTTTCTTACACAAATATTTACCCCAACCGTGAATCGGACCTCAGAACCCGTCGATCAAGAAGCAGCATCACTACCACTAGATCAAAGCGACAGTGAATACAAAAGAAGCAATAATATTTATCCACATAAATAAATAATTAAAGTCTGTACCTCAGTATAAGTCCTATTTCATTATACGTTGATGTACTGTACAGTACAGTTGAATAATGGCACAGACAAGAATATAGGTCGTATACTTTGCATTGAGTTGGAGAGTCAATGTATGAAGACGAAACTTGACAGATACAGATCAGGTTTTTCAGCGGAATTGAGAAAAAAGTCGAAAAGCGATTTCTTCTCCTTAAGATAGTAAGAGCCACAGTTTAGAAAATAAAATAACGTTTTAAAAACAAAAACTTGGTTTAGAAAAAAATAATTACTTAAGTCAATTAGAAAAAGTAACCTAACAAAATCAAAAAAACAATTAAAATGTGCCATTTACTTGACTTTAGTAAAGAAAGTATCGTGTACTGTAAAGTTCTTCCAGTTCAATTACTAATTATTAAAAGGATGCAGATTGCGGACCCGGAACTACAAATTAAAATAAGTAAGTTTAAAAGGCGAGTTACCAACTTTATTAAAGTTTCCTTTGTTTTTCCTGAGATGTACTTACAGGAAACTAATTACCAAGTTACTGTAAATTCATTCATTTTTCACTTGCTAATGATCTTGCATAACTAGGACTTATGCAAGATTATTATTCTTTTACTTACCCGGTTGTTCATCAAATTGGTCGATCTAGATCCATAAATAACTTCACGCCACATTTGAGATTTATTCTGAGGGTAATTAGATGAAACATGAGTATTGGTGATAGGTTGTCAACCTTTCACTCACGATTACAGCAATCTCGCATCCCATTAACCCGTGTGACCGATACGGCCCAGGGCCCGGACGCGGCGCCGGCCGGCTTTTTACCGCACGGATCATTGAAACATGAATAGGTAAACTAATGTTTATTTTTAAAACAAAATCGCTAACCCAAAAAAACAAAAAAACCTTTTTTTTATTTCATGGTTTCAATGACGGCCGGTTTGGTCGAGTGGTAGGTGACGCTGCCTCTTGATCGGCGGGTCCTGGGTTCGATCCCCAGTCGGGGCAAACATTTGTGTAAAAAGCAGATGTTTGTTCTCGGGTCATGGGTGTTTGTGTTTGTCTTTATGTGTGTTCCAAGGGACCCACGACACAAGGGAAAACCTTAGTGTGGGCCTTTGAGTGTGAAGCGTTTATTTATTTATTTTTATTTAATGATCCGTGCGGTACAAAAGTCGTCTGGCGCCGCGTCATCCGATTTTGGCTTTTACAGTATGTCCAGGAACAGATAAATTTGGTGGCTTTTTTCTTTCACTCCCATTCCAGCGAAGAAGTGTATCATTTATTTTATTTTATGTTTCTTTTTCATTATAATGTTTTATTTATTTTTGTTATTTTTTATCGAACGAAACAGGCGTGGGTAGTTTAATCACAAATGACCGAGTTCAAGGCAAACGTATCTGACCTTAGCGTCTCAAGAGAGCCTATAATAAGAAGCTTACGAGTAGTCTAGTCAGACTATACAGGGTGTAAGGGACAGCTTAGCAAGTACATAAATGATGGAATCTACCCATAACTGTGATTGAATTACTTTTTCCCGAAAACGTCCAGTTTAGGAGTTTCATTATTTATCTGCTTTGATGCTACGCAATGTAATGTACCGCGCCCCGCGCACGAACTCCTCCGCGGCGCCGCGCCGCCGCCGCCGCTGTCAAAATGCGGTTTAGATTTCAGGCTTTTGTGTATTCGAAGAAATTATTTAATTTAAAAGCTAAAATACCTATAAAAAAGGTAGAATTTTTTAAAACATTTTCCGAAGAAAAAATTCCACTGGAAAATTATTCAGAATGATGGTCTGAGTTAAGGGTTTCAGTTTTTGCTAAGCTGTCCCTTACACTCTGTATAACGTGTATTACTCTAGGTTAGTTAATATTTTACGCAGCATTACACGCATAAAATTCGTGTAAGATGCTTTATAGTGCTCTTAGCTTACGGCTCTTTAGGCAACCATAGACATAAGAATGGCCGAGTAGATGGCTCAGGTTTTATCCAAGTATCTTTTTTCCCGTTACACATGTAATACTTTGAAAATTTGTAGTGTTTTGTCTACGGCCAACATACGACCGATACTTTTCACACAACATGTCACTGTCAAAAGAGATACTCATGTAGTAATGACTTGATGAGCGATCTAACGATGTCCAGAAGCAACATTATTGAAAGGACCCAGAAAAGTTCCCAGAAATGCTTTCAGGCGTCTTCTAAACAATGTATAACTTCTGACGTTTCCTCAATAAACTTTATGAAAGGTATTAAAAACAGCCGACATGACTGATTAGCACCAAACATTCAACTCTAGAGTAGTCTAAAAATAATATAATGGAGTTTATACACCACCTGCATCTGGAG